>CM076581.1:1243080966-1243680966 GCA_034641835.2 Pinus albicaulis | reverse complement strand
CACCTGCTTATCAACATGGGAATAACTTAAATGATCAAAAGAGTAATCGAGACTTCTGCATGTTCACCCTCTCAATGCTAATTCTCATGTTTGGCCTCACACGTAACTTAATGCTTGCCACCATGTTAACTCCTATGCTCGATCACCATATCCTGCATCCCTCCTTTCAGCCCTATGAAGTTCAGGGAAGTCGGATTTACCATGCTTCCATTATTGTTGTTATCTAAGGCAACATCCCCAACACCTTTGTTCTCCAACACACTATCATGGTCAGGGAACGAGACCATGTTCAACACGGTGGTAAGGGCAAAGGTCACCCCCTCACCTCTACATAGTGTGATTACCACATGATTCTCTTTGACCATGACATCCCTTAGCATATCAGGCATAATGTAGTAATCCTAGAAGTATTTGAGAGACGAAGAATTGGTGACATGCTCTGGGTTGTACATAATTTACTGGCTAGGCATCTCTGGGACCTAGAGTTGGGTCACACTTGTGTTGAACATCATGTGGTTGAATCTAATGCCTACGCTGGTCGCATAAGAACAACAATTCATTGTCTCTTGCAAAATATTGGTATCATTTTTCCTCCCAACATGATGTCCTCCACTTCCTCCAACACTTCAGACAGGTCTACTAAGTAGCAACCAGAAGACTTTCTCTCACATAAAATCTGCTCTCACACTATGATTTGATATCAAATGTGGTCTTTTCAGGATTCTTTTCCTCAAATTTCGTTTCACCAAAGGCGAGACTCACGTGAGGGATCATTGCAGCAACCTCCATTGACAACATCTCAATGTGACGCGCCTTCAACTTATCCGTCAAACAAGGGCCAATATGCTTTCACTCTTCTAGGAAGAGGCTGGAAATGGATTCAACAAGCTTGAGGATTTTATCAGAGAGAGGAAGCCTCAACCCATATGGATCATAGTGTGATGGAAATTTCAGTTTTTGGGATTTGGTTTCCATAGAAAAATAGTTTGGAGCATCATATTTGGATCCATATGGAATTTATAAAATTGATCTCTGTTATTTATTTGCGACTTCGTGTCTAGAAGCGAGAATGGGATAGTTTTTACATTATAAATCAATACCTAATCTGTACCAAAATGGTAGTCTCATGCTTTTAAAGATGAACTAAAAGCTGGGAATGGAATCACTGGGTTTTGAATATTTTGAGAGGAGGACAAATGCTTCAAGGAGAGAGATATTCCCAACCATAATGAGAATATATGCCTCCAAGGTTTTGAACCTGCAACCGCTAGACTTCATAAAACCTTGAACTTTAATAGATGTTATCTGACTTAAACATATACTCTTGCTCATTTAATATGATAAATGGCCTCTAATACTCTTCAAATTCCAATGTCATCCGTACAAATAGTAACAAAATGTAGCATAGATATTAAAGCCTAAACATACAAGCTTGGCTGCAAAAAAAAAACAATGGATTTTGAACCAGAGACCTGAGGTGTATGTACACCTATATATTGGAAGACTAAATGCGGAGTGGAATTTCATTGAATTTAAAAGTGAAACATAACTTGGCGCCATCAATGGACTAAATTTTCGATGGTGGCATTCAATATTGGATCTACTAGTGGTAAAACCATAATTCACAACTCTCTGAGTTGTCATTTTCGCGCCCTATGAAAAGTTTGTGGTTGGGACATAATTCATATGTCATTTTCATGCCCTATGAAAAGTTGTGGTTAGGACGGGTATTGTAAAGAAAAATCAAACCTTAAAATTTTAAAAAGTGTTAAAATTTTCCAATGTGAAAAAAAATAGATAAGATATTTTATTTTCACTTACATCTGATTTTAGTTGTATTTGAAAAACTAACATGGTTTTACATGTTTTTCATTGAGATATTAGGAGGTATTTATTATAATAATAAAAATAAAAATAATCTAATTTTAAGGTTAAAATTTTATGCAATTATTGTGCTATTAAAGTTTATATACAAAACATGTGTGATGTTGGAAGGAAACAAGTGCTTAATTTAGCTTGGTTGCATATTAGATGGGTGCAAATGAAATAAAGTATATAGTAATTGGATTTAATAGTTAAAAACAAGTGTTAGTTTCTAAAATTCATATGTCAAATTTGGAAGGAGTAGGATAGATATCCTTCTTTAGGTTAAATATATTCAAATTGTTGCACAAATGGGTTTGTAAGACCTTATGTTTTCATCTTGAGAAAATGAAGTTCTCACCTAGTCACTCACATAGTTTAGGTTGTTATAAGAAAAGTAGGTGCTTTTCCTTAAGATGGGAACATTTCATTTTAAGAAGTGGGATAATGTGGTTTCAATGAGGCATTAAAAGAGGAAATGAGCATGCACATTCATGATGTTATTGCTGTGTTTTTCTTCAGGCATGAGTGCACGTATAAGAAGGCTCTAATAAGGGTTGATGAGTTTGTATAGTTAGAGATGTTGGAGGGTTGTAGTCTTAATTAGAGGTTTAGACAAGTAATTTAAGCACCATGAGAAGTTATGTGAAGCAAAATTAAGACATTTGATAAGATGCATGAAGTAAAATTGGTAGTGGTACTAATTAGTGAACATTGCTTGATCAAATTTCATACCCTATCCTTGGCACTACCACTTTGCAAGACAAAGAAGAAATGTGAAATAGATGTGTAACCCACTAAATAAGTTGGCAAGTTTGTTACAACAGATATAGGTGGTTTATATAAAGGTTGTTATATAAACCTTTATTTATAACCATTAATAAAGGTTTATATATTATTAAAAAATTAAATAAAGTTCATACCTAAACAATTAACGAAAGTTCATAATACCATTAAAAATTAACCAAGATTCATATCAAACAACAAATAAAGGGTCATACACCATTAAAAAAATTAATTAAGGTTCATAACTAAATTAACAAGGGTTCATAAAATACTCCTTGATGGGGGTGAGGTCTGATAAAAACGTGGAAGATGTCTCACATGAGTAAATATAAGTGGAGAGAGGGTGAGAGATGGTACTCCCGATCCTTGCACCATAACGCATGCAGCGAGAGAGTTATTGGCTTCACATTGTAAATTCATGTGAAAAATAACTGTGCATTGGAGTTCAGAGGATAAGGTGAGGGAATATGAGGGATCCTGATATTAAACTCCTCACTCTGGTTTGGTGATGGTCCTATTGGTGGCCTCTGAAGAGGAAGCGTAAACGTTGTAGGAAGGTTTATAGAGGAAGTGGCTTGTGTGTGCTTGTCATGGGCATTTACTGGTGCAATGTGCTCAACCAGTCCCTGATTCTTAATTTCTTATCCATTTTCTACATCTAGGTTTAAGATAGGAAGTTGAAAGTAAGTGAGCTCACTTGTTTCCATTTTTCTTGGCTTTCGGTGAGCCTATTTTTTCATGGTAAGAGAGGAATATAGAATCTACAGTCCAGGAAACCTCGAGGGTGGTGGCAAAAAACTAGTTTCTTTTCCAAATTTCGTGCCCTACGACGTGGGTGTGAAAGTGTTTGGTGGATTTTTGTGTGGTCTCTATATGGAGAATTTGGAGGCGGGTCACTGTCCTGGGGAAGTTACACTCAGGCATCAACTACTTTGTCATCGTTTGTTGTTCAATTTCCTGTGTTGGTTTGGTTGGTGATGGTATTTGGTTTTCCTAGTGGTGGTAGTCTTTATCTGGTAGTGGGATGTGTCTCTATCCTTCCATGCAATGGTGGGTGACGAAATGTGGCTCCTTTGGTGGTAGTGTTTGTTTCTATGGTGGGGAGTATGGTCTCTATACTTTGCACATAGTAGGGTTCCTCGACCTTGGTGAATTATGAATCCCCCCGTGTTATGTGGTTGTTCTGACTCCCCTATCATCCATGGACCCGCGGGGGTGGAAAAATCAGAAATAATCATGTAAGCTCCACGCCAGGGTGGAAATACTGTGGGGCGTGTGTAGCTTGCTAGTGTGGGTGCGCATGGGGACCGTGGAGGAGGTAAGTGGTGCAAAAGTAGAGGTGGGGGTTTGAGGGTTCAAAAGCAGAGTCGTCGGGGCGGAGGAGGCCATGGTGGCAAGGGGAATCGTGGGTTTGATTTATATGAGGTAAATGAGGGGCAGGTTATCCAACATTGTTTCCTAGAGAACTATTGTGCACTTATCAACATCTTGATGGAAAGAGTGGACATAGTTGATAGAGTATGTCGTGAGGAGCATGCAGAGCAGATGGAAACATTGGACCAAATGCACTATTTAAAGTGCCAAGTTCGGAAGAGACTTGTAGTGGTTTGGCGAGGCCAAAATAAATGCACTAAGAAAGTAGAAAAGATGGAGACTTGGTTGGCACAATTTGAAGGGCACGACCAATGTGACTTTTATCCTCCACCGCATCTAGGAAAAACCCCGAACAACCCTGCATCCATCACGTTGGACGACTAGTATGCTAATTGGTGTTCTTTATGCTTTATATGTGTTTTGGTGCCTTTGGCCCAACCGTTTATGGACAATGTCCCTAGTCTCACTTTTGTAGTTTTTTTCATCTAGTGAAAATTTTTGTCAACAAACCCAGTCAGGGTGAGACCACTTGTTTTGTAAGTGGCTATATGTACTCCTTTCTTCCTACATGAATAGAACATTGACTTACAAAAAAATAAATGTTCATACCTCATTAAAAAATTAATTGGTTCATACTTAAATTAATAAATTTTCATACCTATTTACTAAATAGGTCTATAAATATTACGATTTAATACTAGATTTAAATGAACTCACACATTTAACATAAGAAATGTTATATAGAAATGTTATATTTATCTACTTATTATTTGTAAATATGAAGATTTAACCTTAGATTTAAAACAACTCACACTTTTAACATAAATCAATGAAGTTTAAAAATTAAACTTTATGGAAAAATATTAAATATAAATATAAATATTAATTTGACTATCTAAATATTACCTTTTGCTAAAATTACAATGAAGGCATTAGTGTAAAGTTGATAGATGATACATGAAATTATGTTAAATGTAGATGAATCCATCTGCAGTGTTAAACTCTAGAGACAAAAGGGTATTCATAATTTTAGGACTATAAATTCAGAGACCCCTTTGTCTCTAAATTTTAACAATGCAAATGGATTCATAGACACCTATAGTGAAATGTAACACTTCGGTACCATAATTGAAATTTTCCATTTATGGAGTGACGCAATTAAAAATTACTGACATAAATGACTAAATTATATACTTGTTGTACTTATTATTTGGCCATATTTTTATTTTTCGACTATAATAGTCATTTACATTAATCATTATTAATTTTGTCACTTATTATCTAGTCATATATTTTAATCCTAGACTAAATTAGTCATTTACATAAGTCGCTTTCATTTTAGTCACTTATTATCTAGTCATATATTTTATCCCTAGACTAAATTAGTCATTTAAGTTAGTTGCTTTTAGTTTAGTCACTTATTATCTAGTCGTATATTTTATTCCAAGACTAAATTAGTCAAGTAAGTTAGTCATTTTTAGTTCGGTCACTTAAAATCGCTCAAATTTAGTAGTAATTCACTTCAAATAATTACAATGACTAACATTTTTAGTCACCTAGTCATTAATTTCATCATTTTGTATTTTAGAAACATCGACCCGTGACAGTACAATTATTGATTTTTTAAAATTCATTATTCATCAAAAGTTGACACATATATTATAACAGTATTCATATCAATTAAATTTTTATTAGTACATTTGAATGTGATGTTTGGATTTATTTGTTATATCATATCATCAGATTTTTCATCTCTTCATTATAATATTTAATCATCCATTTATTTAATCAATGGTGTTACATTTCACATCGAAAATGGAGAACACAATAGAATAAATTAAAACGCATTTTATTATATATATATATATAAGACACTCTTTGTCTTATATATATATGAATAAGACACTCTTTGTCATACAAAATGGGACAGTTATTGGTATCCCTTTGTATTTCAATTGGGACACTATGTCCATTACATTAAACAAAATGTTTGATTTCACAGACAAATATTTCAAAAAATACAACGCCTTGCTTTGATATCCAAATATGTTGATCATCATTATTCGCTTGAACTGTTGTCACTGCTCGAGCTACTTCCATGACTTGGGTTATTTTGAGGAATGTTTTGTTCACAGTTTTGATTGTTTTCTTCTTCTTCACCTTCCATCTACAAACATAAAAATTAACTGTAATGAGTGTATATACATTGGTGAAAATAATGAAAATTGCAATATTAAATAATATACATCAATGTAAATCGAAAATAAATGACGTATCATAGCAAGAATTGACTCATGAAATATACACATTCTTTCAAAACCAAATTTCATGCCATCTTTCAACATTTCATTTGTTGGTGCAGTTCCATAATTTGTTTCCTGCAAGTTTTATACCCCATAACAAATCATATATTTAATATAAAATATTTTTTTGTTCTATTAATTATAGACAGAGCTAAGTAAAACAAGATCGATAGATGCTTACAAATTCCACAATTAATTTTTGATATGCCAACATATATTGAAAACCCATATTTAACCCAATGTCAATCAATTCGTTTGATAGTTCTTCTTTGTATGTTATCAATTGTTTGAATACATTCAATGATGATTTTTGTAAAACAACTTAAAATATACAAAAATGAAATCTAGTTAAGTTGTTATAAGGAAGTAACAATTACTCACGAACTTAGATATGAACCCTTTTCTTCCTCGTCGTCCTGTTTTATGTGTTGAATGGGTTCCATTTTGTTTTCTTTTCTACAAGAAAATACTTGAAAATTAATATATAATGCTAAATTTTCTTATGTATTGTACCTAATCGAAAAATTCAATGATTACATATTACATTTGAAGCACGTTGTTGTTGAGATTTCTCCTTGTGTAATGCAATTATGTCCATTTCTTTGACCATCTCCTTGCACACCTTTTTGCACATTCCTACTAGCATATTTATGATATTAGCTCGTTCATCCTTTGATATTTTCATAATCTTCGTGAAAATGTAACATGATAATAAACTATTTAATTTTTATATTGATATATGAAAATTAAATATAACAAAAGTGATATTTATAAATGACCGCTTTCTTGTAATATACACATATAATTATAGAAAAAAATTTAAAGGAATATTACTTTTTCATTCCTTGTTTTTTGTTGTTGTACATTTTTTCTATTAAAAGTCTGACATGTCTCATTAACCAATGCTCTGGAAACTCATCCTGTAGTTTAGATAAAATTTGGTTCTTGGAATCATTGGATTGATTTTTTTATTGTAATTGGAAAGAAAGTCTATACATTCATTCCACTAAATCCCTCAAAGTTTTGTAAAAGCTTCCCCCCCTTTCGTTAACCTCTAGCACCACTCCAGATGAGCTAAGGAGAAATTCATTTTCATTTGCATGTTCTACTTTTTTCTTTTCTTAGAACAACATTCCTTTTCTGAGTTGCTGGTCCCTGTAGAACATTAAACATATGTGAATTAATAGATTGTTTGAAACATGTTATCTGATATTTTTAAGTATATTATTAATGAAAATTAAAAAAAGAAACTCATATTGGATCGATAGTATTTTTTCATTCACCCGATTCATCATTCTGTAATTTTTCCATCAAGATTTTACGCTCTTCTGGTCCTAGATCAAAAATCATCTTATCGAGCTTCATCATTTTTTGGCTCTACATGATAAAAATTATACAATACATATTATTTAAACATATATATAGTTCAAAAATAATAATTTTTGTAAAGAATTTACAAAGAACTTGCCTTTTTTGCTTTTCTCGATTTGCTATCGGTATTTTTGTTGCTTGATCTCTTGTTAGCCATTTCTTTATCAATATGAAACCTCTACCATACCATTCATTAATATATTTTATAAATAAATCACAAAATTTTCAGGTAAAGAAAATCAAATCAAGAAAACGGTGCGCCTTTCAAGAAGTACGCATTGACATCGGTGCGGTGTGTTCTTATAAAAGCACCACCAAAATAGTAGAAACACCACACGGTTCTCTTTGTCAACAAGGGGAACCAGTGCGTTGTATGTTAACTAGCGCACTTATTAACATAGACAAATTAACAAAATCCTCTAGTGTTAGATTTTGTAGCATATGATGTCGTGGAGGAGGTAGTGCGACATATTCTTATAAACGCACCGAGAAAACTGGGGGCCACCGTACGGTGCTCTCTATCAACAAGGAGACCCGGTGCTTTATATGTTAACCGATGCACCGATTAACACAAACATAAAATAAAAAAATATTTTTGTCAAAGAGTACGTGCATGGTGCGCTATTATACACAGGGCTCACGGATTTTTTATTTTTTATTTATTTATTTTTACTATTATTATTATCAAACAGTACATGCACAGTGCGCTATTTTACATAAGGCGCACGGATTAAAAAAAAAATATGTTTTTAATTTTTTTAATCAAACAATACGTGTGCGATGTGCTGTGATAAAATAGCGCACCGGTGTGCTATTTTACACAAGGCGCACAGATTTAAAAAATTATATATATTTTTAAATTCATGCAAGGGCCGACATGGATTGGGATTCGACTCTGCAAGTCTTCCAATGGGTTAGATGTCATAGGCTTATATATATAACAATACAAACCCTATAAATCTAAAATTAAAATCCGTATTTCTGAAGTCACAGAAACAGGAAGAAGCAAGGGAAAAAACAAAAAGAATCAAGGGTTTAGTGTAAGAATGGTTTTTTTTTTTTTTTTTTTTGAAAATGAATAGTAAAATTTAAATTTTTTACTTACCAGGTATTAAATCAAATAGAAAATGTAAAAAAAATATTATTACAGTAAAATTTAATCACCAGATGGTTTGAAATTCTATGCTACAGGGTTTGAATCACCAGAGGTTTGGAATTCTGATTGTCTGAACAGTTCTGTTCGAAAGTATTTCATTTCTCCATAGTGCTCTCATGTTGTCTTGCTCTAGGTATATCTCTAGTACCAATCTCTCCCTAATTGTTTTTGCAAAAATAATTAAATAATGAAAAATTTGTACTATTTAAAGAATTTTTTTATGAAATTATATTTTCAAAATAATTTTCCGCCCATTTTTCAATTTATCGTTATTTTTTCACTTAAAAAAAATAAAGTTGCGCTTTATTTATTTGCGGCTATTCGACACTGGTGCATCAATTAATATCACAACACCGATGCACAGTAACTAAAACGCACCGATGCGGTTAACTATACATTAGCACTGATAACAATAAGTCCATTTTTAAGGCACCAAAATTTATTGTTGATTTTTCTCAAATGTAGGGAGAAATATCATAATTATATCGAATGGACAATTCTTCAAAATATAGCTCGTTCCATAATGTTTCTCAAAGTCCATCGCAGAGTTTTCCCTATCCATCTCAAAACATAATAATATTTACTTCATATTTTATTTATGTTTTCATTATAAATTTGAATTTATGTTTTTTATCCATGTCAATCAGCTTAATAAAATTAATGTATACAAATTTGTAGGTTCATGCAAATTCAGAATCAATTTTAGATGCACAAAATATTCAAACAGCTCCAAAACGTCGGAAGCTCTTATCAGGAGCAGCATATCGCAAGGCGCATTTGGTAGATGAAAATGGACAGCCGCCTCACCATGCCAATTGTAACATTGGATCTTCTAGACACAATCCTGGGAAAATAATGGTAATAATAATTTTTTGGTATATTAATGTAATTATTTCAACGTCAAACCAATTAATCATTCATTGTTGACGTGCTTACTAATTGATATCATAGATTTTGTACTAATCATGTTCAAATATATTTTTTGAAATTATTAGGATTCTAGTGATGATGAATGACCTACCTACCATCTTCCGTTGCACCCCATGACAATTTCAAATCGAGAGAAGGTTGAATCAACCACCTATTCAATTCCCACTACTAAGAATGGTTGAATCAACCACCTATTCAATTCCCACTATGTCTAGATTCACCAATTAGGAATGACTATAGCAATAGCAGTTCTTCACATGCTGGCAATGGAGGAAATCAAATGGAGGTTGGTATGGATGATTACTTAAGGGATACAACTTCCATGGAGATAATGTTGTTAGATTCATTCCAGAATGATGATCAGCTAGGGGATGATGCTCATATCACTGATATTTCGAAAGCCTTAAATTTGCTTCCACCACCTCTCTCTTTGGACCACGTGACCAATCAAGGTCTACCTAGTTGGGGACAATGATGTTACTGTATAACTTGAAAGAAAATTTTGGCTTGTCGAATGCATGTTTCTCAGAAATTTTGAGGTAAGTTACCATAAAGTCATCCCTTGTGTTTTGAGAAATATAATCACACAATGAACATTACAAATGGTAAATTTTATGAAAGTTAATATTTATATCGAAATTAATGTACATTTAATATTTTCCGTGATCACCAACTACAGGATATTCAAAGATAAGGTTCTTCTGAGTGATAATGTCTTGCCCGATAGCTGCGAAGAGGCAAAGAAATTATTGAAAATGTTGGATGTTGAGAAGATATCATATCATGCATGTTGAAATGATTGTATTCTATATAGAGGAGAATATGCAGACAAAGAGATTTTTCCAAAATGGTGGCATGAGAAGTATGATAAATAGAAAAAGAAGGGTAAATCATGTGGTCCTCCTTTCAAGATATTGAGCTACATGCCTATAATCCAAAGGATTCAAAGGCTCTTTCGTTGCAAAGAATTAGCTATGTTGGAGGGATGGCATGCCTCACACAGAAGTGAGTTGGGAGTTATGTGAATCCAAACAGATTAAATAACCATGAATCATATAAAGGATACATGGCCTAAAAAATTCAAGGATGAAGTACGAAGTCTACAACTCAGCATAGCCATGGATAGCGTCAACCCATATTCTCTCCAAAACACCAACTATTTTTTTTGGCCTCTAGTAGTGATCAATAACAATATCCCCCCATGGTTATCCATGAATAATTAACATCTTATGTTGGCTCTCATAGTCCCTGGAAGAAGACAAGTGAAGAATATGGATGTCTACTTATAAGCACTGGTAGATGAATTGAAGGAATTATGGGATAGGATAAATGTATATGATGTATCGTGACCCATCACAAAAGAGAGGAGTTTTACATTATATGGAATATGTGCTTACATGACACATGATTATCCAGGATTAGGATTTTTCTCTGGTAAATTACATGTTTATTGATTTTTTTATATACGTAAAAATATTCTTTCACATATTGGTTATTTAATTCTTTGTAATTGTTTTGTTCTTCATGATATTATTTAACGTGCCATGCTTATATATTGTATAGAATAATCTTGCAGGTCTTGTAACAAAAGGGTATTTTGGATGTAAATCTTGTGGAACTTCTCTGAAAGCTATATGGTCCAACAACCTACAAAAGCTAGTGTATGATTGCTCGAGGGTATTCCTCCTAGAATAAAACCCTTATAGAAGAGCAGCATCCACTTTCAATGGTAAACGAGAGAGAACCCAAAGGAATCCAACAAAGACACAAGCTGAATGGCTTAGATCGTATGAGAGAGAAAAGGAGGATTTCAATGATATAGAATTCTTCGACACCTATGTTGAGAAAATTCCCATTAGGATGAAAAGGAAATATATCTTTTATAACCTCCCATATTGGGAGCATCTTAATATTACCCACTTATTAGATCCCATGCATGTTGGGTATGTGTTATATTCTTTCCACGACTAATCACGCGCCGGGGGGGGTAAGAGGGGGGCCGATAGTCCCCCTGTCAAGGTTCGGGGCAGCGCCCCGGCAGAAATTTTTTGGTCCTTAATTTATGGTGGGTGGTCCATGCCCATGGTTTTGCACATGGTTTTGGGGTACGATGGTTTTCAGCCCCTGGTATTTTTGTAGATCCGGTTAAGAGAACTACGGTTATGTTCTAATCCATGGTTAATGGATTAGGGTTTATGTATGCTTCAACATGTATATATATGTGTTGTAACACTAAAAGGAATATAATGAAATATCAAGCTGGTCGTCTCGATTTGGGATCTAGGCGAAAATCTCAGTGTTTATCTGTTTTATGTTTTATGCTCTCGCTATTGTTTATTTTCTGTTATAAGATTCGTGTGTAGATAATTTTTGTTCAGGGTTAAAACCTACAATGCATATATTTAAAAATGTTTCATCTTCTTTATGGAGGCACATATCATCGAAACAAAATAACACATTAGTTGTTAGGAAAGATATTATTCTTCAAAAAATAAAAAGAAACATTTGCCAAGATGATTAGAAAGTACAGGATCAGAGGCAGACACTAGTCCCTCTAATTCATGGTATTTCAAAGAAGGTGATGTCCCATGGATTTTTAAAAAATATGATCTTTCTTTGGCAAAGGAAGTTATAATGGGTGTGAGGGTGCCATCTTCATATAGGTCTTCACTATGGTGCTGCTTCACCATGGATGACCATTTGTCGGGGTTGAAATCGCGTGACCATTTGAATCTTCTAAGAGTACGTATAATGTCAAAAGCATGATTTTATTATTTGTTATATTAATAAATTTTATCCCATGCAGGGATCATAAAACATAACTAATTTTGTATATTATTGCATGTGGTTATAAATTTGTAGTGTCAATATCCTTTGTTCGTGTGTGGGTGTGTGAAACATGAATTCCGCCAAGACCTAGGACATGCCATATCTAAATTATCTGCATTTGTACGTTGGATCATGTCAAAGGAGATTCATGTGGCTAGAATTCCACGGTGGCGTCAAGAGATAGTTGAGATTGTTTGTATGTTTGAGAAGGAACTGCCGACGAGTTTCATGGACTTGCAGGTTCATCTTCTAATCCACCTAGTAGATGAGGTTGAATTATTTTGGGTGGTTTCTTGTCGTTTGATGTTCTTCTTAGAGAGGCACATGAAGAAATTGAAAGGTTTTGTTCAACAAAGGGAAAAACCCGAGGGGTCTATGGAAGAGGGGTACATATCATATGAGTCTTTCTAATATTCCAGTGAGTACATCAAGTAGATCGAAAAAATACCAAGTGTGGTGATTTGTTACGATGAAAGGGATGAAGACAAAAGATAAGTGGAGTCTCTCCAAACGAATGGAAAAAGGCACTTGATAAAGAGTAAGAGACTTATAATTTTTCAAATTTACACAAAGTAAATATTCATGTTAAACTTCGATATAATGTATATTTTGATCTCATATGTACTATATTTTGGTTTGATTTCATCAGCGAATGCATAAATTGAAGCAATCAATAAATTCGTTCTTTACAATTTCGAAGCGACATAACCGTGGGTCTCTGTTGTGGAGGTAAATCCCCTTTGCGGACAGAGGCGATCCCTACTAGCCTAGATTGGGTCTAGCAACAATCGTTCACACTATAGTGCAGGTTCCTAATTGAAAATAAACCAACTAGCGATGAAGGCTTACCTAGAATCCAACGTTGTCGCTTGTATAGAAAGTAACACTCCTGTTCCTTAGCTCTGGCAGATCACAATCCTCACGATCTCCGTGATCGAACACCTGCACACGCAAGAAACAAAACAAACGCAAGTGTAAAATCTAGTATATGCAACTATATGTCAGTCAGAGAAGACATAACTCATCATCATAATCGACAACAAGAGTGGAACCATAACCAATAGTCGCTTATCATTAATCAATCAAAGAATAATACAACCATATCCCTGATGCTGAATTCTCCTTCGGAGGGTCGCCAGCGGAACACGTCTCGAAAAAGCCTATCAGGGATGGGACAAACCTCTCTATCCGGATGTCTTGACAATAATCTCCTTGCTTGGATTTGGCCTTAAGGGAATGAATCAAGGCTCTTGCAGCATAAGGCTCTGATGGATCTTGGGAACTTGGAGACTCTACCATTCATCTATTCAGCCATTCAGCCTTTCAGCCTTTCATCCCCTTCATCAATGGGTGAAGGCTATATTTATAGAGGAGAGGAGGAGGTTGGGATCCCTACAATAGTGGAAGGGAGGCCTTATCCATTGGGAGGTTCCCCATAAGGTGGAAACAAGAGGCCAAAGGAGGAAGGCCGTGGTTATTCAGTCGAAACCACTCCTGATGACTCATCCACGAAGTTGTTGTAATCGAAACTTCACCTCCTTTTTTAAAAAAATTTCCATAAACAGATTGGCGCGGGTGATTAACTGGGACAGAGCACCAATTGGCGTGGGCTCAGTGTTAATTTTCCCCCATTGGCGCGAGGACATAACGGGCTACCAGCGCTAAGGTAAAAACAGGTGTTTTTAGGGGTCTGCTCAGGAAATGATCAACAGAAGAAATGTTGTCCTCATGGAAAGGAATGCAATGATGGTATTTGCAAGGCATGACACTACTTATTGGTCACAGAAACAACCCTCCAATGGGAAATATGGGGATTGCAGGGACGGTGACAAATTACTGTGTAACAGATGCCCCCTAAAGCATGAGGCCCGAAAGAGAGAGAGGGGTGAAATGATTTATGAGAACGTGTCGAACTGAAAACACCGTCGTCGGAAAAAATGCGTAGAGAAGTACAACTGATATCTCAATATACATGATATATGTGGTATGGGCGCAACCATCCATAACAGAGTATACAATAATCTAGATCCGAGGCATGGACGCAGCCATCCAGTGAGGATCGATAAATAGACTCAAGTATGGTCGCAGCCATCCAATCGGTGAGTCATGTAACCAATCATAATAATCCACAAAATCACAGCCTGGATTATAACAGACAGAATCCAGGGTCTTGCGCTCCATCTCGACCCGAAAAAAGTACAAGTTCAAGCATGCAAATATGTGAGCTGAAGTCGAACATGCAAGAACATCGCCTGATTATCAGCTGATAATGAAAGCTGTTAACAGCCGTGAGAGGTACCACCATTAATGCCAATGGTCCTCAAGGTACTACAGGTACAATCTACGGCATGTGAACAATGAGCTGACGTCGAACACCCACAGAATCACTCGATTGGAGGCCAATGATGAAAACCTCACGTCGAATGCGAAGAACCTGCCATTGAGGCATGTAGGCTCCAAGGTACCAGAAGGGAGTCTCTAGATCAGCTTCCTAGATAATGAACTGAAGTCGACAGGAAGTGACCTTGATCGAAGGTGGGACATATTGTTTCCCACATCATCGACATGAGACAGAGGAACATAATGTCTTTGTGAATCAAGATCAGATGAGAATCAGAGGAAGTTTGAAATCTGCAGAGGTCAACTTCTCTTGAACATATAGGCGGCACGACAGTGGATTTGGCAGTATTTGACATCAAAAGATCAAAGGTCATGATGACGAGGCAAAAGAGCAGATGAGAGGTCAAAAAGGATCACCCAAACCCACGGAGGCAAGTGGAAAACGAGATGAGATGTCCCCAACTCGACACGAATGCAGACAAGTGCCATGTTCAAGAGCGACATACTGCCGACACGACAATGATGTTAGTTCTATTTTCCCCCACCATTTTTGGCGAGTACCTCTTTATTTTTACACAAGCTTGAAGAGGATACCATATGCTTGTCATATAAGCCCATCCTAGTACATTTAACGAGCCCTAGGAAGGAAGAAATCAGATACCGTCATTACGATTGAATCCAATGTCATCAGGGTTTAACGAGTCTGACAAAGGAAGAACTCGACGTCTTTTCATGTTTAGAGAGTTTGAAAAGACAGCGGAAAAGTAAACTCCAACTGTCCCTTTTCATAAATAGTTCCTCAGATCCGAAAAGGTAGAAAACTATGTCTGAGAAAACCTCCTAGTCGCGATAGGCTAGGGTATTCCTTTTTCGTAAATAATCTATCCCAGCCCGAAAAAGGGGTAAACGTATACTGGGTAGATGTCATTTCATGGCCACTTTAACGAGATGGAAATGACAAGGGACTCGACAATATTTTCATGTTTAGAGAGTCAGAAAAGAGCTGAAAGTTGACTCCTCTTGGAGGAACGAGTGGTATAAAGGGTAGCAACTGGTTCTGGTAATGGTGGAACTCCTCAGAACAAGTAAAGGTTTAGAGGTTGGCTAACAAGACCACTCATCGTAGCGGTTCCTCAGGAATGGGTGAAACAACCAAGTGAAGGCATATGATCGGCCAAGCAGATAGTGACGATGGAGTGAAAAAACCAAGGCTCATCTAGCAAAATGGGGTGATAAAATGGCAATCACAAGAGGTAAAAAGGGAATGGTTTCATTTTTACACAAGCTTGAAATCAGGAAACTCTTCTTGAAGTTGGTTTCATGTTTACACAAGCTTGAAACAAAGAGAAACTATGCTTGAAACCGGTTTCATTTTTACACAAGCTTGAAACATAAACAAACTATGCTTGAACAAGTAAGCATGCCCCCAGCATGGTGACTCAATTCAAGGTACATGCCCCCCAAGCTTCAGTCCATATGAAAAGCAGATGGAGTGAAGGTTCAAGTTACGAGATCAAGAGAAAGACTTGACTGGGATTTTACGAGATATGATCAAAGACTCAAATTGAACAAGAACGTGTTTCATTATTTTAACGAGGTTGACACATTAAAATAAATATCCTCAGATGACCTTGTTTCATGGTTTAAGGAGCTTGGAAAAAGACAAGGAACTCTGCTCCGAAGAGCTTGTTTCATTTTTTAAGGAGCTTGACACAAGAAAAACGAACTCTGCTCCAACCAGACCCAGTTTCATTTTTTAAGGAGCTTGACACAGGAAAAGAACCATGCTCCGACCAGAACCAGTTTCATTTTTTAAGGAGCTTGACACAGGAAAAGAACCATGCTCCGACCAGACCCAGTTTAATTTTTTAAGGAGCTTGACACAGGAAAATAACCATGCTCCGACCAGCTTGTTTCATTTTTAAAGGAGCTTGACACAAGAAAATGAACTGTGCTCCAACAACCTTGCTTCATTTTTTAAGGAGCTTGACACAAGGAAATGAACTCTGCTCCGATAGACCTCATTATAATGAACAAGAAGTCATCACTTCCAAGAGTTCCACTCTCGATGGAAGGAAAACATCCTGGAAGTCAGGACCCAATGCCCACAGCACCTGATGCACGACAGCATCATCACTGAGTACAGGCACGAGGTAGGTAGCCACATAGTTGACCTGCGGTGGGGTAGATACAATAGGTGGATAAAAACTAGGAAGGGATGATGGCGGGCCAGCTGCCACATCCGGACCAAAGAACGAAAGCTGATCAATGGTCACGATCCGTCCTTCATGCAGAAAATAGACCACACGAAAAAGGGAGGAGACAAGCACTCCCATGGCATAGGTGTAATTGCGCCCAAAGAGAAGATTGAAATCCAAGGGGCCTGGAACAACCATCATGTCCATATGGACGGTTTTAGCTCCCAAAGTAACAGGTAACCTTGGAAGGATCCCTAATGGTTGACTAGTTCTTCTGTTAAACGCTAACAAATTCTGCGTAATAGGCGCAAGCGGCGGCGAGCCAAAATCTTGCCAAGTAGTTGAGGATAAAATACTAACAGATGTACCTTCGTCTATAATGGTTCTGGGTACAACCAGACCAAAGGCATGTACTGTTATCTCAAAAGGCACATAAGACGGAAGGCAGTATCCTGCAAATCGACTCCAATCAAAGGAAGCGACCAAACTACTCGGAGGGGCTACCATTGAACCGAGATGGTCTTCCCTTGGTGTTACAGAAGAAGAAGGAGCATCCTCCATGATCTCCATCTCGAAGGCAGGAGGGGTATCCTCCGAGACCTCTATCATGGGAGGCGGAGGAGCAACTTCTTGAGGTATAGGGACAGGAGAATATTTCTCCAAGTCCGAGGAATCTGAAGAAACAAGAAGAACATGAGGGGCGTGAGGTCCACTCTCAACGGAAAAGACCTGGTGCACCGTAGACGGGGCCATTTCAACCGATCCCATGACCAATGGTTGGTCAGGAATGGATTCCTGAATTTGAATTTCCGGGGGAGCGGGATCGACCAAGGATGACTCTTGACCAATCGTTGAATCAAATGGTGGAGGACTCAAAGAAAGCCATTTATAACCATCCGGGAGACATGGTGTAGAGACGGTTAAGTTGTCCAAAACTCTCTTGGCTTCATCCATATACAGACAAAGGTGAATGGCATGGTGCCCTTCACACAACTTACAGGGATTGGTGAGCTTACCCTGTTTCTTAGGATCCTTACCAGCACCAGTTGAAGATGTGCCCCCAACCTGACTCCCAGAAGCCAAAGGAAATGGCAAGCGACCGTTGGACCATACTTCGAGCACCTTGGGAATGTCAGGGCAGTCTCGAAGAAGATGATCTCCTGTGCACAACATGTAAGGGAACTTGACTTTCCGTGGAGGGTTGGGAGGTTTATCAAGAGGAGACTTCTTAGGCGCAATAGCCATAGAGCTAGCCTCTCCTTTATCGGACTTCTTCTTATTTGTCTTCTTCTTCTTCTTCTTCTTAGCCACCTGGTTACTCGAATCTAGACTTTCACCAGGAGAAGTAGAAGAGGAGGACGCAGAAACAGGCGAAGAAGGGGAGAGGTCCACCTTTGAATCAACATGATGTTGTTCAGGTGGAGGAAATGATTGACCAGTAGCCGAGACATTTGGGACCACAGAGGTTGAAAACAACCAAACAGGCAACCCAACATTTAACCCAGGAAGGGCCAACGTTGCCATATAAGGACCACCAACATTCCCAAAAGGAGGAAAAGGACCAGGATTCCCATCGGAGGGGATTCCTTGGTTGGTGAACTATGGAAAAGTTGCCATCAGAAATGATACAAAACAACACCCTAAGGAAACTAACTTTAACCAGGAATATTTCGTGGGCAGTTAATTTTTAAAACATTGAAACAAAACTCTACTGTTTCATCTTTTAAGAGTCGAGAAATAGGCAAAAGGTGAATCTATCACTTTCAGATTGGAAACAAGCATGAAAGGGCAAGCGCTTGATGATCTTTTTAAATTTAATGAGTCAGAAAAGATCAAAATGACTGCTCAGGAATTCTAGGCAAAGGGTGTACCAAATAACCGTGAACTGCAATATACACCTTGGTTTCAAAATGAAAGAGAAATCAACCAAGGACTTAATGTACGTGCAGGCGATCTCCCCGGATGCTGTGTCCGGTGTATCACGGGTATAGGGCGGCAGACTCAGCTTCCTATAGATAAAGGATAGAAACCTAGTGGGGTCTCCCTTTATATACGCGACGGTACGGGGAGCACAAGTCCGTACTAGCACTGTCTAAAGCCAAGAAGCGAACGATAGCTACTAGGTTTAACGACGTCGGAACACGTCTCTAACCTAGACTTCCAAATGTTTCGTTAATGTTTCAATGCTTCCTTAGGTAAATTGAGTAAATTTTATGGTTGATCTTCAATTATGTCTCAATTTCAAGGCCCTACCGTATGTCATCTGACAATCTCCTATATGCAGCTATACGAGAAAAGAAATCTTTCAATTCGATGAATGCTATCTAGTTAAGGGAAGAGCTTCAAACAATGACGCGACATAAAATAACACTGCAAAAGAAATCTTTTCCAAACTAGATGACTTTCACTATCCAAAAGTAATTCCAAACATTCAACGATGCAAACAATGCAATGTAATCTATGAAAAATCCTCTTTTTCGAAAACTATGCAATTGTACTATGCACAATTTCCTTTTTTTTTTCGAAAACTATGCAATTGTAATCTATGCACAATTTCCTTTTTTTTTCGAAAACTATGCAATTGTAATCTATGCACAATTTCCTTTTCCTTTTCAAATGATAAGAATGCACTCAATGCATTTTTCGATGAAATGAGAATCTACTCAATGCATGCTTTCAATGAAAGAGAATGCACTCAAAGTGATTTCTAGTTTTCGATCATTAAACAATGTAATCTAAGTTCAATGATGGATCTCAAAAAGCACTTTTCAATGCAATGTGATCTAATGCATTTTAACAAAAAGAACACTTTGAGACGAAAACTAAATAAACACAAATCTTCTTAATGAAGGATGAATGCAAAAGAGATGTAAACAAACACTAAGAATGCAATCATTGTTTCAAACACTTTGTAACGAAATCCCTCAAAAGGCGACAAGACATATGAGGTCAAACACAAAGAGGACTTCCAAAGCAAGAGATCAAAACAAGGCATTCATTCCCTTTTACATCAAACAATCATGGAAATAAGACATTTCAAACAATGAGCAATGTAATATATGCTCATATAGAGAAAAGACCGGAAGGGAAAGACACACTGGTGAAGGATTCAAGGACAAAGTCTCAATTTTCACACACCCTGAAATTGGCTCGACTTTGTCATTGACAACTAGCACCAACTGGCGTGACTTGCTCACTGACAACTAGCGCCAATGCTCAATTGGCGCAGGTTGCTAACTGAAAACAAGCGCCAACGCCTGAAAATGAAAAAAAAAAGAATTTCTCCCAACCAAGACCAGACTCACCACTTCAAGCAAGATCTAAAACAAACCCAGAAGCAAAATATTGTCCAAAAGAAACTTCCGAACAAGGGTAAACCCTAGCACCTACAGGAGATGGCGCGAATGTTTGGCTGTAATTCGCGCCAGACAGGGGATGGCGCGAGTGATGAACTAGCAACCTGCGCCAATTGGCGCAACTGTCAGGGTGGAAACCGCGCCAATCAAGCCAACCATTAAAGGATGAAAAATCGGAAAAGCAGAGGTCAGATCTGATCCTCTAGGGCTGAACCAAAAGCCAAACACTCAGAAAAGAGCCAGCCAAAATAGTTGATCAAGCAAGCAAAGTCAAGAATCGACCAAAAGACAATACAATACTCCAAGTGTTTAGTTCATAAACTAAACCAGAGATTGACTGAAGCAGCTTTGATCTACTTCGTTAATGCAAAGCAATAGCGTTTCGAAGGCTATCTGGCTAATTTCAGGCTCCATCTGTAGCTTATAAAACAGAACAACAACAAGCTAGACGATCGCTAGCAGAGTCGCCAATTTGTTATGGAGGTAAATCCCCTCTGCGGACAGAGGAGATCCCTACTAGCCCAGATCGGGTCTAGCAACAATCGTTCATGCTATAGTGCAGGTTCCTAATTGCAAATAAACCAACTAGCGATGAAGGCTTACCTGGAATCCAACGCTGTCGTTTGTAGAGAAAGTAGCGCTCCCGTTCCTTAGCTCTGGCAGATCACAATCCTCACGATCTCCGTGATCGGATACCTGCACACGCAAGAAACAAAACAAACAGAAGTGTAAAATCCAGTATATGCAACTATATGTCAGTCAGATAAGACATAACTCATCATCATAATCGACAACATGAGTGGAACCATAACCAATAGTATCTTATCATTAATCAATCAAAGAAGAATACAACCATAGCCCTAACGCTGAATTCTCCTTCGGAGGGTCGCCAGCGGAACACGTCTCTAAAAAGCCTGTCGGGGATGGGACAAACCTCTCTCTCCAAATGTCTCGACAATAATCTCCTTGCTTGGATTTGGCCTTAAGGGAATGAATCAAGGCTCTTGTAGCATAAGGCTCTGATGGCTCTTGGAAACTTGGAGACTCTACCATTCATCTATTCAGCCATTCAGCCATTCAGCCTTTCAGCCTTTCAGCCCCTTCATCAATGGATGAAGGCTATATTTATAGAGGAGAGGAGGAGGTTGGGATCCCTACAATAGTCGAAGGGAGGCCTTATCCCTTGGGAGGTTCCCCATAAGGTGGAAACAAGAGGCCAAAGGAGGAAGGTCGTCGTTATTCAGTCGAAACCACTCCTGATGACTCATCCACGAAGTTGTTGTAATCGAAACTTCGCCTCCTTTTAAAAAAAAATTTCCATAAAAATATTGGCACAGGTGCTTAACTGGGACATAGTGCCAATTGGCGTGGGCTCAGTGTTAATTTTCCCCCATTGGCGCGAGGACATGACGGGCTACCAGTGCCAAGGCAAAAACATGTGTTTTTAGGGGTCTGCTCAGGAAATGATCAATAGAAGAAATGTTGTCCTCATGGCAAGGGATGCAATGATGGTATTTTTAAGGCATGAAACTGCTTATTGGTCACAGAAATGACCCTCCAATGGGCGAGATGGGGATTGCAGGGACGGTGACAAATTACTGTGTAACAGTCTCATTGTACGAACACAAGAGGATGAAGTGGATAGTGATAAGAAAGAATTCAGATGGTTGAATGGTAGAAGTGTGCCTTATCCTGATCATTTAAAAGAAAATTTGCCAAAAATATGCCCCAACAGTTGGGTTGTTGACCAAGTCAGAGAGAAATATGGTGTAACCGGTCGTTACCCATGTGCTAAAGAGGATGCGCTAAACGTAGGGATTGGGTGCACCCACTTGGTAATAATCTATTTATGTACATTTTAAACTTAATAATGCACCTTTGAAATGTAATTAAATCTATATCTCATATTTTAACTATTGGATTATTATCATACACATGACACTATGAGTTTTTCACCTTTTTATAGGTGCATTTGTTACCATCTATTTGGGCATATGGAAATCATTTTCGCACTTATAATGTCGATGATGGACACATGACACAAGAAAGTGGAGTGGAAGTCAAGTTTGATTAATCTATTCGATCTAGCCACCGTGATCAAAACTTAGTACGAGGGACGTTAGGTTACGTCGGAATGATACAAGAGATAATTGAAGTGGATTTCTCTTCTTTCCAATGTGTTATTTTTAGGTGTAAGTGGTGGGACACCTTTGAACGAAATAATTTAAAGGAATATCGTGATAGTAGATTGATATGTATCAACTCTAGAAAGATGTGGGATGAGCCTAAGGAGCCCTATGTTCCCCCCAAACATTGCAACTAGGTGTTTTCTTACCCAGATGTGTTGGATAGGGATTGGTTGTTCGTATTGAGACATGACCCTAGATCAAAACATATTTTTTCAGAAAATAGTGTTATCATGCCAAGCGAGCTTGAATATAATGAGGGTGATAATGAGAATCGAGAGTGATATGGTACATGTGTTATTTCATCATTTATACTTTTTATGATGGGTTTTTATAAAGAAGAGGTCTTAATTACCTTATACTTAAGAATTTTTTTCATAACATTATAATATTTATTTTGAATTAATTGGTAATCTAGATTGTGTTAATGTTAAAATCATTTCACTTGTTTTTTTGCAATTATGTTGATCTCGAAAACAATGGCGTACTATATAAAGTTCTTTTCTTTTATAATGTCAATTCCTAAAATAATACAACTATTTGATCACTTTAAATGTGCGTGAATGATATCTTCAAAATGTATACTGTTATTTTTGGTATGTAAGATCATAATAAAATAATGATAATTCTAAAGTACATGAATTTATTTGCATTATTCTTTAAACTTTATTATGTTACAAAAATTCATATTATTCTAGATTTATTATTTTACAATTATTTATATTCATACAAATTTACAATTATGGTAATTTAACAATATTTATGGTATACATTTTTCTTACAGTAGTTATGGTTCAAAATTGACAATTAATTTACAAATTTAAAAATTTTAATAAAATTGAATGATGAAAATACATAAAATTACAATTATAATTTTACAATCTCACAATGCAAATACAATTACAATTTTACAATTTCACAATACAATTACAATTACAATTTTAGAATTTTACATACAATTACAATTAAAATTACAATTACAATCATTTCACATTAATAAAATTAAAATTTTACAATTTCACATACAATTACAATTACAATTAAAATTTTACAAATAAAATTACAATTACAATCATTTCATATTAATACAATTAAAATTTTACAAATATTTTACATAAAATTACAATTAAAATTAGAATTACAATTTTACAATTTCACAAACAATTACAATTAAAATTACAATTACAATTTTAGAATTTTACATACAATTACAATTACAATTACAATTTTACAATTTTACATATATACAATTACAATTACAATTAAAATTTTACAAATATTTTACATACAATTACAATTAAAATTACAATTAGAAATAAAATTACAATTTTACAATTTTACATACAATTAAAATTAAAATTACAATTAGAAATACAATTACAATTTTACAATTTTACATACAATTAAAATTAAAATTTCAATTACAATCACAACATAGTATTTAATAAATTTCATTATTTAATATTAAAAATAAACATCACAATCATGATAACCATCGTACAAACATCATATTCGACTAAAAAACACATTCAAAGTCACTAACATCATCTAATCATCGTGATCATGATCATCTAACAAAATAGAAGCATTGTATAACATCATCACAACACAAACATCAAATATACATCTCATGTCAAATAACTGCTATCACATACACATCTATCTGCAAGCTACACATTAACTGAACATATCTAAGATGACCTAACAATATACACATCATGATGAACACCAAATTGTAAACTAAGTACATCTGCAACATGAACATAAAATACATGGACTATATATATATAACTGTATAATGTAAAAAATATGCAATTGTAATATAATTGCATATAAATGTCAAATATCAGTTGGTGGTACATCAATAGTAGTGCTAGTCGAGGCCTGCTCAATCGATGGTGCAACCTTGACATGCTCAGATAGATGTCAATCACGTGCCTGCTGATCTGGAGGTGCCTCATGCTGATCAGGATCAACTACCTACTCATGATGACTCGTGGATGGTCCAGCCTGCTGATCTGTGGATGGTGTGGCGTCCTGCTCAATTGATAGACCTACCTCCTAAGATGAACCTGTGCCCTCCTTAGGATCAGGTGTCTGTTCATGATCATGACTGCTGGATGCTGTAGGCTACTCATCTCCGGCGCAAGGTGGAGGAGGAGGTGGAGTACTAGTTGAACGATGATCACTTCCATGATCATGATCATCAAATGATGCAGTGCTCGACTGTCGACGTACTGCATCTCCACCATGCCTACGTCGACTGACCCTCCTCACCCGCGCTAGTAATCTGGTAGCTCCAACGATATGCTGCATCAAGGTAAACATATCACGGGGCATGCCTCCTCATATCGTTGTCAACCTATCATTAGCATGTATCTTTCTAATAGTTACTGACCTGACTCCCTCCTCCACTAGGAGTCGATAGATTTGGTCACCCAAATCCATCCTAAATCGAGTGTCGGGCCTACGCCTCACACCCATCGGTACCTGCACATGATCGGGAGGACCAGGTCTATCTCACACCTATCTACACCAACCTAATCCTCCACATCTTCCATATCCTCGTTAGCAGGATCTACACATGGATCATTTGGTGGTGGTGGCATCTCACCTCCAACAAATGACCCAATATCTACAAAATATATATAAGTACACAACAATAATTAGACAATATCATTAAACAATTTAATAAAACAATTTAAAGAATGTGTTAGAATAAATTTAAAGAAAACACTAATACTACCTCTCTCATCCGGCGGTTCATCATCTATAAAGAGGATTTTGGCACACCCTCACCAATCCAAACCAGGATATGGACATGGCACCAGAACGAAGGTGTGATCATCAACACTGGATAGAAACTATAGTGCATCATGAGATATCCTGGCGGAAAAGTCAGACTCGCCCCTCTTGGGCATTATCTGGCCCCACATCTCCATCCGTACATGCAGCATCGGCCTAAGATGCTTCCGAACAAAAGTAGGCCTCGTCTTTAGAAAACTCCCAAAAAAATAAACAAAATAAATCTGAATTTAAAGGGAAGTTCACCCTCCCTTGTGCCTGGGAATGACATCTATCTAATGTTGTACAAAATTACTGCAAAAAAATCGCAGACCACCTCACAAGTTGTGGTGCCTGTAATAAAGAATCAACATAAAATAAAAGTTGCAAACTAATGTGTTTCCCATCACTGGTATGTTGTACAATGGTCATCAGTAGTAGTGAGAGGCACCTCACCTCCTCTACACCAAACGAATCAATACGTAACTGACCACCGGAGACCTGAAAATTTGCAAGAGAAAGTATATCGACGCTAATGTATCTCTGGGAGTACACCAAATGACTCCCTGTTGCATAATTGTCAGGAACCTCTTAGAACGAGGGAAAATACTACCCTCTCCTAGATAGGTCAGTAATAAAATATATACACCAAACGAATCAATACGTAACTGACCACCAGAGACCTGAAAAATTGCAGGAGAAAGTATATCGACACTAATGTATCTCTGGGAGTACACCAAATGAATCCCTGTTGCATAACTGTCGGGGACCTCTTGGAACGAGGGAAAATACTACCCTCTCCTAGATAGGTCAATAATAAAATATATGTCTTCCTCATTTGGTGCGTACCACTGGCTAGGACCAACCCAGAAATCCTGTTAGTGGGCATACCTCCTGTTAGGGTCCTATAATAATGCGATTCATAATTTTTGAATTGAATTTGATTAGTCTTGTAATATGTACATAATTTCCTTTCTGCAAGTTGTTTTCCCATATTAGAAAATAAAAAATGAAAAGAGGGTAAAAGTCCTAAAAGAAAAATCAAAGGACTTGAAAAGAAAAATATAAAAAAGAATAGAAAAAATGGACCCCAAAAAAAGAGAGATAAGAATAAGACATGAAAGTGATGCAAGTCAAAATGCTACTACTAGTTAATTTTTAGTGTAAATAAATGATTATGTGCAGCTTGTTCAAAATGCCATAATCCATGATGAGTTAAATAGTTTAATCTTAACTTTTTCATGCTTTAAATTTCATGTTTATAGATAAAGAATAAAGATTTTTCCAAACAGTATAATCTTGGAAAATCAGTACATAGTTAGAGAATAAATGAGAAGCTCAACAGTTTAATCTGAGCCCTTGGATGAAATAAGGTTAGAATTAGATATTTTTTTGTTTTAAAAAGAAAAATGGATTAGGGTTTGCAAGCTCAAATGCACCCATGCAAATAAAGGAAAATATGGTAGAATAAATGATGGGTAGGTAGAAAGCAGTTACACAAAGTCATGGATAAACATCATCTAGAATATTACTAATTTCCCTCCCCATAATGTGTTCCAGTACTAAATCTTTCAGTCATAAAGACTCAGAGAATTTCTCTGACTTCTGGTGGGACCAGACCCACGTCTTAATGACTGATTGGCATCAAAGTATTGGATTCTACCTAATTAAAACCTTTACCCTTCATAAAAAATCCTTTCCCTTGACATCATTCATTTTTTTCCTACTCAAACCCTTTTTCCTAAGTTAAAACACACTTTTACTTAGGAAAGGTAAAAACCCCTTTAATTAATTCTCATTTCATTCAAAAAACCCAAAAATGAAAGCCTTAAAGTGTAAAATGATTATGGTGGGCATCAAAATGAAGAAATACCGCCTAAAGATCATATTTTACACTATGCCTAGTGTATTTTACATTCCCACACATTCATTTCATATTAACACTAACCTAATGTATTAGCTCCCCTTTATAAACCTTACATCCCATATTATATTAATTCATTATTTATTAAATAACCCAACCCACATTTAACTTTTTAACCTATTTTTATTTTCCCACGTGATATTTTCCCCACTCCCAATAGGTTAAAAGCACCCCTTTATATAAATAACCCGCCTAATGTTTACATTACACCTGCATGCATTACATTTGATATGTAAAAACATTAAAACCCACCTATCCGACTGTCCCTTTAAACATTAAAACTTTATGTTAAAACTTCATTTTAACGTATAAAGTTTAAAGCTCCGCACAAAGAACTCCTGGGCCCCACGCCCAATACCAAGCAACTACATCAACTAATCCTAGCCGTTCGCATCCACCCGCCAGATCCAAAGGCCTAGATCCCCATCGCAAACTTAATAGCGCAATTGTTAAACAAAATAAGATTTGCGATATAAGATGTTCTGTCTCGTTCTCTCTCCTCCACGTGTCGCGAAAGTATTGGATCGCATCCATTCAAGAAATATTGTTTACCACCTTTAACGCGATAATCGCTTAGCTGTAAATCACCCCTGCACCTAAACCGCTTCCAATTTGAATTGACTGGTATTAAATGCAAACACTGTTCAATTCAAATTGTTTATAAATACACCAATATGTACACGTTTCAAGCCTTCCGTTTCTCTTTTTGTTCATAAAACCATTTTTACTGAGAAAACTACATCGCCGCCCTGTTTGAATGCAAGAAAAAAAAGAATTCAATCAAATTTACAGCTACGACCGCTCAAAACCTCCAGACTGCAATTAAAAGACCTCAACAAGCTTTGGAAAGCTTCCAACTCCTAGCAAGCCATTTTTCCACGTCAAATTCCTAAAATCATAGGTATTTTTTAGGGAAAAGACCTATCCCTCTATATGAAAAGAAGTATAATCTTGAATTCGAACCTTTTAAAGCCTATTTAGCTAAAGAAACAACCATATTTCCTCATATATTCATCCTTGCTGCAAACCCTGAGAATTTCACAGTTTCTGAAAGCTGTAATTTATTTTTTAAGCAAAATATGATTGATTAAACCATCTGCAGACCTTTAGAAACCCTCCGAATGATCCAAAGTCTTTTTTCCAGTGCTCAGAAGCCCTTTGTGCATAAATTTAGATGTTTCAGGACTGTTTAATCAATAGAAAAGTACAGTAAACCCTTGCTAGCTATTCTTGAGTCTGTAAAAGGTTAAGAAATTAGGTTTAAAGAAAAATTGACATTTTGAGGCAGAGAAACCCAAATTTTACCTATTGCAATCCAAAAGAACCCTTTGTTATACTAAGAAGACCTTCTGTAAATAGTTTAATCTTACATAAGTGTATTAAAGACCTAAAAACATAGTTTTAAAGATTAAGAAAGGTTAAATTGTTAAAAACAAACCCATAAATGGCCTCTAAAAGCACAATTGTCATCAATCCACTACAACCTCCTATTGTAGAGGTTGAACATACCCCATTGGCTGATGTAGACTATAAAATCATTGATCCATTAACTGAATATAACCTTCTTGAGCTCCACTATTGGATCCAAGAGAAATCTTTGGACCAAGTAGATGATGTGCTTATTTAGGAGTCTAATTTTCCCATGTATGTTGTTCCCCACACCCATCAAAGATTTGAAGCCATAAGATTGTGCCAAACTCATTATTCCCCAGATCAAAGAGCAATTATCAATGCTGAAAAAGAAGGTTTGTTCACAATAACAATTGAATCCATAAACCAAATGCTTCATTTCCAGCTTGAACCCAATGCAATCCCTTTTTCCATTGAAGTTATAACAAAGTCTTATTTGGAATTAGATTTTCCTAAAAGATTCCAAAATTTCCAAACATTCATGCCCTCATATGTAGAAATCCCCAAGATTAACCCTCCATATTCATCATCCAAATTTACAGAAGGAACAAGACATATTATCTGAATGTTGTCTTTTATCCTTGGTTACTTCACTGATGAACATACATATGCATCTATACTTGGTTTTCTATCCATCTTTGTGCCTGGTCAGCCCCCTGCAGTCATCTATAATTTTACTAAGTATATTGCTGATAATATTCATGAACTTCTTGTTAAACTTCCTACTGAAGGTGTTTTTAGGTACACCTCATTTCTCTTTCATATGTTCCTCTACTTTCAGTCAGATAAGTTTCCAATAGCTCTTAAAAAGATGGATGTAGAGGGAAATGAATATTCTATTGTTTTCTAGACTTCCTTGATCAGAAAGGAGTCAACTAAGTTTACATATGCAGACTTCACAGACTGTTTTATCCATCCATTGGTAAATCTTCTTAAAAAAAGTGTGCAACCTAGAATCAGTGATGAAATTAAGAAGGTTTTACAGTTATAGAACAGAGCAGGATAGGTGATTGGTATTTATACCAAAATCACACTGAGATTAGAGTTTATGGGTCAAAAATCATTCCCTATAAGTTGCCAAAGTATTTACCAATGAGATTGTTTTCCTTAGAATATATTAGACAGATTCTGAACTCAGATTCAGTAAATTTCTTGGCTGCTAAAAATAAAACCCAGATTAAATTGAAAAACCAAGTGGGTCCCTAATGCAGGAGCATCAAAGCTAAATTTTCATCATTCAATTGTGTAATTAAGGGTGTGAGATATTTTAATTATTTTATTAATTATTTTGCTCATTTTTAATAAATTGGGAGAGAAAATATAAATGTGAGGATTATTGTAAGTATTCCTTAAATAATTAAGGATATGAGTGGATTTGAATTAGGTAGATAATATAGGGATTAGGAATTCATTAAATGATACTTAGTTGAGTCCAAAAAAGATAAATCTAAATTATATTTTAGTTGAGGTTTGTGTGGAGGAATTTATGGATTGAAATAAATTCATTATTTATGTATAAATAGGAGGGTTCTGTGAGGATGGAAAATGGCTGAGAGAAGTGAGGAGTACAGTGAGAGTGAGAAATGGACTGAGAGATTTTTGTAAAGGGCTGAGAGCCGAAAGGCCATTTATTGTAATATTTGGCCGGATGTGTTGAGCTTGAAATTTCTTATTCGATTATATATCAGCATTTTTTGTGTTTGTATATCTCTCTTTCTGTTATGTATATTTCGAGCTACTGCAAATTGTTTTATTACTGAAGAATTTTATGATAATTTTAATGCCGAAGGAAGTACATGTGATTTTATATGCTAGGATCTAATTTAACCCAGTATCCTGGCATCATTTAGTATCAGAGCCGAATGTGGTCTTGGTCTTGAATCTTTCAAGAGGGAAGAGATAATGAATCTATTACGATTGCGATTTGGTTTTGTTTTTATGCATCGATTGAATTGACGCACACAAATTCGGTGGAAGCATGAGCATTAAATCCTTCCTCTGATCTATGTGTTGTTGATATTGTCTAGGATCTATGCGTTATGCATTGTAAATTTTTCCTCAAATATATGCGTTGTGGATCATGACTCAGATATATGAATTGGCTGTAATATTTTATATGGCTATTTTTTGGAGCGTGTGAATGTAGGAGGGTGGACGTATGGGAGCACAATAACAGCGGTCGAGTGTTGTCGACATCATGAATGTGTGGGGAGCATCGACGTGGCAACAAGAAGCCATCGCAGCTTTGGCAAAGCCGCGGATCAGAAGCTTGTGGCAAAGGCAAAGCCACACTACAGTGAGGCCTTAATGCATTGGCTAAGGAGACATCACACAACCATGGTTGGAGATTACATTTTGTAGCAGGTGTGAAGCCGACTGATGAAAGCATGATGCATGTGTTAACACATGCGATGGCTGGCATGTGATAAATATTTGAGTAGCCGTGACATATAACGCACATAGCCGAAGTGTGGCTTTCACGAGGGCAAGCATAATATATCATTGTATGCAGTGAAAGCATGGTGTGGGAGCTCACAAGAGCTGGCCAGTAACATATACTGTACACAAAGCCGTGGTGTGAGCAGGCATATGTATCACTACACGCAGCGGACAAGAGTTCGAAAGAAATGAGCATAGGCTGTGATATCACTGCACCAAGAGTGTGAGCCATTCCTGAGCGTAGGCTGTGCTACCTGGCTGCACACAAAGCCAACGTGGAAACATCCACGAGAGCAGTCACAGAATGCAGTGGAAGTGTGGTGTGGAAATCTTGAAGCAAAGCGACATATGGCCATGACAAAACAAGTCTATGATCCATAGCGCTCACAGCAAAACTATACCATACGAGTGAAATTGAATTTTGGTCACAAATGTTGAAAGACTGATGGTATCGATGGCAGACTTGTTATTTACGTATTGGAAGAATTGGTATGAGGATAAGGCCACATAAATTTCTACAGATGCAATTCCGGCTACATTGATGTATGCTCTGTGATCAGTCCATTCACGAGACATTGTAGATGCAATCCCAGCACTGCAGAGAAACACGTTTTAAAATTCAATATAATTTTTGTGTCGACCATGGGCAACGTTTGTAAGAACAGATTCCCCATTTGAAAGGTAGCGTGATTTTTTTTGGGTTGGAGCTGATAGGGAAAATTCATTGCAATCAATGGAAGCCATGGATAATTTGGTCCAGCTTTCGGAATCTATGCAACGTTGTACCTGATGCAGTAAAGTGCTGGAGAGGGTGGAAGTCTGGTGCTACCATCGATTTGTGAAACGAAATTAGGAGATACCTCTTGCAGTTGATGTTAGCATGATCAGTCAGCTTGGTGTGGGTTCTACTTTGCATATTTGGTTGTTGAGAAGGTGATTGTCACCACCAAATGCAATGACAATGATTAATATATTGGTAATCTCAAGAAATGGATCATTTACTGTCTCTTGGAAGGTAATTTTATTTTGTTTTTTTTATGCAAAAGTGAAGTGTTTTGTTTAGATCATGGGCCATAATCCACAAAAAATTGAGAAAATTGCAGTTTTTGTTGCCTCAAAGATATTGAGATGAGAAAACTGGACTTAAGATAAGAGGGGAGATTGTGTGTACTTTAAAGGTTTCTAACATTTATTTCTGGGAAAAGATTTATGTTAGAAAGTTGCTGGGAAGAATTTTATTTGCTGGGGATAGAATGGACCTTACACATTCAAAAATAAATCTGTAGAGGTTAGAATGTATTCCTAAAGGAATATGCGAGAGAAGGGTTGGATCATTTCAACCACGAGAAGATTCAAGGTAAGTGCTCATTGAATGAATCAATATTCATTGAGTAGAGTTATTTTAAAATCTTGATGATTAAATTTCCTTGCCATGCTCGAGAGGTGATATTTTGTGAATGGTATGAAAGAGTGGAAATGTTGCAAATACGGAAGTATAAATAAATGGAAAATGAATGGGAAAATGTGCTAATCCTGGGTGATATAAATAGAAACATGCATTTTTATGTGTGAGGTTTTATTATGCATAATGTGGATTCTTCACAGTTTTGGTTAAGTCATTTTGGACCAAAGCTTGTAGTTGGGAAAAGAAGAATTATTTTGATTGGTGATTGAAAACATAATTTCTTGATGTTCTAAAATATTTGTTTTACCATCATGTGGCAGCATCTAAGGAGGTGATATTAAGGATGGATGTGATGTACGAGTTGTACATTATTCATCGAAGAGGTGAAAAAGAAGAAGCATGTTCTCTGTACATAGGTAAAGAGATGTGAATTGATGTTGTATGGTGCATAAAAGTGAAGGGAAATGTTTGCATTAAGATGACGAGCTTATGAGCATGCGAGTATTTACAGTGACAAAGACAACACAAAAGAGTGAAATCCAGATAACTGAGTTTGAAAAGAGAAGGTTTGTTAATAACCTTGAAGGGAGCATAAGGTATGATAATTCAGAAAGGTATTTTTGAACATTGAAGATTGAGTGGTTTATTTATTTTCACCTTACAATAAATCTTGAAAAACCTGAATTGCATTTCGACCAAAGACTTCAGTATCATGTGAAATGATAAATGAAAACTAATGATTTTTCATAAGAATGAAGTATGAAAGAAAGTGAAGATTTTACATCTTAAAAATGTATTAGGGGTGTATGTTTGTTGGAGGATTGTATAACTTGAATTAAGTCAAAATATCCATTGCCAAAATTATTGGGTCGAATCTTGAAGTGAAAACAGATGTTAGAGTCAAATGAAATTTTGGAGAGTTTGAGTTGAGATTGAGTATTTTCATCCAAGATGAAGAATTGGTGTAAGTCTGAAGTCAAAAATTCGTAAACTAAGTCAAGAGTCTGAATGTAATTGGGTGCATGATCGACGGAGCCCGACACCCAAAGAATTGGTTATTGTAACACATGAGTTACTAAAGTTTTGTTTACAGCAAAGTGAAGCAAGAGAGTTTCCAGAGATGTCCAAGACAGAGAACCAAGAGAGGCCAAGCACAGGAGGAGAACTTGCATTTTTGATGAATGGAAAGTGTGAAGAATAATCGAAAGGAGGATTGAATAAAATCCACACGTGAACTGATGAAGTTCATAAAGGAGGGGAACAGAAGAAAATGAAACTCTTGAGGTGGAGTCCATTTTTCTTTTTCTCCATAACAACTTCAACTGGTTGTCTTACCCCAAACAAGAATTCATTTATGATTTCTTCCTGTTGCAACAAATTAATACCTTCCTCCTCTGAAGGAATTCTCCATCAGACTCCACCTCAAGAGTTTCATTTTCTTCTGTGACAGTTTCACCAGACATAAACTGTGACATTTTTAACTATTTGCAGGATGTCTGGTGAAACTGTCACAGAAGAAAATGAAACTCTTGAGGTGGAGTCTGATGGAGAATTCCTTCAGAGGAGGAAGGTACTGATTTTTTTCAACAGGAAGAAATCATAAATGAATTCTTGTTTGGGGTAAGACAACCAGTTGAAGTTTTTATGGAGCAAAAGAAAAATGGAAATGCCGCAGAGATATTCCAAGGAGGTAAACAAATGTATTTGTTTAGTGAATTTGCTGATATAATTTTACAATGTGATGACACAGAAACCAGGAAAATTTAGGAAGATTGATAGAGGAAGAATGAAGCTGGGAAGGAAAGTTGTGATGAAGTGCTGAAAAGATTTCATAGGGAAATCAAGTTCTTGGAATGATGACTTAAGGAACCTGAGGGAGAAATGAAGCTTCCAGAACCTGATCCAGAAGAAATTATAGTTATTATACATGATAGAGATGAAATTTTTTTAACATTTATGGAGTTGAATGAATGTTATAACTTTTCAGATAATAATGTAACTGTAGGTACAGAAAACGACATTAACAAATATGATGTCGAAATTAGAGAAGTTGAGCAGAAATTATTTGGAGTTGATATGAAAGATCAGGAGCAGCAAGGGAGTTGTGTCCGTAGAGGCATAAAGGAGACAAAAATATTGATCCATTAGGATGAAGATGAAAGCAGCTAGTAGTTCGAAACAGAATCTATTAAAGTTCAAAAAGTCGATGATGGGAGATTGATGCTTGAAGCATCAAAAGAGACCGAAAGGTCTTATCTTTTTAAAACTAACAGTTTGTTGGTGAATACAGATACATCACTAGACGAGAGAATTGTTGCTATAAAATAAATCAAAGAATATAGTTGTAATCAAGAAGGATTTCTTGATTATTCTCCATTGCAGAAAGTTGAGTGTTCAACTCAGTTGGAGGTGAAAGAATTTGACAAAGAGGAATTACTCCGAAGAATTGACGAAAGAAAGTGTTGGAGAAGTCGATGGAATCTGATCGACAGAGTGAGTGATGAGTTACCAAATTGAGTTGATACTTTGAAGGACCAGTGACAGAATAGAGTTTGGAATCCTGGAGGGAGCAAGTCATCAAGACTTGTGGTTGTCGCATTATTACAGAAAAGTGACAGAACTCATAGGCGGGAGTCTATGGAAACTTCTCTACATGGGGAGTCTGAGGCAGGAGCATCAAAGATAAATTTTCATTATTCAATTGTGTAATTAAGGGGGTGAGATATTTTACTTATTTTGCTCATTTTTAATAAATTAGGAGAGAAAATATAAATGTGAGGGTTATTGTAAATATTCCTTAAATAATTAAGGATATGAGTGGATTTGAATTAGGTAGATAATCTAGGGATTAGGAATTCCATAAACGGGACTTAGTTGAGTCCAAAAAAAGATAAATCTAAATTAGATTTTAGTTGAGGTTTGTGTGGAGGAATTTATGGAGTGAAATAAATTCATTATTTATGTATAAATAGGAGGGTTTTGTGAGGATGAAAGATGGCTGAGAGAAGTGAGGAGTACAGTGAGAGTGAGAAATGGATTGAGAGATTTTTGTAAAGGGACTAGAGCCAAAAGGCCATTCATTGTAATATTCGGGTGGATGTGTTGAGCTTCAAATTTCTTATGCGATTATATATCAGCTTTTTTGTTTGTTTGTATAAATATCTTTCCGTTATGTATATTTCGAGCTGCTGCAAATTGTTTTCTTACTGAAGAATTTTATGAGAATTTTAATGCTGAAGGAAGCATGTGTGATTTTATATGCTAGGATCTAATTTAACCCAGTATCCTAGTATCATCCCCTTCATATGCAATAACAGAGAAGCAAGTGCAGAGGTAGCAAAGCAATTGTTAGAGTATAAATTCAATGAAAGTTTCCTTTGGTGCTATGATCCATATGGTATAATAAAAAAGATGAGGGTAAAATGTAAATTAACCTCATATGTTCATGACAAGAAGCCTGACATTGAGAAGTTTTCTAACCAATCTGAATGGTTAGAAAACACATTGGTAGAAGCTATTCAGTAGAGTGATACTAGTCACATTCTGCAAACATCAGCTCAGGAAGACAGAAGTACAAAAATAAAAAGGGAGGAAGGCTCTTACACTGCGAAAACTACCACAGAAACAAATTTTAAACTCAAGTACACCAAGAAACCAAAGACAAATCCAGCAGATAAAGTAGAAGAGACAGTGGAAATTTTAGATACAGAGGTTCCAGATAAAGACACTATGCCTCCCATAGAGATTGAAAATGAGCAGCAACCTGCTACTTCCAACACACAAATGATTTAGAAACAACATAGTGTGGAAGTATCTTCATCAAAACAGGAAGAGGATAAAGATATGGATATCAAATAAAAGTATAAAGAGATTAAAGCCAAAAATGAGGAAATCAAGAATGAAATTTATTCTCAATACTTGAAGCAGACTCCAAGGATACAAAATAGGCTACTTTCAGCCTTTGATTATAAGAATAAGAAATTTCTAATGTCAGTACTTCAACCTACAGTGCAAACACCTAAAACAACAACTGACTATAAAAAGGTGGATTTTGAAGTACTAGTACGAGACATTCATCCCTTGGACCAGATTGAATTCCACAAGCAAAGTTCAGAAATGATATACTCTACAATGACTACAAAAGAAATGAGTATTCAAAGGCTCTAGAATGCTTTAAAAATATGAAAGATAAGCTCAAGGTTGAAAAATGTTCATCATATGCTAAAGACACTAGAATCAAGTGTTTAGAGGAGTTTGTTATTGAAGTGGGTTATGACCCTTCTAATGTGAAAGTTGCAGAAGAACTAGTAAAGAATAAAAATGATGATATTGCAGCACTCATAAAATAATTAAAATTACCTCCTACAGAGCATCCACAGGCTAAAGATATTATACAGGAAGCAAATCAAAAGGATGAGATGATGAATCTCATATTACAGATGATAGCACAAATTAAAGAGATGGAAATTGAGATGGACAAACTAGTCCAAGAAAAATAAGCTACTAAGGAAAAAGAAGTCCCTGCAACTATTATTCCCATGGTGACCAAAACAATACCATCAACTCTAGTAGAATAATTAGCTCCAAAGGTTCCATTGGCCACAACAGTGCCAGTAACTTCCTCTACTACTTCTGCCACTGAGTCTTCTACTTCAGCAGTTCAACAGTCAGATGAGGTCAGCAGATTGATAAAGGCAATGGAACAAATGTCCATACAAAATAATGAAATCAATAGATTAAAGGAGCAAATCAATAATCTTGAAGATGCCAAGAAGTTAGCACAGATTAATGCTAAAACTGAAGAGCAAAATGATAAGAGATTGAATGAACAATTAAAGAAGTTGGAAACAGAGTTGACTTTAAAAGAGCCTATGGCACATATCAAAAATAAGTTATGGACCAATATCATTTAATTAGTCAATAATACTTGGCCATCAATACAAGTGATATATAAACAAAAGGACTTGCTAAAAGTAGCTAGAGAAGAAATATAGAAGACCAAAGATGAATTGGGCTCCAAGCCTAAAGAAGCATTGGAAATAATTAAGTTCCTCAATTATAAAAATTTTTAAACACCATGTTGAAGCACACACATGGTGTATGAGGAGAATAACACACACACACAAGAGACTCAACACAATGAAGGATAAGCGTGAGGCTTTCTTATTTTCCATTATACAAAGATGTACATTTATAGTACAATGGTGCGACTCTTGGTTTCACATTCCAAGGTCACTTGGACTCCATTGTGACTTTTCGCATTCCACACCTACCCATGTAGGATTAGGTGTTCCAACATCCCCCTTTAATCCGAAGGGGTATGTGTGAGTCCAAGAAAAGAGTTGTAATACAAATCTGCAAAGTATACATGGTAGCACTTGGGCTGAATCAACTCTCTGAAATGTTGGAAAAAGAGGTGGTTTTAGGATGACCACAAACACTGGAACGCAATACATGTTGCAGTTCCCGGAACTCTTCCAAAACTGGCAAGAAGCTAAAAGCTTCTGCTAGAGGAATTGTTCCTCATAAAAAAGGGAGACCTTCGACCTAAAAGAAGGGAGGTCTACTACCTGTGGTGGTTTTAGGTTGTCCACCAACCAAAGATGATGGTTTTAGGTTATCCACCAACCGAAAATGATGGTTTTAGGTTATCCACCAACCGAAAATGATGGTTTTAGGTTATCCACCAACCAAATGTATGCTCATGGGCATTCCTGTCTCTGGCTACATCTCTGAATCCGGAATGACGAATTGTGGCTCAAGCTCGCTTGAACTGCTGGCTACAACTCTGAACATGGAATGAGAGATTGCGGCTCAGGCTCGCTTGATCTATCGTCGAAGCTTGTACATGACCACCATTTTCCCCCCTGTCAGGGACAAGGTGAGATGATGGCGAAAACTCAACTGCAAGTTTGCTCAATATCTGAGAACAAGTTCTAACATGTGTCGTAAACATTGTCTTGGCTGCTGATGCCCATTGCCAAGAAGCGATCCATCCAAGATGAATCTTGGTTCTTGCAGGAGGCTTGTGTTTGAAGCATCTGTCTGAAGAATGAGTGTGTCGACCATAGTGCTTGCATGGATGAAGATCAAAACAGTGATATTTCATATGGCCAACTCGATCACAGTGTTGGCATTTCTCAATCTGTTGTCGTGGAAGTGGAGCATGATCTGGAACAGCTGCAGGTGAACTGTCATACAAGAATCCGGCACTCTGAAATATGATGGGCTTGGAGTAGTCCGGAATATGAAAGGTCACATCCTTGTCATATCCAAGACCAGTTCGGTGCTTGTTGTGGACAAGCTCTTCCCAAGGTCTGATGATGGGCTTGAGAAGTGTAGGTTGAGATGCTACATCTGCATGTAAATCTGCTCTCGTATGAGGAACTGAATGTGGGTCAATTGGAACTTTATCTTCTTTCTTCTGATGAGAGTCCTTCTCAATGTTTTGAACAGAAACAGGTTCAGAATGGTGATTCTTTTGGTGAAGTTCATCTTGTTGGAGCTGAGATTCCAACTGCAAAAACTCAATCTTTTCATGTGCATATAGCAAACAACTTTGAATTTTACAAAGAGCATCTTGCTCATTTTTATCATGTCATCAACATTGGAATGAATGAGGCTATTCAACAACTCTATTGCCTCATTGATTTTGGTAATTTTTCAACAACTTAGGCTCAAAAAATGAAAGGGTGTCGGCTACAACCGAAAATGCACCCGTTTACAATGTGATGCAACAAATACAAATGACTCAAGAAATTCTCAAAGTACAAAGTGTGCTCCTCAAATGATGGAGGGCAATCAACAATCCAATAACTCAAATACTGATTGCAACTATGAAGAAGCTACAAATTCCACTCGAAATACAATGTCAGCTTAATACATATCTCTGCAAAATATTTATAAATGTGTAGCTGAAAACACTTGTGCAAGAATCTTTTTATGGCAGCTGAATTTTGTTCTTCAAATAGCTGTTTTCAATGATGGAAAACTTGTCTTCAAATGTGAAAAAAATCACCCTTATATCAATGCCACAAATCACAATGAAAATCTGCAAATTTCAGTCCATGTGCTCCTCATATGCCATTTTCCATTTTCTGTTGTTCATAACTCTCTTTCCTCTCTCTCTCTGCTGTTTTTTTGTTTTGTTTTGTTTTTTTTTTAATTAAAAATTAATTAAAAAAAATGGGAATAATTAAAAATGTGGAGGAATGGGATTAATTAAAAAGGATTTTAAAGATTTAAAAAGAGAAGGGGGAATATTAATTAAAAGGGATTTTAAATAATTAAAAAGGGAAGGGGAAATATGAATTAAAAGGGATTTTAAATATTTAAAAAGGGAAGGGGAAATATTAATTAAGTGGGAAAATATAAAAATCGATTAAAAAAAATAAGGGGCAATATTAAAATGGGATGGGATGGAATAATGGGTGGATAATGGAAAGGGAATTTAAAAGAAAAGGGATGGATTAAAAAATTTAAATGTGGGGAGGCTTATTATATGGATGGGGTTGGGAAATTAAATTAAAAGGGAGGGGAAAAGTAAACTAAAATAAATTAATAGGTGAATTAATTTTATAAAAAGGGAGGGGATATTAATGTAAAAAGAGGGGCGAATTTAAAAATTTAAAATTAAAAAAATGAATGGAAGTAGTGCATATTGTAATGGGGAAGTCGAATAGGGATGTGGGAGCACAGGTGTAATGTAGGGAGTTGTGAGTGGTAACGCCGAGCGGAGGGGGTTGGGTGAAGCGTTGGGGGAGAGTGATGTAGCGTCGTGGGGTTTTATTAACGGGTCGAATGGAGTGGTGTTGAAGTGGGGTGGGGTGTTCAGAGTGCGTGGGAAGCAGGGTAAAAGGGAGCAGCCAAAGGCCGAGCAAGCGGGTTGAGCGACGGAGAGTTGAGGGATCTCGCGTGAGGAATGGTAAAAGTGAGGCGAGGGTGTTCGTATAGCGTGAGGGAGGGCGTGATGAGGGCCGGCCAAAGGGGGAGCTGTGTGAATAGAGAAGACGCAGGTGTAGGTGTAATGTCTGAGGGGTCGAAAGGTTTGAAGGGGAAGGCATATGGAGTAGGGTGTATGCAGATAAATGGAGCGCGTAAGGTGTAGGGGCAGCGTTGACAGGTGGGAGACGGGTTAGTTGAGAGGGCCTGGTTCGGTTGCGTAGGAAAGGTGGGAGGGGGCCGCGTTAGGGAGCGAGGAGAGCGCCAAAGAGTGAGGGTAGCGTAAGTTGAGTGGTAAGGTGAGAGGGGAATGGGATAGGAAGGGCAGTAGATTCAGAAATATTTTTTTTTCATTTGTTTTTTTTTTTCAATGTTAGAACAGCAGAAAGGAGTGAAAGAGTAAAATGCAGCAGCTTTTTTTCTTCAAATGTATAGCAGAATCTTGTAGACTTGGAGGAGAAATTAATTTTCTCAGCAGCAGAGAATGAGAATGCAGAATTTTCCAGAAAATTTTAGTAGTAAAACCCAGAAATTTTTCCAATAGCCCAGCAACAGGAAAATGCAGAATTGCAGAAACTCAGAAATCTTCCAATGAAAACTCAGAAATATTTATTTCAAAAACCCAGAATTTTTCTTCAAAAAATTGCAGAGGGCCATATAGCAGCAGAATGATGAAATCTTCAGCAAAACTCAGAATTCTTTTCCATTAAAAACCAGAAAATTCTTCTTCAGAAACCCAATTTTAAACACTATTCCAGCATCTCTTCAAAAGCAGAATTAAAATGCAGAGATTGCAGGAAGAAATAAACCTTCATATGTGCAGTGCTGCTTGCTGCTCTTCTTCAAAACAAATGCTGAATGCTGCCAATTTCTGAATGCAGCTCCTTTTCAAAACCAATTCTGAATGCGGCAAAATGTCAAAATCACTGCTGCAAAAACTCTCTAAATGTTGCAAAAATGCAGATATGCACAGGCCATAAACACAAAATGGCTCACTCAATGTGGAGCAGGGCCAGCAATCGCCCGCTCTGATACCATGTTAAACACCATGTTAAAGCACACACATGGTGTATGAGAAGAATAAACACACACACACAAGAGACTCAACACACAATGAAGGATAAGCTTGAGGCTCACTTATTTTCCATTATACAAAGATGTACATTTATAGTACAATGGTGTGACTCTTGGTTTCACATTCCAAGGTCACTTGGACTCCATTGTGACTTTTCGCATTCCACACCTACCCATGTAGGATTAGGTGTTCCAACAAAAATAAGCAAGAATTGGATGAAATAGGAATAACATACAGGACAAAAACAAATCTTGAGGTAAGAAAATTACTTTCCAAGAAGAACTTGATGAAACATTTAGAAGAAAAGTGCCAAAATATGGATGTATCCATCACAATATTCATGGTGAAATTTGACATTTTGAGGCAAAAAGTACTTCCTAATATTATAGTAATCAATGATAAATTGATAAAACAAGAAGATTATAATAAAAATATAAGGGAATTTTCCAAAGAACAGGTGAAAAAATCAGATTAGAAAGGGATTCTAGAAGGAAATTTTTGCACAAAAGCATTGAAAATCTGTTTTATTTACAACATGAGATAAAACACCTTTTTGTGGTCAAGTCAACTTTTGTAAGATACATAGAAGCAGATGAAAAATTCGGGAAAATCATGAAGATCAAATTACCAGAGGAAGAATTCTGGGAGAAGCTTACATATTTGTTGTAAAAACAGTTTTCAATGAGAAAGGATAAAAGTAGAGCTGTTGTTTCTACTACATAGTAAACATATTTTTAAACAGTAAAGCAGTCAAAACTAGCAAGTTAAAGTGTATCAGGTTAAACAATATCGGTTGAAAAAGAGTATTAGATGAAAGATGAAGCTCAAAATTGATTAAAGATCAAACTTCCAGCGTGAGAGACACCTCATTTTCCCAGTTGCAGCTCAAATCTAAACAACAAGCTATTTTATTCGAATAAATAGGACAACTAGCAATTTGTTAGGAAACTGTCACTATATTTTTGTAAAAAGGTATTTTATTTTCCAAGAAACATCCCTAAGACTGTTCTAGGATATTTTTTACTACTTTTTGTATAAATACTTCATCATTTGAAGTATTAGTGTGGATTAATTGTTGAAGATTTCTATAACTATTATATTCTGAACCTAAGGGTTTTTGTATCAAGTTCAAGTCAGAAGACTGGATCTGAAGCAATAAAGCATCATATTACTGGATTCATGTGTTGGGCCACTGAAATGAAGTATTTTATAAATTTTATTTGTTAATTTTCCTATGTTTTTCATCCATTCATGAATGTGTTCTAAATTTTAATGTGAAATCAGAAATTGTTATATCAGAATTTGTTAAAAGCATTCTGTTATTGACTAGTTTTCATTTAAATGTTTTCTACTGATATCCAGACTAGGGAACCCTTAAGTTATTCCTAATTTTGATTGATATATCCCTTTTCACTCCTTATCTGGATCAAAGAATTCTTAATTTCTCTTTATCCCGATTAAAACCTTTTCACCTTCAACCTTTGAAGATCTGAAGTGACTGTACTATCTTGCCCAATGAAAATTTGACTTTAGACCTTGATCCTGATCTATCTTCTTGACACATTGACTCTATCTGCCCAATGGATTATAGATCCACAAATATCCATATCATTAAGTGATTTTCCCACCAAAACAAATCAAAACCCCAAAACCAATTTTCCCTTATAACTAACCTAAAATCGGATATAAAAACAAAGTTACATCTTACAGAGAGAGCTCTCTCTGAGCCTTAGGAAGGCTAGATCCTAAAGCTTAAAAGTAGGTATATGGTTACATATGATATTCTTTAAACTATAATAAAAAAATCTCACAACTTTGAGAATTAATAGAGTGATAACATACTGGCGACTCCACTGGGGAACTAATGAATCCGCAGTTTTAAAATATATCTTAAAGGAAATATTTTCATTATCTTTTCAACTTAAAACTATTTTAATAAGTTGTGAGTATATTTTCATAAAAAATTGCAATTCTGGATTCTAGAAGAGTCTACTATACCGGGTCAAATCCAGATCCACAACCTGCAGTCATAGTAGATAATCCTGACATAATTGGAAAGAAAAATAAAAGAGTAGAGGATTTAGGTAATAAAGTTTCATTAGTCAAATCAAGTTCCCTTCCAAAAAATCTATTAAGTATATAAGACATAGAATTTTATTTAAATTTTGAACATTATTTATTCAGAACCAAATCAGAAAGTGATTTACATAGCACTATAATAGATCCTGATTTTATTTCATTGATCGAAACTAAGAAGGAAACTATTTTAGTAGATTTTGAGGAAAATATTTTTGAATTTTATGATAATCTTGATACAATAACTGCTACTTTGATTAAATAAATATATGAAGCTTATTTACAGCATTCAATTGAATTAAGTGTTTTATAAGCCTATACTCCTAAGCCTTCTACCACTCATTTAGATACCAACCTTATAGAATCTGTAGGTTCATCCATATTCATTACTACTTCATCCATTATTTCCACCACACTTCATTCCACAGATTCATTTTTTCCAAAGCAACCATTTCAACCTAGAGTATTATTCCCATCCTCCACCACCTCAACTCCATCCACTAGTTTTTCTTCTGCATTTAACAATACATCATTCTCATTCCCAAGCACTTATTCATATATCCCAATTTCATCTTCTAGCATCTCGACCACATTTTCCAGTACATCTTCTTATATTCCAATATCATCTGCAAGTTATTTAACTACATTAGCAAGTACTTCTAGATCTTCCCCAAGAACTTCCAACTTACCTCCTAGCCAAGCTAGAATTCAAGCCATGGCTGCTAGATATGCTCCCTGGGTCCTTCAGCACAATTACATGACATGCCCCAGGATTATCAATTAAAAATACCTCAATTTGATGCAACCACTCAATACACTGCCCAACAACATGTTAATAAGATGAAATATTATTTTGAACTTCATGAAATAGATGAGGCTGATGTCCAAATGAGAATTTTTGCTCAAACAATAACTGGTGAGGTGAAAAAATGGTTTAAAGGTTTAAATGTTGGTAGTATTGCTGATTTAGCAATTTTCCATAGATTATTTATTAATAAATGGGAAAAGAAGAAAAATCCACTACAAATCTTATCTAAATTTGAAAGCATAAAAAGAGTACCAAATGAAACAGTTCAAGATTATTGTACTAGATACAACAACATTTATAATTCAATTCTTGCTAATCTTAAGCCTCCTCTAGATTCCGTTCTTCTCAAATTCCCTGATGGATTTGATACAGACATAGCATATCAATTGAGAGAGAGGAATCTTGAAACTTTAGAGCTGATGCAAAGTAATGTTGTTAATGTAGAGGCAAATTTGTTGGCTAGAAAAGCTAGATTAAGAAATGAAAGAAGTGTAACAATAAAAGAAGAAACATCTACTTCCGATTTAAAAATAGATCAATTAGAAAAAACACTAGAGAGAGTGATGGATAGGTTAGATAATATGGAAAGGAAGCCACAATGGGATAACCAACAACAAATTAGAAATCCTAATTTCAGGAAAAACACCAACACTGGAAAATATAGAGAATCAACACCTGACCAAACAATAAGACCACCTTTCCAAGATAACTATGCTAAAAGTTCTCATCAAAATGAAGATGATGAAGACACCATAAATCTAATGGGTATTAATGAAGATAAAACCATTTTTATTACACAAGAATATCAGGATTTATATGAGTTACAACAACTACATTAGATTCTGGTGAGTTTTTTTATTACAAACAAGGTTATGAGTTTGCTATCAATGAAGTACATAAGAAATATAACCTTAGAAGCAAGAAAAATGCAGAGCCTTCTATTAAGAAAAATACCCAAACACAAACAAATAAAATAGTAGAGGCTCCTACCACTAAAGTTCTACAAATTCTTCCTAGGGAAAACAAGCAAAACTCTAGTTCATCGCAGAAAGATTCAAATCCTAAAATTTCACCTAGTCCCAAAATTGTTGACATCATAGATGATGATGTCCAAACATTAACAGATTCACAAAAGTCTGTTGCTATAAAGACAAATAATTTTTCTAAAACAACAATTTTAGACACCAAAACACTCACTACTGATCCAAATCAGCTAATCCAAAAGCTACCACTGCTAAAGCAGCTGCTGAAAATACAAAATCTGCAAAAACATATACTGCTTCTCAAGCTGTCACTGAAAAGAAAACCAAAAACAATAAGGTAGTAGAAACACAAACATAAAATGAGAAAACAGTTGCAGAAAAAGAAGATAAACCCACCCAAACTACAGTTACAAAAGAAGAGATAATTCAGCTAGGAAAATCACAAGCTCCATTTAATATCCAAGCTGAAATTGCCAAATTAAAGATAGAAATTCCATTGACAGAATTGGTAAAACATGATTTATACAAAACACCTATCACTGAAACTTTAAACATGAATGATGGAGAAGATTCAGTAAATATAAGTGATGATCAACTAGAATTAATCTTTGGTCCTTATGTTAATGGGAAACACCAAGATGGAGTAGTTCCACCTTTCTACATTAGCTTAACTGTTCATGATCAAATATTACATAATGCAATGCTAGATTCAGGGGCTTCACACAATTTAATGCCAAAAGAAATAAGGGAAACCCTGAATTTAGATATCACTAGGCCTTATAAAGATCTCTTTTCATTTGATTCCAACAAAGTGAAATGTTTAGGCTTGATTAAATATTTATGTGACTTTAGTTCAATATCCTGGAAAAAGCATAGTCATCGACATTGTAGTAGCTGACATCCCTCCCAAGTATGGAATGCTTTTATCTCGCTCATGGGGAGCTAAATTGCAGGGATCTCTACAACTAGATATGTCATATGCAACAATATCAGTTTTTGGTCAACCAAAGAAACTTTATAGAGAAACATTGATGAAGTATATGGTGAGTAGTGTAGAAATACCAAGAAATTATCCCATTTACTCTACACCTACTGACATGGATTCATTCATTTTATGTAACTCTGAAATTGGAATTGAAAACAATACTGTAAAAGAGAAAAACAAAGCACCAGACAGTGAAAACATCTTTCATGATCATTATGTCACTTAGATTTTGATGGATCAGTCAATAAATTAGGAGCAGGAGCAAGAGTTTGAATACATAATATGGAAAACACTCATGCAGAAGGTCATGATTTTAGACTAAATTTTAAATGTACCAACAACATGGCTGAATATGAAGCTCTTATTTTAGGATTGTGGATTGTTAGGAATTTAGGAGGTAAAAGAGTGTCAATTATGGGAGACTTAGAGTTAATTGTGAATCAGATAACTAGAGAATATTCTATTTATAATCCAAGATTAAGCCAATATAGAGACACTATTTTAGATTTAATTAAGGAACTGTTAGAATGTGATTTTTCTGCAATACCAAGAAAATAGAACATACAAGCTTACTTCTTAGCAAATTTTGCTAATACCTATAATCTGCCATTTCAACCAAATCATATATACACTGCAGAAGTCAAACACATACCTATAATTCTAGAAAATCTTAAATGTTGGCAAGTTTTCTCACAGGATGAACAGATTTATCATTTCATGAACAATAAAGGAGAATTCCAGGGCTGTAATATAGACACAGACTTTACAATAGATCATAACTTAGATAGTGAGATCGATTTGAATAATTTAGATTTAAATAATTTATATTTTGCTAAAACTACTAAATTTAGTCAATTAGACATGATAATTTAGAGAAAGTATAAATTAAAGAGTTAGCAGATGATGAATCTAATATTTTAAATCTCAAAGACAACTTTTTACCAAAAGGATTAGCCCCTTTAGAAGATCTATTCGACTCTAATAATGTTGCAAGAAAACCTAAAATGGAGCCATTAAGATCTGATATTGAGGAATATAATATAGGTACAGAGTTAAAACCTAAGATGATTAAACTTTCAAAAGCCTTACCTCGGGAAGAAAAATTAAAATACATAGCTCTTTTTAAGAAATTTCAGGATGTATTTGCTTGGAGTTATAAGGACTTAAAATCCTATGACACTAGCATAATACAACATAAAATACCTATAAAAGAAGACCAAAAACCTTTTAAACAAAAGTTAAGAAGGATCAATCCTGTTTTGATGCCTTTAATTGAGAAAGAGGTAAAAAGAATGTATGATGCCCAAATAATTGCACCAATCAAATATTCTGATTGGGTTTCTAATCTAGTTCCCACTAGGAAAAAGACAGAAGAAATTAGACTGTGTGTTGATTTCAGAGATTTAAATAGAGTAAGACAACTACCCTCTACCAAAGATGGATCACATTCTGCAGAGGGTGGTTGGTTCTTCTAGAATTTCATTGTTAGATGGATTCTCTGGATATAACTAGATTCTAGTTCAACAAGAAGACCAAGCTAAAACTACTTTTACTACTCCATGGGGCACTTTTATGTATGTAAAAATGCCTTTTGGGTTAATGAATGCAGGAGCCACTTTTCAAAGAGCTATGGATATAGCCTTTGCAAAGGAAATTCATGAATTCGTTATAATTTATTTAGATGACATTACTGTATTTTCAAAGTGTTGGGTGTGGAGCCTGATTTTCATCCTGATTCAGAGATCCTTGTTTTAGCCAGATGTATACCCCAGGAAAACTGTACAACCCTATAGCGGGGGGGTGCAGGGGGGCTAGCCCCCCGGCTGGGGGTTCTGGGGGCCAGTGGTCCCCCAGCGGGGGTTTCGGGGGTAGCGCCCCCGAAGCTAAAAACATATGTAAAATTTCCTTGTAAAAGTATAGTAATTTCTAGTCAATCTGGACCATTCATTAGGCAGATGATCTGACAGTAGAAGTTATATTTAGTTTAGGTTTTTTTGCCCTAGAAGGAAACCCCTTGCTTTATATGAGGGTATTGTATTGCGGCTGTGTATTGGATGAGTATTCTCAGAGCGAGAAACAGATAGGGAGACTGTGAGAGAGAACAAATGATATTACAGCGGATCTACTGTAGGTTGTGTCTCTTCATTTTTCTGGATAATAGAAAGGAAGGACTGCTTGTTCAGGGTGGACGTAGCCCAAACTGGGTGAACCACGTATATCTGTGTCTCTTGGTTTTATGTGTTTTGTGTGCTTGTGTTTTCTGCATATTTTACATGTTGCATTGCTTTGTAATATATAATTTTATAATACAAAGACTGATAATGAACATTTGTATCATCTCAGACAAGTCTTTCTTAAAGTGCAAGAAATTTGGTATCTCTCTAAATCCCAAGAAGACTTTATTTGGATTGGAAGAAGGTAAATTACTAGGAAATATTATATCTAAAGAGGGAATTAGGATAGACCCAGAAAAAATGGAGGCCATTCTAAACATTAGTCCTCCTAGGAACATTAAAGAGTTACAAGCTTTCTTAGGTAAAATTAACTTCCTTAGAAGATTCATCTCAAATCTAGCTGAAATAATTAGAGAACTTAACAATACGTTGAAAAAAGACTCAGTACTTAAATGGAATATTGAGGCAAAGAAATTATTTGAATCTATTAAATAGACCTTAACAAAAACACCAGTCCTTATAAGTCCTGACTTTAAAAAATATTTCATTATTTTCTCCTTTTATTTAGAACACACTATTGTTACAGTTTTACTGCAGAAAAATGACCAGGGCTATGAGCATCCCATTGCTTTCTTTAGCAAATCACTCAGAGATGCCACTCTAAAATATAACATAATGGAAAAGTAGGCCCTAGCTTTAGTAAAGGCCATCAAAGACTTTAGAGTGTACATTCTTTATTCACATATCATTTCTTATGTTCCAGATGCAGTTGTAAAGGACATTCTAACACAGAATGGGCCTGATGGTAAAAGAGGCAAGTGGATTGCCACAATTTTGGAATATGACATAGAAATCAAACCCACCAAACTCATAAAAGGTCAAGGTTTAGCCAAACTCATGGCTGAATAAAATTTTCATGCTTTATATATTAATTTTATTGCCCAAATAGATGATCAGGAAGAAATGGAAACTCCAAAGATCAGTGAATCCTTTTCAGACTCACCATGGTATGCATATATTGTATTTGTATTGCTAAATTTACAAGCTCCTCCTATATTATCAAGAACAAAAGCTAGATTTTTTAAATTAAAGGAAGTAAGGTTTTGTATCATAGACAATGTACTCTTTTGGAAAGCTCATGGCGGAATTTTATTTAATTTTTTGCTTAAAGAAGAAGCTGACAAAGTTTTGGAAGAATTTCATGTATGTGACTGTGGAGGACATCTCTACTGGAAGGCTACTGCAGACAAAATTTTAAGACTTATTTTTTACTGGCCTACTTTATTTGAAAATATAAAAAAGTATGTGACCTCCTGTCATAAGTGTTGGAAATATGATGCAGGATGTTGTCCTTGATGGCAACCCACTGAATGAAGATAAAGACATTTGACTGTTGACATGTGTTGTCCTTGATGGCAATCCACCTGATGAAGTTATGCTTGACTTGATGGACTTAGTAAATGATGTAAATCTGAGGTGATATGATGTTTGTTGACAATATGATGCTGAGTGTTGTCCTTGAAAGGCAACCCACTTGATGAAGATGAGACAACTTACTTGATGAAGTTGTGCTTGATAGAATATGTCCTTGATGAAGGAAATCTGATGTATCTACAGTGTGAACAGAAGGCAATGAAGAAAGGAAGTCAGCATGTGCTAATTCTATGATGAAAAAGAGTATGTTTCTTGGTATACGCAGATTGGCCTAGGGGAAGTCGCGTATGCACGCGGAAAAGAACGTGCCAAGTCGCGTATGGGCTAAAACGCTCAAAAAGTGCAAAACCAAGGGTAACCACCATGGTATTGACCCATTGTATTGGGTAATGATCCGCCTAATTAACCCCTTCTAGGTAGTTTTGGGCTCATGGTATTGTTTTGGCCCATGGTATTAAAAAAGGGGCTCATGGTATTGAAAAGGATAAACCTATATAAGGAGAAGAAATTCATTGTGCAAAATATGAGAGTGAGAGCAAGATGTCTGAGCTTGAATGAATACTTCTCTGTGAAGTATATCTGTATGGAAAGGGTAAAGGTTTGATGATAGATATGAATCTATGAAGCACTTATGAAGAAATGATGAAGCGGGATCTTTAGATCTGAAATGTACTTGTATTTGCTAGATCTGTTTATGGAGTGATTAGATCTGTGATGAGGCGAACATCTAGGCGAACATATGTCTGAAGTAAAAGGGTAAATCTGAACTGAATATCTGATCTGAAGAAGTATGCTGCTCTGTAATGATTGAAGATCTATACGCTACTTTGCCGCGGAGGAAGCGCGTATGTACGCGGCTTCGCTGAAGAGAAAGCGCGTATGCGCAATAAAATATACACTGAGGTATACGCTGGTTTGTGTGGACGGAAGCGCGTATATACGCGACATCAGTGAAGTGAAAGAGCGTATGCAAACTAGGGTTTGCTGAAACAAAGGGTATGAAATATCTGATCTGTTCTGCTATGTTTCTGCTATCTGATCTGTGTTGATAAGTATCTGTTGGTGATGTATGTCTGTTCTTAAAAGTATGGAAAGGGTCCAGTATGAAAATATGATGAAATGTGGCCTACAAGTGGTGTTCTATTGAAGTTGTTGGATCCAGTGTGAAAATTGATGAAACGTGGTCCAAGGTGGTACTGAGGGTTGTAGCCTTCAGTCAGGGGGTCGTAGCTCCCTTCCAGGTGAGGCTGGTAAACGAGATCGGGGGGTCGTAGCTCCCTTCCAGGAGAGGCTGGTAAACGAGTCGGGGGGTCGTAGCTCCCTTCCAGGAGAGGCTGGTAAACGAGCGCAGGTGGGTGCCTGCGTGCTGGTCAAGTCTGCGCCAGCACATATGTTGTAAGATGTTTTCTCCATAATAAAATATTGAAGGCTGAGCAACTGCAGCGGTGGTTTTCTCCCGACTTGGGTTTCCACCTAAAAATCCTGGTGTTCATGTGTGATGCTTTGTGTGATGGTTTATTCTGTTCTTACTGCACATGTTTACTGTTTATAGAACATCTAATGAATGAATGATGGAATGATATAAGTGAAGAACTAATGGCTTAATTAGATCTATGTGTATACGCGAGTTTTATGAAGGATATCCGCGTGTATACGCTACTTGGCTTCAGCAAAGTAGCGTATGGGTTTTAAGGAATGAAAAAGTAAAAAGTTTTGAATATCCAGTAAATACTGATTCACCCCCCCCTCTCAGTATTTTTCCCAACAATTGGTATCGGAGCTTGGTCCTTCTGCAGAAGCTTGATCGCTTGAAGGAGATCCGTCGCAATGGGAAAGAAGCAAAAGAAGAAGCCTACTCGAAGAAAGGAGATATTTCAGAGAACATGGATACCAGAAATCAAAGGAGATGAATCTGATAGTGATTGGGGTCATCCTTTGAAAGATCTTAGTGGTACAAACAATAGTGAAGAATATGCTATCGACCTAGAAGAAGCTGTCAAGATTAAAGATGAAGAAAATTCTGACCAAGCTCTACAAGTGCTCATGGCAAAGAAGCAAAATACTCAAAGTAAGGAGATGTCTCAGAAAACCGGTACAGCAGAAGTTGACAAAGATGAATCTGATAGTGATCCTTGTAATCTTATCTGTGCAAGCAATGATGTTGAGGATTTAAAAGAAGTTATCAAAGATCAACAAAGAATATTTAATGAGAAGGACGCTGCCTCCAAAGCTTTGTGTTTTAGACTGAAAAGGATGTTCGATGATGTATACAATCGAAGTAAAGGATATCAAGCTGGAATCATCTCTCTGCAATCAGAACTTGAAGAATCAAATGAGAAGAATGAAGGACTTGAAGCAGAAAACGTTTCTCTAAAAGCAGATCTGGAAAAATCAAAAAGGAAGAATGAAGAACTTGAAGCTGGAATCATCTCTCTACAAGCAAAACTTGACGCATCAAGTAAGAAGAGTGAGGAACATCTACCATCATTTGAAAAGGAAGGACTTGAAGCAGAAATTGTCTCCCTCAAAGAAAATCTCAAAGCATCAAACAAGAAGAATGAAGAGATGCAACAAACATGTCAAGACAACGAAAACTGGTTGAAAGAAGAAATTCTAAATCTGAAGGATCAAGTTGAAGATGGAAGAAGAAAAGAAGAAAGCATGACAAAGCAATGTCAAGACTTGGAGGTTGAGGTAAACATTCTCAAAGGTAAATTAGAAGAAAAGGTTAAAATTTTGAGGTTTCATGATAGTACTAATATCTTGGACAATATTCTGAGTAATCAAAGGTCTCCTGCTATCAAACATGGTCTTGGTTTCCATGAAACTATTAAAGGTGAATCTAGCTCACAAGGAAGTGCTAAAAATTCAGAGGTAGTCAATGCAAAACCCGAAGTGTTGAAAGAGACAAAAGCTCAACCAACAATCATGAATTCTCAAAGGAATTCATTCAAGAATGTTGAATGTTTTAAATGTCATAATTATGGGCATGTTGCAGCAAATTGCAGAAGCAGAACAATTCAGCCACAAACAAACAGGTTCTACTCAGAAAGGTACTCTAGTAGCTTCAAGGGATATTTTTTTTCATGTAACAAGTATGGACATAAAGCAGCTGATTGTAAAAGGAGGAAGAATAGAAATACTCATTATGATTCTTATGTTTATTTCTCTGGCCACATGAGATGTTATGCTTGTAACAAGTATGGACATGTAGAAAAGGAATGCAGGATGAACAAATCTGGGAAAGTGGACAACTTCCAGCACACAAATAGAAAGATCAAACAAATCTGGAAAAAGAAGGAAGACCGTTCAGAAACGTAGGGAATTCTGACCCTACTGCAGTCATCCGCCTCTGGAAGCTTACTTCTCTGATTGACTGCAGGAATGATGTGAGATACATTATGAGATCTAGTAATGTATCGTCACAAGGGGAGCAATGCATGATGACTCTCATGGTTGATTTGATTATTCTGGTTATGTTTACTTCTGACAGCACATCTGATGTGGAAAGGACAGGTACAGGAGGTACAAGCTCGGGAAGATGAAAAAATTTCTATGCTTCACTTTCCGTACGCAGGTTCGATGAACCAAAGTCGCGTATACACGCGAGTTTAATCAGACACAGTCGCGTATGCATTGAGGATAAGAGAATTCATATGATAACTGAAGATCTGGAGCAGAGGTTCAGGGGGAGCATCAGTCTGACTGCTGATGATTGCATTGTTAGCATTATTCTGGTTATATTCATGATTATGATGATTGGTTTCCTATGTTGAAGATTATGGATGAAGCCTGGTTGCTTGTTGATAAAGAGTATTCATTGTTGAGATGAAAGTCCTATAATTCAGAGATAAGGACAGCCCCTGCAGAGATTGTTGCTGATGACTTGCTGATGAACGTTTTTGGAAAAGTTAAAAAGGAGCACTGATTCAGGGGGAGCAGCAGGTTGAATACTAATGAGTGCATTGTTGGCAATATGATTGCTTATTCTTGGTTATTATGATACTCATGCTCAAATGATGATGGATTGGGAAATTATGATGAGATTTGAGCCCTGGTTGCTGATAAGTATCTTTTATACTCACACATGGATGAGTTGGATGTCATTTGATTCAGAAATAAATCATGCAGAGTGTGTTACTATGGTTGGGAGATCTTTTGCCTACATATGTTACTTCATGTTAAATTTTGAAGATCTTGATGATATTGGACCACATGGATGACTGTTTGACACATACTTGAAGATGTTGTTTTGATATGATGATCTCTCTGGAAAGATTGTATTGATGCTACAAATAATCTGAAGGGTTGGTTTCTAATGGGCTTATGCTACGACCGTTGGATGACGCTGGAAGAAACAACTACACTGTTCTGTCTGCAGTCCAGGAAAGCTGTCAAATTTCTCAGAAAGAAGCTGAACTCTGTCTTTGCCTCACAGAGAATCAGATCTGGTTGAAATTTAGAAGATGGCATTGGATACGCGGGTTTCATGAACCACAGTCGCGTATATACGCGAGTTCCTACACAGAAAACCGCGTATGTTTGGTTGCTGGCAATTTTTGGTTGGTTTAGCTCTCTTCAGCACAGCTGCAATGCTGTTTGGTATCTCTGATACTGTTTGGTATCTCTGGTGGTGTTCCAGCTCTCATAATTCTGTTTCTAATGTTTTGATGAAGATGCCTTGATGATTTGATGGTGGAAGTTTTCAGGATGCACAAACTAAGGGGGAGCCTTAGTCATTTGGAAAGATTGCTTGGTTGCACAGATTCAGGGGGAGCATTAGCTTTGCTGAGTACAATGCAGTGTTGGCATTATGATGGTTCTGAAATATGTTCTCTTTCTTGAGGACTTTCTGGTGTTGGTCTTAAATTTATATTTGTAGTTTGATGAAAAGGTCATGTTGAGACCCATGATGTAAAATTGTAATATTCAGTCATGTAAGGACTTGTCTAATTTGTAAACCCACTTGGTTGGGTAGCTGAGTCAAATTTTGTAAACCCACTTGGTTGGGTAGCTGAGTCAATTTTTGTAAACCCACTTGGTTGGGTACTTGAGTCTCATATGTAAATCCACTTGGTTGGATATTTGATGTAAGTATGAGTCTTTGGTGATAGGAAGAGTCATGTACTTTATTGATAAATATGTTTGAAGATTCAGCATGAACTCAAGGGGAGCTTGGCCACTTCAGGACACATCAGATCTACAAAACGCTTCTTCTACATGAGGAGAAAAGAGGGTGAGTGCGTTGGTTTTGATCCGCCCTTTGCCCTTGATGTCAAAGGGGGAGAGTGACATGGTGTTTGAATAAAGAGAAGATAATGATGTGACATATTTGGGAGAGTGACATGATATCTATCTGCTGTGGTAACCAAACACCATCGTGGTTGCCATCAAGTCCAAAGGGGGAGATTGTTGGAAATATGATGCAGGATGTTGTCCTTGATGGCAACCCACTGAATGAAGATAAAGACATTTGACTGTTGACATGTGTTGTCCTTGATGGCAATCCACCTGATGAAGTTATGCTTGACTTGATGGACTTAGTAAATGATGTAAATCTGAGGTGATATGATGTTTGTTGACAATATGATGCTGAGTGTTGTCCTTGAAAGGCAACCCACTTGATGAAGATGAGACAACTTACTTGATGAAGTTGTGCTTGATAGAATATGTCCTTGATGAAGGAAATCTGATGTATCTACAGTGTGAAAAGAAGGCAATGAAGAAAGGAAGTTAGCATGTGCTAATTCTATGATGAAAAAGAGTATGTTTCTTGGTATACGCGGATTGGCCTAGGGGAAGTCGCGTATGCACGCGGAAAAGAACGTGCCAAGTCGCGTATGGGCTAAAGCGCTCAAAAAGTGCAAAACCAAGGGTAACCACCATGGTATTGACCCATTGTATTGGGTAATGATCCGCCTAATTAACCCCGTCCAGGTAGTTTTGGGCTCATGGTATTGTTTTGGCCCATGGTATTAAAAAAGGGGCTCATGGTATTGAAAAGGATAAACCTATATAAGGAGAAGAAATTCATTGTGCAAAATATGAGAGTGAGAGCAAGATGTCTGAGCTTGAATGAATACTTCTCTGTGAAGTATATCTGTATGGAAAGGGTAAAGGTTTGATGATAGATCTGAATCTATGAAGCACTTATGAAGAAATGATGAAGCAGGATCTTTAGATCTGAAATGTACTTGTATTTGCTAGATCTGTTTATGGAGTGATTAGATCTGTGATGAGGTGAACATCTAGGCGAACATCTGTCTGAAGGAAAAGGGTAGATCTGAACTGAATATCTGATCTGATGAAGTATGCTGCTCTGTAATGATTGAAGATCTATACGCTACTTCGCCGCGGAGGAAGCGCGTATATACGCAGCTTCAGCGAAGAGAAAGCGCGTATGTGCAATAAAATATACACTGAGGTATACGCCGGTTTGTGTGGACGGAAGCGCGTATATACGCAACTTCTGTGAAGTAAAAGCGCGTATGCAAACTAGGGTTTGCTGAAGCAAGGGGTATGAAATATCTGATCTGTTCTGCTGTGTTTCTGCTATCTGATCTGTGTTGATAAGTATCTGTTGGTGATGTATGTCTGTTCTTAAAAGTATGGAAAGGGTCCAGTCTGAAAATATGATGAAATATGGCCTGCAAGTGATGTTCTATTGAAGTTGTTGGATCCAGTGTGAAAATTGATGAAACGTGGTCCAAGGTGGTGCTGAAGGTTGTAGCCTTCAGTCAGGGGGTCGTAGCTCCCTTCCAGGTGAGGCTGGTAAACGAGATCGGGGAGTCGTAGCTCCCTTCCAGGAGAGGCTGGTAAACGAGTCAGGGGGTTGGAGCTCCCTTCCAGGAGAGGCTGGTAAACGAGCGCAGGTGGGTGCCTGCGTGCTGGTCAAGTCTGCGCCAGCACATATGTTGTAAGATGTTTTCTCTATAATAAAATATTGAAGGCTGAGCAACTGCAGCCGTGGTTTTCTCCCGATTTGGGTTTCCACCTAAAAATCCTGGTGTTCATGTGTGATGCTTTGTGTGATGGTTTATTCTGTTCTTACTGCACATGTTTATTGTTTATTGAACATCTGATAAATGAATGATGGAATAATATAAGTGAATATTTAATGACAGATCTAGATCTCTGCGTATACGCTAGTTTCATAAAGGGGATTCGCGTATATACGCTAGTTTACTGAAGGAAAGTAGCGTATGGGTTTTAAGGAATGAAAAAGTAAAAAGATTTGATTATGCAGTAAATACTGATTCACCCCCCCCCCCCTCTCAGTATTTTTCCCAACAATAAGTGCCGAATATTTGAAGGAAAGAAAAAGTTGTTACTCCTACCCTTAAAACCCATCTCAACAAAAATGCCTTTTAAAAAATGGGGTCTTGAATTCATTTGTGAAATTCACTCTCCATCCTCATCCCAACACAAGTGGATTCTGACAGCCACTAACTATTTCACTAAGTGGATAGAAGCCATACCCTCCAGGAAAGCCACTAACATTGTCATAATCTCTTTTTTAGAAAACAACATACTCTCAAGATTTGGATGCGCCCAAAATATTATCACTGACAATGTAGCTGCATTCAAATCCAAAAAGATTGATTTCTGTCATAATTACCACATTACCCTTGGCCATTCTACTACATATTACCCTCAAGGTAATGGCATTGCTTAATCCTCTAATAAAATCCTTGTGAACATCATTAAGAAATTACTAGAAGACAACAAGAAAACTTGGAACAAGATATTAGTTAATGCCCTATGGGAAGATAGACTTACCACTAAGAAATCTATTGGTACATCCCCTTACCAACTTGTTTATGGAATGGATGTTGTTTTTCCATCTTCCTTAGGAGTAGTTGTTATGAAGATAATCCAAGAGATACAAGTTGAGACCAATGACATTCAAAGAAGGATTAACCAAACCATACACTTGCAACAAAAAAGAGAAGAGGTTTATCGTAAGTCTCAAGTTATCCAAGATAAGATTAAGAAGATTTTTGACAAGAAGAGTAAAGAAGATGATTTATATATAGGTGACAAAGTTCTCAAGTGGGATTCAAGGAGAGAAGAGAAAGGTAAACATGGGAAATTTGATTTTCTATGGAAAATACCTTATGTTATTTATGGTTATAGAGGTAACATTGCTTTCTTTTTGAAAGAGATGGATGGATCAGATCTGCCAGGTGGACCTATCAATGACAGAATGATGAAGCAATACTACTCTTCAGAAATAACAAGTAGTTAAATTTGTTTACTTTATTCATTATACATAACATTATAGATTTTAGATTGGATTGGATGTTCTTCCTAACAAATTTGAAGCGCGGAGAGAAGGCCCTAAGATTTGAAGGATAAAATATCATAAGTATGAGTAATTGTAGAGCTCAGAAAACATTTACAAGGCCAACATAGTCAAAATTCAAAGGCTAATAATCTCAAATTTCTTGACATTTCACCAGGAAATTCCATCCCCATGTGGAGCCACTGTTAGGGTCCTATAATAATAGGATTCACAATTTTTGAATTGACTTTGATTAGTCTTGTAATATGTTCGTACTTTGCTTTCTACAAGTTGTTTTCCCATATTAGAAAATAAAAGATGAAAAGAGAGTAAAAGACCTAAAATAAAAATCAAAGGACTTGAAAAGAAAAATATCAAAAAGAATAGAAAAAATGGACCCCAAAAAGGAAAATATCAAAAAGAATAGAAAAAATGGACCCCAAACAAAAAGAGATAAGAATAAGACATGAAAGTGATGCAAGTAAAAATGCTACTACTAGTTACTTTTTACTGCAAATAAATGATTATGTGTAGCTTGTTCAAAATGCCATAATCCATAATGAGTTAAATAGTTTAATCTTAACTTTTTCATGCTTTAAATTTCATGTTTATAGATAGAGACAAAATATTTTTCCAAATAGTATAATCTTGGAAAATGAGTAGATAGTTAGAGAATAAATGAGGAGCTCAATAGTTTAATCTGAGTCCTTGGATGAAATAAGGTTAGAATTAGATAGTATTTTTTTTTAAAAAGAAAAATGGATTAGGGTTTGCAAGCTCAAATGCACCCATGCAAATAAATGAACAAATGGTAGAATAAATTATGGGTAGGTAGAAAGCAGTTACACAAAGGCATGGATAAACATCATCTGGCTTATTACTAATTTCCCTCCCCACAATGTGTTCTAGTACTAAATCTTTTAGTCATAAAGATTCAGAGCATTTCTCTGACTTCTTGTGGGACCATACCCATGTCTTAATGACTGATTGGCATCAAAGTATTGGATTATACCTCATTAAAACCTTTTCCCTTCATAAAAAATCCTTTCGCTTGACATCATTCATTTTTTTTCCTACTCAAACCCCTTTTCCTAAGTTAAAACACATTTTTACTTAGGAAAGGTAAAAACCCCTTTAATTAATTCTCATTTCATTCAAAAAACCCAAAAATGTACTTATCCAAAGTTTTAAAGTGTAAAATGATTATGTTGGGCATCACAATGAATAAATCCCACCTAAAAATCATATTTTACAATATGCCTAGTGTATTTTACATCACTGCACATTCATTTCATATTAACACTAACCTAATGTATTAGCTCCCCTTTATAAACGTTCCATCCCGTAGTATATTAATTCATTGTTTATTAAATAACCCAACCCACATTTAACTTTTTAACCTATGTTTATTTTCCCATGTGATATTTTCCCCGCTCCCCATAGGATAAAAGCATCCCTTTATATAAATAACCCGCCTAATGTTTACATTACATTTGCATGCATTACATTTGCTATGTAAAATCATTAAAACCCGTCTATTCCCCAGTCCCTTTAAACATTAAAACTGTATGTTAAAAATTCATTTTAACGTATAAAGTGTAAAACCCGCCGCACAAAGAACTCCGGGGCCCCACACCCAATACCCAGCAACTACATCGACTAATCCTAGCTGTTCGCATCCACCCGCAAGATCCAAAGGCCTAGATCTCCCATCGCAAATTTAGTAGCGCAATTGTTAAACAAAATAAGATTTGCGATATAAGATGTTTTGTCCCATTCTCTCTCCTCCACGTGTCTTGAATGTATTGGATTTCATCCGTTCAAGAAATACCATTTACCGCCTTTAAACCATGCGATAATCGCTCAGCTGTAAATGACCCCCGCGCCTAAACCACTTCTGATTTGAATCGACTACTATTAAATGAAAACATTGTTCAATTCAAATTATTTATAAATACACCAATATGTATGCATTTCAAGCCTTTCATTGCTCTTTTTGTTCATAAAACCATTCCGACTGAGAAAAATACGTTGCCACCCTGTTTGAATGCAAGAAAACAATAGAATTCAATAAAATTTAATGCTACGACCGCTCAAAACCTCCAGATTGCATTTAAAAGACCTAAATAAGCTTTTGAAAGCTTCCACCTCCCAGCAAACCCTTTTTCCACATCAAATTCCCAAAATCATAGGTATTTTTTAGGAAGAAGACCTGTCCTTCTATCTGAAAAGAAGTTTACTCTTGAATTCGAACCTTTGAAAGCCTATTTGCCTAAAGAAACAACCATATTTCCTCATATATTCATTCTTGCTGCAAACCCTAAGAATTTCACAGTTTTTGAAAGCTATAATTTGTTTTTTAAGAAAAATCTAATTGATTTAGCCATCTGCAGACCTTTAGAAACCCTCTGAATGATCCAAAGTCTTTTCTACAGTGCTCAGAATCCCTTTGTGCATAAATTTAGATTTTTTGGGACTTTTTAATCAACATAAAAGTAGATTAAACCCTTGCTATCTATTCTTGAGTCTGTAAAAGGTTAATAAATTGGTTTTAAATTAAAATTGACATTTTGAGGTAGAGAAACCCAAATTTTACCTGTTGCAGTCCAAAATAACCCTCTGTTATACTAAAAAGACCTTCTATAAACATTTTAATCTTATAGAAGTGTATTAAAGACCTAAAAACATAGTTTTAAATATTAAGAAAGGTTAAATTGTTAAAAACAAACCCATAAATGGCCTCTAAAAGCACAATTGTCATCATTCCACTACAACCTCCTGTTGTAGATGTTAAACATACCCCATTGGCTGATGTAGACTATAAAATCACTGATCCAGTAACTGAATATAACCTTCTTGAGCTCCACTGTTGGAGCCAAGAGAAATCTTTGGACCAAGTAGATGATGTGCTTATTTGGGAGTCAAATTTGCCCAAGTATGTTGTTCCCCATACCCATCAATGCCGTGAGGCCATCAGATTTTGCCAAAATCATTATTTTCCAGATCAAAGAGAAACTCTCAATTCTAAAAAAGAAGTTTTGTTCACAATAACAGTTGAATCCATAAACCAAATGCTTCATTTGCAGCCTGAACCCAATGCAGTCCCTTTGTCCATTGAAGTTCTGTCAAAGTCTTATTTGGAATTAGAATTTCCTAAAAGATTCCAATTTTCCAAACATTCATCCCCTCATATGTAGAAATCCCCAAGATTAACCCTCCATATTCATCATCCAAATTTTGAGAAGGAACAAGACATATTATCCCAATGTTGTCTTTTATCCTTGGTTACTTCACTGATGAACATACATATGCATACATACTTGGTTTTCTGTCCATCTTTGTGCCTGGTCAGCCCCCTGTAGTCATGTATAATTTTGTTGAGTATATTGCTGATAATATTCATGAACATATTGTTAAATTCCTACTGAAGGTGGTTTTATGTACACCTCATTTCTCTTCCATATGTTCCTCTACTTTCAGTCAGATAAGTTTCCAATAGCTCTTCAAAAGATGGATGTAGAGGGAAATGAACAGTCTATTATTTTTTGGACTTCCTTGATCAGAAAGGAGTCAACTGAGTTTACATATGCAGACTTCACAGAATGTTTTATCCATCCATTGGTAAATCTTCTTAAAAACAGTGTGAAACCTAGAATTAGTGATGAAATTAAGAAGGTTTTAAAGTTGTCAGAACAGAGCAGGACAGGTGATTGGTATTTATACCAAAATCACACTGAGATTAGAGTTTATGGTTCAAATCTCATTCCCTATAAGTTGCCAAAGTATTTATCAATGAGATTGTTTGCCTTAGAATATATTAGACAGATTCTAAACTCAGATTCAATAAATTTCTTGGCTGCTAAAAAGAAAACCCATTTTAAATTGAAAAACCAAGTGGGTCCCTTCATATGCAATAACAGAGAAGCAGGTGCAAAGGCAACAAAGCAATTGTTAGAGTATAAATTTATAGAAATTTTCCTTTGGTACTATGATCCATATGGTATAATCATCAAGATGAGGGTAAAATGTAAATTAACCCCATATGTTCATGACAAGAATCCTGACATTGAGATGTTTTCTAACCAATCTGAATGGTTAGAAAATAAATTGGTAGAAGCTATTCAGCAGAGTGATACCAGTCACATTGTGCAAACATCATCTCAAGAAGACAGAGGTACAAAAATAAAAAGGGAGGAAGGCTCTTACACTGCTGAAACTACCACAAAACAAAGTTTAAACTCATGTACACCGAGAAACCAAAGACAAATCTAGTAGATAAATCAAAAGATACAGTGGAGATTTTAGATACAAAGGTTCTAGATAAAGACACTGTGCCTCCCACAGAGATTGAAAATGAGCGGCAAACTGCTACTTCCAACACAAAAATGATTCAGAAACATCCAAGTGTGGAAGTATCTTCATCAAAATAGGCAGAGGATAAAGATATGGATATCAAAGAAAAGTATAAAGAGATTAAAGCCAAAAATGAGAAAATCAAGAATGAAATCTATTCTCAATACTTGAAGTAGACTCCAGGGATACAAAATAGGTTGCTTTCAGCCTTTGATTATAAGAATAAGAAATTTCTAATGTCAGTACTTCAACCTACAGTGCAAACACCTAAAATAGTAGCTGAATATAAAAAGGTGGATTTTGAAGTACCAGTATAAGATATTCATCCCTTGCACCAGATTGAATTGCACAAGAAAAATTCATAAATGATACATTCTATAATTACTACAAAATCAATGAGTGTTCAAAGGCTCCAAAATTCTTTGACAAATATGAAAGATCAGCTCAAGGTTGAAAAAGATTCATCCTATGCTAAAGACACTAGAATCAAGTGTTTAGAGGATTTAGTTATTGAAGTGGGTTATGACCCTTCTAATGTGAAAGTTGTAGAAGAACTTGTAAAGAAGAAAAATGTTGATATTGCAGCACTCAGAAAACAATTAAAATTACCTCCTACAGAGTATCCATAGGCTAAAGAGATTGTACAGGAAGCAAATCAAAAGGATGGGATGATGAATCTTATATTACAGATGACAGCACAAATTAAAGAGATGGAAATTGAGATGGACAAACTAGTCCAAGAAAAAGAAGCTACTAAAGCAAAAGAAGTCCTTGCAACTATAATTCCTATGGTGAACACAACAGTACCATCAAATCTAGTAGAAGAATTAGCTCCAAAGGTTCCATTGGCCACAACAATTCCAGTAACTTCGTCTACTACTTCTGCCACTGAGTCTTCTACTTCAGCAGTTCAACAGTCACATGAGGCCAACAAATTGATAAAGGAAATGGAATAAATGTCCATACAAACTAATGAAATCAAAAAATTAAAGGAGAAAATCAATAATCTTGAAGATGCCAAGAAGTTAGCATAGATCAATGCTAAAACTAAAGAACAAAAAGCTAAGATATTGAGAGAACAGTTAAAGAAGTTGGAAACAGAGTTGACCTTAAAAGAGCCTATGGAACAGATCAAAAATCAGTTATGGACCAATATCATTGAATCAGTCAATGATACTTGGCCATCAATGCAAGTGATCTATGAACAAAAGGACTTGCTAAAAGTAGCTAGAGAAGAAATACATAAGACCAAAGATGAATTAGGCTCCAAGCCTAAAGAAGCATTGGAGATCATTAAGTTCCTCAATTCTAAAAATAAGCAATAATTGGATGAAATAGGAATAACAGACAGGACAAAAACAATTCTTGAGGTAAGAAAAGAACTTTCCAAGAAGAACCTGATGAAATAATTGGAAGAAAAGTGAAAAAATATGGATGTAGCCATCACAAGATTGATGGTGAAATTTGACATTTTGAGGCAAAACGGACTTCCTAATATTCTAGTAATCAATGATAAATTGATGAAACAAGAAGATTATAATAAAAAGATAAGGGAATTTTCCAAAGAACAGGTGAAAAAATCAAATTGGCAAGGGATTCCAACAGGTAAAGTTTTGCACAAAAGCATTGAAAATCTGTTTTATTTACAACATGAAATAAAACACCTTTTTGTGGTCAAGCCAACTTTTGCAAGATACATAGAAGAAGATGAAAACTTCAGGAAACTCATGAAGATCAAATTACCAGAGGTAGAATTCTAGGAGAAGCTTATAGATTTGTTGAAAAAACAGTTTGCAGTGAGAAAGGATAAAAACAGAGTTGCTGTTTTTACTACACAGTAAAAAAAAAATTAAACAGTAAAGTAGTCAAAATCAGCAGGTTAAAGTGTATCAGGTTAAAGAGTATCAGTTGAAAAAGAGTATCAGATAAAAGATGAAGTTCAAAACTGATTAAAGATCAAAATGCCAGTGTGAGATACACCTCATTTTCCTAGTTGCAGCCCAAATCTAAACAAAAAGCTATATTATTTGAATAAATAAGACAACTAGCAATTTGTTAGGCAAGTGTCACTATATTTTTGTAAAAAGATATTTTATTTTCCAAGAAACATTCCTAAGAATGTTATAGGATATTTTGTACTAATTTTTGTATAAATACTTCATCATTTGAAGTATTAGTGTGGATTAATTGCTGAAGATTTCTATAGTTGTTATATTTTGAACCTAAGGGTTTTTGTATCAAGTTCAAGTCAGAAGACTGGATCTCAAGCAATAAAGCAACATATTACTGGATACATGTGTTGGGCCACTGAAGTGAAGTATTTTCTAAATTTTATTTGTCAATTTTCTTATGTTTTTCATCCATTCATGAATGTGTTCTAAATTTTAATGTGAAATCAGGAATTGTTATATCAGAATTTGTTAAAAGCACTCTGTTATTGATTGGTTTTCATTTAATGTTTTCTGCTGATATCTAGACTAGAGAACCCTTAATTTATCCCTAATTTTGATTGAAATCTCCCTTTTCACTCCTTATTAGGATCAAATAATTCTTAATTTCTCTTTATCCTGATTAAAACCATTTCACCATCAACCTTTGAAGATCTAAAGTGACTCTACTATCTTGCCCAGTGAAAATTTGAATTTAGACCTTGATCCTAATCTATCTGCTTGACACATTGACTTCATCTGCCCAATGGATTACAGATCCACAAATATCCATCTCATTAAGTGATTTTCCCGCCAAAACAAATCAAAACCCCAAAACCAATTTTCCCTATATAACTAGCCTAAAATCAGATATAAAAACAAAGTTAAATCTTATAGAGGGAGCCGTCTCTGAGCCTTAGGAAGGCTAGATCCTAAAGCTTAAAAGTAGGTTTGTGGTTACCTCTAATATTCTTTAAAATATAATAAAAAAAACTCACAAATTTGAGAATTATTAGAGTGATAACAACTCCTGAAGATGAGTTGTCCAAAGAACCCATTATGGCCCTTCAGGGATGTATCTTGCTCATAGAACTTGAGGAGGCCTAAATCCCTTAGGATCAACTGGGTGGCTGCCATAATAAGGTGAGGGTAGATAATTATCTCCCTCTCTCGTGCCTCCCACAGGCGAACCACATTATACTGGTCTGCCATATGTTCTTGTTGTTCCCTTTCTTATTTCCTTTGACGTCACTGAATGATTCACATATTAAATATTTTTTTTTATTAAATGAGACACATATATATATATGTGTGTGTGTGTGTGTGTGTGTGTGTGTGTGTGTGTATATATATATATATATATTTGGAAAAAAAAAACAGTCGGTGCACCCAAAAAAATATTCATGCATCGGTAATGATGCATATGTTTTTGTCGCGCACCATCCTCGGTGCACATGGAAATTTGCAGCACATCACAAAACATGAAATTTTATTTCTCCTATGGTGCATTGATGAAAATATCTACCCTGGGGTGGATAGTTAGGTCAACCCACCGCCCAACATTAATTCATGGTCAACTGTGTGGTCTTGTAAACGATTGCACCATTGACTATGTACCAGTGTTAGGAGGGCGGTGCGCTGACGAAACTATCCTCCCTGGGGCAGATTTTTTTGTCAGTGCACCGCCCTCCTGACATTAGTACATGGTCAATGGTGTGGTCATTTGAAGGACCGCACCATTGACTATGTACCAGTGTCGGGAGGGCGGTGCATTGACCAAAATATGCGCTCTGGGGCAGATAGTTTCGTTAGTGCACCGCCCTTCTGATATCATTACATGGTCAATGGTGTGGTAATTTAAATGACTGCATCGTTGAAAATGTACCATTTTTCGGATGGTAGTTCACTAACCGAACTATCCACCATTGACTTATGTTCTAGTGTTGGGAGGGCAGGCGCACTAAACTATCCGCCCAGAGGCGGATAGTTTAGTCAACGCACCACCCTCCCAACACTGGAACATAGTCAATGATGCGGTCATTTAAATGACTGCACTGCCATATTAGTTTTTAAATTACATGATGTGCATTTTCAATACCACACCAGACCTGATACGGTTTCCGTTAGCACCGTTCGCAGTTCAACTTGTAAATTTACAGGCAACACTGCGAATGGTGCGAGCCAAACGGCTTGAGCACACCGCACAAGATTTTTTTTTTTTTAAATTGGTAAACAAGTAAAATACCTGTACATTGGGGCGTTGAGGAGGCATATTCATTGAAGAATTTGAAAAACTAAATTTTCCCATGTTTTTGCAAAATTTGAACTCAAGAAGGTGGGAAATGGATGGCAACAATGCGTGAAATGGGAGCACTGATGGAAGGGTGTCTCACACAAGGGAAATTCACACCGGTGCTTGAGAGATCTGGAGCGCTGAAGAAGTGAAAATGTAGATTTTTTGGCTAGTTTTTTTTTTTTTATCCCTGTTTTGGTACGCGGGTTTTTGAGGCACATCGAGCAGTTTATGCCTAGCACACCAGGCATGTTTTTGATTGGGCACAAGTTTTTAAGACACACTGGGCCTATTTCTGAGTAGTGCACCAATGCACTACAATAATGAGATGCACCAGGCAGGTTTGTATGGAGAGCATGGTGTCTCGGCATGCTAATTTGTAGTACACATCGGTGCTTTGTGAGTTAAATGCACCGGTAGGGTTTATGATTAGAAACGCATTTGACAAAAAATATCTGTAGAAACCTCCACCTACCAACCTCCTCTAGAGACCTCCACTACAAACGGATATTTGGGCTATTTTTATAAGCGTTTCCTCAAAAACATCCACTAGAGGGTATTTTCCTTATAGTGTGAGCTTCTAATGGCAGACACCTTGGCCCAAGTGAAGGAGAGTATCTCGATCGAAATAAGCCAAGCAATGACAAAAGTATGGCCATCCATACAAGTCATTTTTGAACAGGAGGAACTCATCAAAAAATGCAAAGCATTAATTGAACAATAAAAGGAAGCACTCAAGTAGAAATCAACAGAAGAACTAGACATGATTAAAGTATTGAATTCAAGAGCATGGAAGAATTGGAACAGATCAACATCACAGATAGAACAACCACTATTTTGGAGATCAAAAAATTATTGTAGAATAATAATATGTTGAATCAATTAGAGACTAAATTTCAAACTTTGGACATTGTTGTCCAAATATTTAACACTAAGTTTAACCTGCTAAATCAAAGGGGATTTCTTGGATTAGTAGCTCCTAATGAAAAATTGATCAACTTGGAGGAGTACTGCAAAAGTCTCTACACTGTTGGAAATACTGAGAGGGGGGGGGGGGGGTGAATTAGTATTCCTTTCAATTAGAGCATTAGTTAATCTTCCATTATTATCAGTGTTTGTACAATGATAGCAACAAACAAGAGGAACACAAATTCACATAGTTTTTAAGGTGGAAACCCACTTCGGGACAAAAACCACCTAATGCTTTTCTAATAATGCTTTAATATTCAACTCCAATTGAAAATAAAGCTCCAACTTCCTAGAATCTAGAAAAGAATTCTTCTCTAGCTCCCACTGGATGGACACTCCAATGCCCGAGATTCTTCAGTAATCAACTGAACGGATGCCCTAACACCCAATGAGCTACAACTCACCCTAGCACCACCCTACCACCCTATAGAAGAATAAAAGAAGAATGGACTCCCGTACCAGGGAAAATGGTCCACTTTACAATGATATAGAATGATGTAGAAGAAGAAGATATACTATACCATAACCCCAACTTTGACACAACCACTCAATAATGATCCTAGACCTCCCAACACTGCCTCTTCAACCCTTGGCAGATAGACACTAGTACAATTTGTACAATAATGTATTTACAATGACTAAGTACAATGATACCTTTACAATGATTGTATGTAGTGCTACCCACTTGAAGACTTCATATGATGAAATTCTTGCTGCTGTTATGCACCTTGGTTACTGCTCCTATCATGCTACCCTCTGCTGCACCTTGCTTTGCTTTGCTACCATAGAAAGTCTGGTCCTTTGCAACCCTTGACAACACATGATCTAGCTTTTTCTTGCCTTGCAGGAGCTTGATATTGAATCTGTTGTATCTCTGTTATTTCAGATCCTCAATATCTGATTTTTGGTCTTGCAGTAGTACTCTGAGTCTTCTTTCCAATTCCAAAGGTTTGACCCAATTTTTATTCTTCAAGAGAGATTTATACCCAATCTCTCACAATTCCCTAATTATGGATTGTTTCTTCATTTGGCTCTTAAATTGACAGAGAGAAAATTATATACTGTTCACTATCTATCACTTTTTACGGAATTCCAATCTGATACTCAGAGAGAGAGTTATGACGAAGTTACCAAGGTCACTTCTTTGAGATGAATTTCAGGAGCCTTCAAAAACCCTGACTTCCACAGATCATATCTCCAAAAATATTGCGCACCTTCATCTGAAATTTTTACAAAAGCTTCCATAGGATTTCTGCGTCTCCTCATAAAAATTTCAGCTTCTGAACCTTTGTAGAAAAAAAATTAGAGTGCAAATTCCACAATGACCTATTTCAGATGGAGAAATCCCTTACTTAAGGAGGAAATGAAGATCACAATTTATATAAATGCTTAAGTTGAGAGGGGCTTCATAAAGTGAACGTGGGAGGGATTTTAGGAGCCTAAAAAATATTAATTACGACTTTTCAATCACCCATGCCCCAACCCCATTGGGTTTTATCCCACTAACTAGGGGTTACAAACTTCAAACATGAATATCTCTCAAACCGTGAAGAATTACATGGCGTGCCATATATCAATGGAAACATCTCGACAAATAGAAACCATAAAAAGCATTATTGACCCAGAATATATTAATTTGGTAGGTCAAAATTCCCATGCAATATTAGGTTATCCCCTGGTGCTGCTTGGGTTGACATCAATGACAACTGCTAATCAACAATCTCCCTCTTTGGCATTGATGGCAACACAAGTACTCCCCCTGCGATCATGACACCTCTTCCTACAACATTCTCTCCCCCTTTGACATAAATGGAAAAGGGAAACTCCCCCTGAAACACAACAATCCTGCGGATCTGTACACACTTCCACTCCCGCTGACACACAACCGTCCTGCAGACCTGTAATCTAATGAGAACTTGGGAGAATCCCAAGATTTTGATGAAGATATTCAAATGCTTTACAAGGTAAAGGTTTAGTGAAGATATCAACAATTTTTTCTTTTGTACAAACATACTCAAGTTTGATATTCTTTTCAGCTACTTGTTCTCTAACAAAATGATATTTGATCGGAATGTATTTTTTTTTTTAATGCATGACAGGATTCTTGGAGATCCTGATGGCACTAGTGTTGTCACAGAATATGGGAATAGGCTCACTGAATTGTACTTGAAGATCTTGCAAAGTTTGTTTCATCCAAAGGACTTGAGTACAACATGATGTTGCTGGAATGTATTCTGCTTCTGCTGTAGATAACGAGATTGAAGTTTGCTTTTTGCTCAACCATGATACGAGACAACCACCTAGATAGAATGCTGCTCCACTAGTACTCTTATGATCATAAATTCTTCCTGCCCAATCTGCATCTATAAGGCTTGAATAATGATATTTTTACCCTTTGGATACCACAAGCCATATTCTTCTATGCCCTTTAGATATTGAAGAATTTTTTTGACGGCAATAATATGTGATTCTTTTGGTGCTGCTTGGAATCTTGCTACTTGTCCAACTGTTTGCATAACATCTGGCCGAGAGGCTGTTACATATAGAAGACTACCAATCATAGATCTATACAACCTCTGATCCACATCCTTATATGAGTCATCTATGCTCAATTTGCAACCTGTTACCATCAGAGTAAGGATGGGTTTGCAATCTTCCATTTTGAATTTCTTGAGCATTTCCTTGATGTACTTGTCTTGACATATAAATATTCTTTTATCTTGCTGAGATATTTGAAGCCCTAAGAAGTATGTCAGCTCACCAAGTAAAGACATCTCAAACTCACTTTGCATCTTTGTAGAAAATTTCTTACTTAGTCGATCATCATTGCTACCAAATATTATATCATCCACATATACCTCAACGATTGTTAAATTATCTTTATCTATTTGTACATAAAGATTGTTATCAACAATACCTTTCTTGAACCCTTGTTGACGTAGATATCCATCAAGATGAGCATACCATGCTCTGGGAGCCTGCTCAAGACCATATAAAGCCTTCTTTAATCTGTAGACATAGTCTTCTTTTTTTTATAGTAGAAAACCTTCAGGTTGTTCGATGTAAACTTCTTCTTCTAATTCTCCATTCAAAAATGTTGACTTAACATCCATTTGGTAGACTTTGATTTTTCTTGAACATGCATAGTCGAGAAACATTCATATGGCTTCCATTCTGGCAACTGGTGCAAATGTTTCGTCGAAATCAATTCCTTCCACTTGTGCATAGCCTTTGCAAACCAATCTTGCTTTGTTTCTGGTAACTTTCCCATCTTCATTCAATTTGTTCCTGAACACCCATTTAGTCCCAATGAAATTTTTATCTTTTGGTCATGGAACTAATTCCCAAGTGTTATTCTTGTCAATTTGATCCAATTCTTCATTCATAGCTGCTACCCAATGTTAATTCTGGCTAGCTTCCTCAAAACTACTAGGCTCAAAGGTTGCTAGAAAAGCAACGTGAGCTTGTTGTGATGAACGAAGCTATCGACCTTCATTTATGTCACCAATGATTTGATTTGATGGATGGTTCTTTTGAATCCACTATTTTGTTCTCCTTGGAGGAGCTTCTTGTTGTTGTTCTGGTATATCTTGATGATCATTGTTTACTTCTTCCTCGTTGATATTTTCTTCTTGTTCTACAATTTTATCTGTGTCTTTTTCAACCTCTGTCTCAAGTTTCAAAGATTTTAGATCCTCATTTTTACTCGCTAGAACACCATCTTTGTCAAATGTAACATTTATGCTCTCCACTATATGTTTTCATCTTAGATTATAGCATTTATAGGCCTTTCTTTTGCGTGAGTAACCAACAAAGATACCTTCATCAACACGTGATTCAAACTTACCCAAATGATTTTCTTCTCTTTTGATATAACATTTGCTTCCAAAGATTCTGAAATATTTTACATTAGTTGGTTTTCCTTTCCATAATTCATATGGAGTCTTGTTGCAATTATTTCTGAGAAGACTTCTGTTGATAATGAAGACTATTGTATAAATTGCTTGAACCCAGAATTTTTCATCCAATTTTGAGTCCTTCAACATTGTTCTACCCATTTCCTGTACAGTTCTGTTCTTTCTTTCAGCAACTCCATTTTGCTGAGGTGTTCGTGCTGTTGAAAATTTCCTTTTTATTCCATTTTCGTCACAGTATTGCTGAAATAATTTGGAAGTGAATTCTCCACCATTACCTGATCTTAAACACTTTATTTTCAAATCAGTTTCATTTTCAACCAACTCCTTGTAGATCTTAAAGCACTCAAATTCTTCAGATTTTTTCTTTAGGAAACTGACGGCTGTCATCCTGGTATAGTCATCTATCATTAACATGAAATATAATTCTCTGTCTAAGCCTTTTGTTCTCACAGGACCACATAGATCAGTATGTATCAATTCCAATGGATGTGATGAAAAGTGTTCTTTTGTTTTAAATTGGACTTTTGTTTGCTTTCCATGCCGACATGCCTCACATAGTGTGTTGGAAGGTTTTGAGATTTTCAGCATTTCTCGTACTGCTTCCTTTTTTCTTATCCTGACAAGATTGTCAAATTTTATGTGACCCATTCATTTGTGCCATAACCAACTTTCATCTTCTTTAGCTAGTAGACATGCTTTAGTTGCTTCATCCAGAACATATATGTTGTTTGGAGCTTGACCTACTGTAGCCACAATTTTACCATACCTACCTTTCGTGATTTCACATTTTGTGGAGTTGAATAACATTGCATGTCCTTGATCACACATTTGTCCAACACTAAGAAGATTGTGATTCATGTTTTGAACCAATAGAACATTCTTGGCTATAACATCTTTGCTTCCAAGAGTGACGGTACTTGATCCTATAACATTTGAAGATCCATCATTTCCAAAGGATATGGTTCCATCCTTCTTCTCTTTCAGAGATACAAATTTCCTTCTATCTCCAGTCATATGTGTTGAGCAACCGCTGTCAACATACCACACATATTTATTTTTTTGAGCCTTGAGAGCGAGAGCACAATTATCAGTCTTCTTCTTCTTCCATGTTCGTTCATTATGTGGCTTCAAAGATTCTTCTGGAGGATTTTCAAGTCTGCAGTCTCTGGCTATGTGTCCAAAGTTCTGACATTTGTAACATTCCATATTATTTCTTAAATTTTCAAATCTATTGATGTTTCGTTGAACCCTGGGAGGTTCATATTTGAAGAATCTCTTGGAATTGTATTGGTTCATAGGGTACGTGCGACATTCTACAGCTTTATGACCAAATTTTCCACATGAATAACAATAGCCATGAAAAATATGTTGGTACCTGGATGAAAATCTTCGTCGAGGAATCATCTTCCAAGGATGTGCTTGTGAATCTTGTCCAATGAAGTCTTCATGTATGTCAGATCTCATAGGTTCATTGTATTTTGTTGTAGAAGGTCCTGCTTCTTCTTCTTTGTAACCGAGGCCAGTTCTGTCATTGTAATATCGTTGATTGTTGATGAGTTCTTCCAATGCCCTTGAGCTGTTGGCATAGTTTTGGACATTTTTTCCCTTCTTCACTTCCTTACGCAGTGAGACTACTTCGGCTTCTAATGCTTCCCTTTCTTGGTTGCTTTCTTCCAACTTCTTTTGAAGTGACTCTTCAATACATTTGTGTTCTTCAACCTCAATTTTGAGACCTTGAATTTGTTCTTCAAGAGTGTTGGAATGGATCTTCTCAGCATTGAGCTCTTTTATAAGCTTGATTTCCTCCTCATAAAATTCTTCTATGGTCAACCCTTCTTCTTCATTGTTTGATACTTCTTGTTTATTGTGCTTGGCCATAAACAATACTTTCTCATTGGCTTCTTCTTTGCTGTCACTTTCTTCATCAGATGATGAGCTATCTTCTTTAGAGAGAAAGTTCCTTTTGGATCCTTTATTTTTGCATTGCTTGTTGAATTTCTTAAAGCCTTTATTTCCTTTTGAGTTGCCATCACTATTGTTCGGACATTTTGCTACGAAATGCCCAACCTCACCACAACCGAAACATATCAATGGAAGTTTACCTTTGAATTTCCCTTACCAGGTTTTAGTTTTCTCGTAAAGTAAGCATATTCTTCATCTGAAAGACCTTCTCCATCATCTCCCTTTTCTTCACACTTGCAGGTGCATGTCATTTCAATTGAAGGTTGTTTGTCCTTATTGGTTTGCTTAGATGAAACTGTTAGGTCCCTATATCACTAGTATAGTCCCTTATTATTGTTAGTGTAACCCCCTTATTGTTATTATTGTACCCTTGTAACCCCCATATTGTTATTATTGTGCCCTTAAATTATTATTGTTAGGTCGGCTAGGATTACATTGTGGCCCCACTAGGGTTACATTATGGCCCCATGGACTCCTATATATAGAAAGGAGGTTTTGTAAATTGTATCATCCAAGAATTGTTCATTTATGTAATGTATTGGAGGTTGCCCCCTCGAAGTGTCTTATTTCTAAGGCGTTGATATCTCTTTTCTTCTCTTTTTGGAGCTAGTTACACAACATTTGGTATCAGAGCTTTGGATTCTAGGGTTTCACTGCTCCAAACAGGTCATCGTGGCATTTTTTCTATAACATTTTTTCTACGAAGTTTCAGAAGCTAAAATTTTTAGGGTACGAAGCCAAAAGCCTAAGGAATATTGTCTAAAAATTTCAGAGCTTGGTTCACAATATTTTCGATGATATGATCTGTGGAAGTTAGGTATTTTTTCAGGCTCCTAAACAGGTCATCATGGAATTTGCGCTATAAATTTTTTTCTACGAAGGTTCAGAATCTGAAATTCATATGGTGCAAAGCTGACATCCTGAGGAAATTCATCAAAAAAATTTAGATCTTTTTTCGAAATATTTTTGGAGATATGATCTGTGGAAGGTAGTGCTTTTTCAGGCTCTTGAATTTCATCTCAAAGAGGTGATCATGGAAAAAGTTCAATAACTCTCTCTCTGGGAATTAGATTGGAGTGCCGTAAAAAGTGGTCGTAAGTACACAGACTGTAGTTTCTTTTCTATCAATTTCAAAGACAAAGGACAAAACCGTGACACGTGGGAAGTCGTACAAGTTTGCTCTACTGAACTAGTCCATAATTAGGTCATTGTGGGAGATTGGACACAACTTTGTCTTGGAGAATCCAAATCAGGTCAGACATTTGGAATTCAAAAGAGAATTCATAGGGATACTTCAGTGCTGAATTTCAGATATAGAAGAGCTACAATCACAGAGATAATACAATTTCAATATCGAGCTCCTCAAAAGCAAGTAAAAGGTGTGTATTTTTTTTCCGAATTGCATAAGTCTTGTTTGAAGAATCAAGTTGAATTGATTGCAAGGGCATATTGTAGAATAGATATCAGTATTGGATTATAAAATGACCCCACAAAAGAATTCAACACCCATTAATCCTTTGGAAAGCTCTACTATGACTCATGAAGACGAAGAATTGCAACATGATTTATCAAAATTACAAGTGCAACAAATTTCACTCTCGCAAAGAGCAACAAAAAATGAAATGGAAGTTTTGAAGAAAGGCATGGAAGCTAAGATGAATGGCGTGCAAGCTAAGATGGATGGCGTGCAATCTAATATGGATGGCATGCAATCTAAGATGGATGGCGTGGAAGCTAAGATGGATGGCATGGAGGCTGGCATGGAATCTAAGATGGATGACATGGAAGCTAAGATCGATGAGAAAATGGAAAACATGAAGAATTTTCTAAAAGCAGACATGGAAGGTTTGACAAAGTTGATACAAGAAAGATTTCCTAATGGTGAAAAGATAGTAGAAGAACCTCATGATGAGAAAAAAATAAATGTTAATTGTGATTTCATAAACTCTAATGTTGGCGGGAAGAACCACCATATTCCAAAGATGGATATGAGGAAGTTTTATGGAAAGGATCCTGTAACATGGATACTACAGATGGAGCAATATTTTGATCTCCATAACGTGCAAAACACACAAAAGGTACGCATTGCAACTTTACATTTAGAACAAAATACATTTGTATGGTATCGATGGCTTTGCTCCCTTAAAAAAATTGTCACTTGGTCAATTTTTACGGAGGAAATGATAGCACATTATGAGGATACAAAGAGCAACACCTTCTTTAGCCAATTGATAAATCTCAAACAAAAGGGTTTAGTGGGGGAGCACATTGAGGACTTCCAAAAATTGAATATAAGGGTAACTGATATTCCAGAGGAACACGGGATTGATCTCTTCATAGGTACTTTAAAGAATAACATCCAACATGAAGTTCGTGTTTTGGAACCTGATTCATTGGAGAAGGCATTCAGGTTGGCAAGAAAAATTGAATGTAAAATTATGGCGACAAGGAAGCCTACCACTCACTTCTATAAAGAAGGAAGTGTTACTACGCCTAGATTTCCACAACCTACAAGGTTGACACCACAACAATTGGAAGAAAAAAGAGCAAAAGGGCTTTGCTACGGTTGTGATAGCAAATACACTAAAGGTCATAAGTGTGCTGAGAAGAAATTATTTTACATAGATTGTGAAGAGGAAGAAGAAAATGAACAAGAAGAGGATATACACCAGGAACTAGCCATAGAAGGGGAAGAAATGAATCCAACCATATCATGTAATGCACTGGCAGGAATTACCACTCCTTAAACTCTCAAGATAGAAGGACATATCAAGAAGAAAAAGGTAATAGTGTTGATTGATTCAGGTAGCACCCATAATTTTATTCATTGTACGGTAGCCAAGGAATTAAATTGTTTCCTATACCCAGCACCAGAATGCCAAGTGATGGTTGCAAATGGAGGAACTATAAATTTCTCTGGGAAATACCATAATATCAAGCTAACCATGGGGGAATATGTATTTACTAGTCCAATGCTTTCCATTCCTATGGGAGGTGTTGATGTTGTACTAGGAGTACAATGGTTACAATCTTTGGGGACGGTAGCTTTTAATTTTCAAGAACTTTTCTTGAAATTTTTTTCAGAAGGAAAGGAAGTCGAATTACGGGGTATTGAAGGAAAGCCAGGAAGGATAATAAGCTCTAATGTCATGACAAAGCTTCTAAAGAAATAACAACGAGGCGTAATTGCACAATTATGCTCTCTAGAAGTTCCAACATCAAAATCATCTATTTCTGCAGATCTCCAACAAGTCTTGGACAATCATTCCAAGGTGTTTGAAACTCCCAAAGGACTCCCACCTATTCGTGATCATGATCATGCTATTCATTTGATTCCAGGAAGTGTTCCTCCAAACATCGGGCCTTATAGATATCCTTGCTTCCAAAAGAGCGAAATTGAACGTATGATTGCAGAAATGTTAGAGGCGGGTATAATTCAACCTAGTCAAAGTTCTTTCTCTGCTCCTCTAGTATTGGTACACAAGAAGGATGGATCATGGTGAATGTGTCCGGATTATAGGGAGCTCAATAAGCTCACCATTAAAGACAAATTTCCCATTCCTGTGATTGATGAATTATTGGATGAATTAAATGGAGCAATTTATTTTACCAAGTTGGATCTTCGTTCGGGATATCATCAAATTAGAATGAAGACTGAAGATATTCCAAAAACAACATTTCGAACTCATGAGGGTCATTATGAATTTTTGGTCATGCCTTTTGGCCTTACCAATGCACCTTCTACATTTCAAAGTTTGATGAATTCCATTTTCAAACCCTTCCTTAGAAAATTTGTGCTAGTATTTTTTGATGATATACTAATCTACAGCAGGTCTTGGAAGGATCATGTTGAACATGTTGACAGGGTGCTCAAACTATTGCGGGAGAAACAATTATATGCAAAAACATCCAAATGTTTCTTTGGAGTACAAGAGGTGGAATATCTGGGTCATATTGTATCTCACGAGGGTGTTAAAATAGACCCTAACAAAATTAAATCCATTAAGGAATGGAAAGTCCCCACAACCATAAAGCAGTTGCGAGGATTTCTTGGGTTAACAGGGTATTATCGCAAGTTTGTTAAGAATTATGGGAGAATGGCAGCACCTCTAACAACATTATTGAAGAAAGATGCATTTTCATGGACTCCTGAAGCAACTAAGGCCTTTGAACATCTTAAAGAGGCAATGTGCCTAGCACCGGTCTTAGCTACGTCAGACTTCACAAAAACCTTTATTGTGGAATGTGATGCCTCAAGAAATGGAATTGGTGCAGTTTTAATGCAGGAAGGAAGACCCATTGCTTTTGAAAGTCGTCCAATCAAAGGAAAGTATTTACAGAAACCTATTTATGAGAAGGAAATGTTAGCAATACTGCATGCACTAAAGAAATGGAGAACTTACCTAATGGGAAGACACTTGAAGGTAAAAACTGATCATGATAGTCTTAAACACTTTTTGGAACAAAGACTATCTTCAGAAGAGCAGCAAAAATGGGTCACAAAGATGTTGAGTTATGACTTTGAAATAATCTACAAAAAAGGAAAGCTTAATGTTGTTGCAGATGCACTCTCAAGAAAGAATGAAGAGGTGGAAGCATTGCTTTGTACCATTTCTATTATCCAACCAGATTGGATAACTGAAGCAAGAGATGAATGGAAGAAGGACAAAGATGTATGGACACTCATCCAAAAGTTGCAGCAAGATCCTAGTAAATCTGATACATTTAGTTGGAAAAATGATTCCTTATGGTACAAAGATCGCTTATATCTTTGTAAGAATTCCCATCTAAAACAAAACATTCTTTTGGAATTGCACACTTCTCCTTTAGGAGGACACTCGGGATTTTTAAAAACTTACCACAGGGTGAAGAAAGAATTTTTTTGGGATGGCCTTAAATCTGATATTCAAAAGTTTGTGGTGGAATGTTTGGTTTTCCAGCAGAATAAAGTGGAAACAATTAAGACCCCGGGACTCCTACAACCTTTATCCATTCCAAGTCAACGTTGGGAGGAGATTTCAATGGATTTTATCACAGGTTTACCTAAGTCCGAAGGAAAGAGTGTCATCATGGTGGTAGTTGATAGACTTACCAAGTATGCACACTTTTGTGCATTATCTCATCCAATTAAAGCAAGTACAGTTGCTACTACATTTATGGACAGAATTCAAAAGCTACATGGAAGCCCAAGGGTTATTGTGAGCGACAGAGATCCCATTTTTACTGGAGATTTTTGGACGGAGTTATTTTCTTGTTTGGGTACTCAATTAGCTCATAGCTCATCTTATCATCCTCAATCTGATGGTCAAACTGAGATCGTAAATAAATGTTTGGAAGGATATCTTCGTTGTTTTGTATATGATAAAAAAACACAATGGGTCAAGTGGTTACCTCTTGCTGAATGGTGGTATAACACTTCCTTCCATACTGTAGCAAAAATGACCCCATTTATGGCACTTTATGGATATCATCCACCATCCATCACATCATCTTTAAGAGAAAATCTGAAGGTTCAAGCAGTGGAATATCACATCGAGCATCAGCAAGAAGTTCTCCAACTCTTAAAGGATAACCTGAATTTGTCACAAAATTGAATGAAACAACAGGCAGATCAACATCGCAGCGAGAGAAGTTTTGATTTAGGAGATTGGGTATTTTTACGGCTACAACCATACAAACAAATGTCCCTCAAGCAAGCTAAGAAGGATAATAAATTATCACCAAAGTACTATGGTCCTTAAAAGGTGTTGCAAAAGATTGGTTCTATGGCATACAAATTGGAGCTTCCTGCTTCTTCGCGAGTACATCCAGTTTTCCATGTTTCATGCTTAAAAAGGGTTATAGGTGAAAATCTTCCAGTTCAAACAATATTGCCAGAACTTGATGAGGAAGGAAAAATCATATTGGAACCTGAAGCGGTCATGGAAACAAGAACTCGACAACTATGGAATCGATCAATTTCGGAGTATCTCATCAAGTGGAAGAACTTACCCACTGAAGATTCTACATGGGAGGATGAGAATTTTATACAAAAGCACCCAGAGCTACTCAAGCGTTGAGGACAACACTTTTTTTGAAGGAGAGGGGCATGTTAGGTCCCTATATTACTAGTATAGTCCCTTATTATTATTAGTGTAACCCCCTTATTGTTATTATTGTACCCTTGTAACCCCCATTTTGTTATTATTGTGCCCCTAAATTATTATTGTTAGGTCGGCTAGGATTACATTGTGGCCACTAGGATTACATTATGGCCCCATGGACTCCTATATATAGAAAGGAGGTTTTGTAAATTGTATCATCCAAGAATTGTTCATTTATGTAATGTATTGGAGGTTGCCCCCTCGAAGTGGCTTATTTCTAAGGCGTTGATATCTCTTTTCTTCTCTTTTTGGAGCTGGTTACACAACAACAACAAACGCAGTTTCTAGATTTGAAGTACCCTTTTCTTCATCAAGTCTCATTTCATATGCTATGAGAACTACATGTAATTCTTCCTTGCTGAGTTTGTCCAGATTTGCACTGTATTCTAAGACCGATACCTCTGGGTTGAATCTCCCTGGTAATGTTCTAAGAATCTTCCGTATAATAGTATTCTCGTCAACTGGCTCTCCCAATCCTGCCGGAGTATTGGTTATTTCATCAACGTATTGGAAGTATGCAGCAATGTTGCAATCTTCTTTCATTCTGAGTTGCTCAAATTTTTCTCTATAGATTTGAAGCTTTGCTTCTTTGAAATTTGAGTCACCTGCATATATATTCTCTCGCTTGTCCCATACATTTTGGCGGTTTTACAAACCAACACCTTATGATAAGCAGATACAATAAGTCCACTGATAATAATATTCTTTGATTTTTCATCACTTACCAAATTCTTCTTACCTTGTTCATCCGCGGTTGATGTAAATCCATTTTGAACAGTGTCCCATACTTCGTAACCTTGTGCCAAGAGATAGACCTCCATTCTTCCTTTCTAGAGTGCATAATTATTTTCATTGAATAGAGGTACACCATTCTTGGTATGCTCCATGACCTCCTTCCAGCTTGTTAAACTGCTATTGAAGGAACCAAGCTCTGATACCAATTGTTGGAAATACTGAGGGGGGGGGGTTGAATCAATATTCCTTTCAATTAGAGCATTATTTAATCTTCAATTATTATCAGTGTTTGTACAATGATAGAATCAAAAAAGAGGAACACAAATGCACACATTTTTTAAGGTGGAAACCCACTCCGGGACAAAAACCACCTAATGCTTTTCTAATAATTCTTTAATATTCAACTTCAATTGAAAATAAAGCTCCAACTTCCTAGAATCTAGAAAAGCATTCTTCTCTAGCTCCCACTGGATGGATGATCCAATGCTCTAGATTCTTTAGTAGTCAACTAAACAGATGCCCCAACACCTAATGAGCTACAACTCACCCTAGCACCACCCTACCACCCTATAGAAGAATAAAAGAAGAATGGACTCCCTTACTAGGGAAAATGGTCCACTTTACAATGATATAGAATGATGTAGAAGAAGAAGATATACTAGACCATAACCCCAAATTTGACACAACCACCTAATGATGATCCTAGACCTCCCAACACTGCCTCTTCAACCCTTAGCAGATAGACACTAGTACAATTTGTACAATAATGTATTTACAATGACTAAGTACAATGATTGTATGCAGTGCTGCCACTTGAAGACTTCATATGATGAACTTCTTGTTACTGTTATGCACCTTTGTTTTTGCTCTTGTCATGCTACCCTCTACTGCACCTTGCTTTGCTTTGCTGCCAAAGAAAGTCTGGTCCTTTGCAACCCTTGATAATACATGATCTAGCTTTTTCTTGCCTTCTAGGAGCTCGATATTGAATCTGGTGTATCTCTGTTATTTCAGATCCTCAATATCTAATTTTTGGTCTTGTAGTATTCCTCTAAGTCTTATTTCCAATGCCATAGGTATGACCCATTTTGGATTCTTCAAGAGAGAGTTATACCCAATCTCTCACAATGCCCTAATTATGGACTATTTCAGCAGAGTGCACTTGTATGGCATGCCAAGTGTCACTGTTTCTTCATGTGGCTCTTAAATTGATAGAGAGAAAGGTACAGAATATGAAATATCCGCCTCTTTTTACATAATTCCAATCTGATAATCAGAGAGAGAGTTATGACGAATTTACCAAGGCCACTTCTTTGAGATCAATTTCAGGAGCCTCCAAAAACCCTGACTTCCACAGATCATATCTCCAAAAATATTGCACACCTTCATCTGAAATTTTGGCAGAAGCTTCCTCAGGATTTTGGCTTCGCCTCATAAAAATTTCAGCTTCTGAGCCTTCGTAGAAAAAAAATTAGAGCACAAATTCCATGATGACTTGTTTCAGATGACGAAATCCCTTGCCTAAGGAGGAAATGAAGATGACAATTTATATAAATGCTTAAGTTGAGAGGGGCTTCATAAAGTGAACGTGGGAAGGATTTTAGGAGCTTAAAAAATATTAATTATGACTTTTCAATGACCCATGCCTCAACCCCATTGGGTTTTAGCCCACTAACTAGGGGTACAAACTTCAAACATGAATATCTCTCAAACCGTGAAGAATTACATGGCGTACCATATATCAATGGAAACATCTCGACAAGTAGAAACCATCAAAAGAATTATTGACCCAGAATATATTAATTTGGTAGGTAAAAATTCCCATGAAATATTGGGTTAGCCCCTGGTGCTGCTTGGGTTGACATCAATGACAACCGCTGATCAACATACACAATAGCCATTGACAAGGCCAAGTTTGCAGGAATCAAAGGTCATATAGCAGGAAAATATTTTCTGGAAGCTTTAGATTTTTATTTGATAATTAAACATGAAGTCAAACATCTCTTCATCAACAAGCCTACTTTTGAGAGATACACAAAATTAGATGAAGTTTTTAGGAGATTAGTAAATCTGGAAATACCGAGTCAGGACATATGGGATCACTTGTGTGAAACCATCGAGTAACTTATATCTCCAACAACATGCCAACACAATAGCATTTTTTGGGCCACATCATCAACTACTTCCTCAAAGATAGTGACAGATCACTCATCGACTTTTTTTTTCCTATTATTTGATACTATTTTTGTAAATCAGTTTAGATATTTCTAAGTGATAGAAATTAGTATAAATAACTCTCCATTCGATTTATTAATGGTTGCACCCTTGGATGAGAATTTGTGTTGGATTGAGGGGTCCTGACCTGGGATCGGTGTGCAAGGTTTTCCAACAAACCCCTATACTATTGGCCCTTTCGGCAGTGACCTGCTTGCGCAGATCAAAGTCTCACTCGAAGTAGTATGGGTGGGTGCTGGAACTAGGTTTCCGCACCCTGAGAAAGGATGGGTAAGGCAAGCAGAGCTGTGCTAGGTCCTGAGATTTGTAGGTTATCTTTTTCTATGCAGAGTTAATTAAGTCTCTATTCGCATCCACGTGCACTAGATCTATAGTTATATGCTTTTTATAACATTAACACAACATTACATAAATAGAACATAACATATCTAGATCCAAGAATGCAGTACACATATCTTTCGTATCTTAAGGACAAAAAAATACAATGCTGCAATTATCAGTAATTCACACAACAATACTCAAAAATTTAGTTCTCTAACAATCTTTTGCATTCATTCATTCATCAATTATTCCTTATAATTCCCTTCCCAACTTGCGCACACAACAGCAGGGTCCGCACATAGTTGGACTTGGATATCTGCACACACAGCCAGTAGGATTCCTTTCCCCGAAACCCAAACAGATAGCTTAAACAATAGATCAAATCAATAGCTCATCATTTCTTATCCTTTACAATACAAAATGCATCTCTATTTATAACAATCTAGTCTCGACTTTCCTATGGTCCGCAACCCATGGTTTTCGGACCCCTAGTTTACCCTTTTGACCCATTACAATGCGTTCGGGGCTTTGACCCACCCCAAAACCCCTGCGCTAGACTAAATATAATAAAAAATATTCAAAATGGGACGATTTCGCAGCTTGTTAGGAGACCCCATTCCAACAATTTGTAAGTAGAAGTGTATGATATTTTTTTATCATTAATGACAAATAAAAGGATTCTGTATTTATTTCAATCAGTTTGTCTCCTTGTAAGTTTTATAGTATTCATTTCACTTAGTTTTCTTCATATATTTTATGTTTATGAAGATAGGTAGGTAAGGGAAAATTGTATTTCAATCAATCTTAAATCCTCTAAAGTTGTAATCTATATTAGAGATTGACTTATTGAAATCTCTGTTTGCCTAAGTCCCTCTGTATCAATTAATTGTCAGTAATATTCATAATGTTAAATATGTTTTGTTAAGTTGTTAAACATTATTTGACAGTATTTCATACTTATAATAAATTAGACATTCAATCTGAATATTTAACTGATCAATTTTTCTTACAATTTTTGCCTTCACATATGCAAAATTAAATCAATGTTTTGAAGTAAATCAACAACGCTTTTCTTAATAATTAATATTATCAAACGTTTGAGAAATCTATGTGTATTTTCTTAATACATTGGTCATCTAAAATCCCATTTTAAAGCAAACAAAACATTATAGATGCTCTGGCATGATTAATTGACCTAGAATTATCTCAGAGGACAACAATTGTTATTGTAAATACCACAATGAGATATGTTATAAACCTCCAATAAGTGGTATGGTTGTCATTTTCATGTTTTTCATGATGGTTTTTCTTTTGAGCAAGTTTTTATTGTAAATAATGCAACGAGTTGGGTTATAAATCCCCATAGGAAATATGTTTATTTTCAACAGTTTTTCTGGGTATAGGTGTGGTTTAACACCAAGGACAATGTTCCCTTAAGGGGGAGGAATCTGTAACAACCCCGGGTTAAAATTTCATGTAATAAAACTAAAAAACGGTAAAATAAGACCACATCCAAGGGACACTTATTCCAAGATGAATGTTGGGAAAAATATCCTAGTGGGCATCACTTGTGTTTTATGGCTAAGGGGAAACTAAAAAAGGTAGTGGCTAAGGATTTGGAAAGGAAAAAACATTATTTTTGGCATCTATTTATGAAAATAATGGAAATTAGGTGAAAATGAAGGTGAAAGGTCACATGTTGCATGTGAGGAGGAAAATGAAAGAAAATAATGGAAAATTGAAGAAATTAGAGGGCTCATCAATAAAAAGACCTCAAAGCATAATTTTGTAGCCTTTTGTCGTTTTAGTTTTAGAATTAGTCTTAGAGAGGAGAAAACACCAAGAGGAGAAAGAAAGTAAGCAAGGAAAGGAAAGGTAAAGAAAAGAAGGATAAGGAAAACAAAGGAAGGAAAGGATCAAACGGCTTCAACGAGAATACTTGCAGGTAACTGGTTGCATGTATGATTTCCTATATGGTTTTGACATGAATGGTATGTACATGTTGGTATTTGGCTCTTTTGCTATCACTGCATGAATTTTGCTAGGTTTCGACAATGGGTTAATCAAGATTATATCTCCCACTCCTTTGCATGGTCCTCCTTGCATGAGTGTATCAGATGCTCATCACCAGTCAATATTAAATCATTAAAATAAATAAAAATGACTAAAATCTTACCCTCCATCACAATCTGGTATAGGTTTGCATATGCTTCACTTTTGGTGAAGCCCAGTTCGGTGAAATAGCTATCTATCTGAGTGTACCAAGAACGGGGTGCTTGCTTCAGCCCATACAATTCTCTTTTGAGTCGGCACACATGTGACTCGCTGTTGAAGATCTAAAATAATTTATTCTTCTCTATGTACACCTCTTCCTTAATGATCCCATTAAGAAACACAGTCTTCACATCCATCCGATGAATGCACCAGCCCATTTGCGTTGAATGAGCAAGGATGGTCCTTATGGAAGAATATCGTGCGACAGGTGAAAAGGTTTCTTCATAATCAATCCCCTTGATATGTGAGTAGCCCCAGGCCACAAATATGACCTTTTATTTCTCAACACTCCCATCAACAACTTTACCTTGTAGATCCATCTCGAACCTACCACTGATTTATCAACCGGCCTTGGAACAATTTCCCAAGCACCATTTTTGACAATGGAGTCATACTCCTCCACCATTGCATCTACCCATGTGGGCTCCTGCACTAATTTCTGAAAGGAATATGGTCCAGTCACAATAAATTTCCTCATGAGAGACATGTATCCAGTAAATCAGTCAGGAGACTGTCTTTGTCTACGCTGTGAAATAGGGACTCCTACATTCGGTGCAGCATCAAGTCTTAGCCTGTCAACTTCTGTGGTACACCTTCTGCCAGTTCTAATGGTTGGCTCTGCATGAGTGGAATCCTCCACTCCATGAACCTACTCCTATGGTTGATCCACATCTATAGACTCATCTTTGGGAACCAACAGTTCCTCCTTCACATGCAAGTCCAGCTCCCTGTCAAGCGACAATCGCATGGCTTTTTCCTCATCGAATTTAATATCCCGTATCACCACAATCATTCAATTGTTTGGAAAATATACATGATAATTATGGGGTGTTTCTATGTACCTCATAAAAATCCCAACTTCAGCAGTCAGCTCCAGCGTCTTCTTGGCATCCTTGGTCACATGCACATAAACAGATGAGCAAAAAATATTAAATTGTGAAACATTGGGTTTCTTAACAGTGTAAGATTCTTCAGGTATACTCATGCCAAGTACTCTATGAGGACAATGGTTTTTCACATAAACTATAGTGTTGCATGCTTCCACCCACAAATGCATTAGTAGGCCATGATCATGCAACATTGCTCGTGCTGCACCCACGATTGTTTTGTTCTTCCTCTCCATGACCCTAGTTTGTTGTGGGCTATGAGGCATTATGAGTTCTCTTTGAATTCCTTATTTGATACTGAATTTCTTGAGTTCGTTAGAGATGTATTCTCCACCATTATTGCTCCTCAGAGCCTTCACTTGCTTCCCCAAATTTTTCTCCACCAATGCCTTAAACTCACATAACTTTGAGAATATTTTATCCTTCTTCTGCATGAAGAAGATCCAACATTTACGAGAAAATTAATCAACAAAAATAACATAGTACTTATGTTTTGCTGTTGAAGCAACCAAGAATGGTCCACACACGTCTGTGTGAACTCTCTCAAGGATCCCCGAAGCATGGTTCTCCTTTTCATGAAAGGTGGACTTTACATACTTCCCCATGGTGCAACCCTTGTACTGATCTAACTGATCAAGTGTTCCCATTGGAAGTCTAGTAGATACTTGTTGCATGGCTTTCAAGGCTCCATGATGAAGATGGCCCAATCACCTGAGCCATAATTCTCCCTCATCCTGGCTCACCACTTTTTCCACCTTTCCCATCATGGTAGCACAACCATCTATCTCCAGCTTGTAGAGATTCTTAACTTGAATCCCTATCCTCTTGGATTGACCCATTGTTTTATGTCACAGGAAAGATTTTCCATCGTTGAAAACAACATCATAGCCTCTATCCTCCAGCATTGCAACTAAGACCAAATTTTTCTTCCGACCTGGAACATGCATAACATCTTTCAATTGAAATGGTTTACCTGAATCCCTTTGAAAGGTAATGGTACCAATTCTGGTCGCACTGTATCATCCATCTTCACCCATATCTATATGCATATGGATATCTATATCCTCCAAGTCACTGAAAATTTCCTTATCTTCCTTCATGTGAAAGGAAGCGCCACTATCCAAATACCACACTGATCCCAATGCACTTGACACCATGCATGAAATCAAGGAGAAGTCAAGTTCAAATTGTGAGGCAAGGGCCTCACTATTTGCAGCTCCAACAGCCTTCTTGTTCTTCTTCTTTTGCGGACAGTTAGTAGCAATATGCCTATGTTCGTGATAGTGAAAACACTTCACCTTGGACATATCCAACTTCTTGCCTTTGGACATATCCAGCTTCTTGGATTTGGAATGGAATTTATTCCCCTTCCCCTTCTTCGTCTTCATAGCCAAAGAAAAATCCTCTTCATCATCATGCTTTGATGAAGATCCATCTCTGGTGCTCCACCTGAGCTCCTCCTGCACTAGATCCGACCACAGTCGTTCCCAATCTGGAAATTTTTCTCGTCCGTTGACAGAGTCTTCATAACTATGCCAACTATTAGGAAGTCCAAAAAGAGCCAATATCACAAAATCATCATCAGCAATAGTTATTCCCACACTCCCCAGTTCATCCCTACATTGGACAAACTTCGTGAGATATTTTGGAATGTTGCCGCCCTTTTCCATCTTGATATTTCTGAGTTTATCTTTGAGTGCCAATTTCCTATGGTCTTTGTTGCTTTGGAATATATCTGTCAAAGCCTTCCACATAGCATATGGTGTGGCTTTCCCATGGAGGCTTGAGACAATGTGGTCTCGTACTCCCTCCAAAAATCCTCCTCGCCTTTTCCACTTTCTTTCACCATGCAACAAGATTAGCAGCATCTGACTTAGGAACATCTTTTTCAATGAATTCCTTCAAGCCATTGTCTTCGAGTACTGCCTCCATCATGTCCTTCCAAGCAGTGTAGTTCGAGCTTCCCTAGAGTGCATATTCTAACTTGAAGCCATTTAAATTCATTTCAATCTTGAATCAGCTGTAGCACCAAGAAAGTCTTTCTGCAAATTCGAATTCTTTCCACCAACAAACTCAGCTCCTACTTCAAAATTGAAATTTCCTGTGCTCCGACCATGCATAAATTTAATACAAAATATGTATTTCCTAAATTCTCCTGATATAACAATAATATGATACTGTTAAATATAGAATCACTTCTACAAAATCTTTGTAGAATTTGAAACACAGTCGCCAATCACAATATCATGAAGAAAGATCAATCACACATAACACAGATAATTTACCCAGGGAAAGCATATAGCTAAAAAATCCACCATATTCTATTATGTATTATATCATGGATCATGAAAAAATTACATACAAAGCTCTAATCCAAGAGCTTTGAGTACATGAGCTAACTATCTCACACTGTCATACAAAAATTGGCAAGTTCCTTACCCAATTTACCTTCTCCACACAACCTGCCTCCACTGTGCAATCCCGGATGATAATAATCCCTGAATGAATGGAATCCTTCTTGACTTGACTGCACAATCCTCATGAGCACATCCAATGTGTGTGTGGTTGCATGTGTGCAACCGATAATGTCACAACTGATAGTCAATTGTCCCTTTCACCTACATCTCAAGTGGGTCTCCACTAGATCTGACATGCATGCAGTTAATAATAGTAAATATTCAGTTGCATGTGAGGCCACTGATTGTGAATTAATTAATAATTAATCCACTTGATCTCTCACTAGTGTATCTTCAACTACAACTAGCACAACTGAATTTAACTCACTTAATTAAGTTAAAATACTTCACAAATTTCATAACTACACTTCCAACTCTGTTACAACTTTGAATCACTCAGTTACAACTAATTCCACTTGCATGTCCCACCAACCAACCTCTTAACTTGAAATTCCTTTAGCTAACTGATTTTCCACTTTAGTTAACTATTTCCAAGTGCTCATTGATAATAGATTACAGTTTATTGTCCAACTAATATTAAGGGATAATAATAGTTGACATGCATCTATAAATAGACATGCAATCTATAAATAGAAATTTCACGTACATCTATAAATAGTCCTAATCTATAAATATAATTTTCTCATGCATCTATAAATAGACATCCACCTAAAAATAGCCTGAGGATCCGTCCTAGTGTAGGTGCATAATTTTCACTAGGATCTTCTTGTTTAATCTCAACATACCTTGGCCTGCGAAATTGCACAGTCATGACCCCTAGCCCAACTTGAACTATGCACTTCGCAACCACAAGCCTCAAGCTCATTCCCTTAGCCCTTGAACTACGAAACTTCTTGACCTTCCTTGACTCCCATTGTTAGAACCCTATAATTTATAGTATCACAAGGTGACTGATTATTTTCTCTTTGCAATTTTTTCATACTTTACATGGATGTCAATATTCAAAATCCTTTCCAAAGCAAGAATCAAAGAAAGTAGCAGAGAGGCAAGGAGTAGTATTAGACAATTAGCAAATACAAAGGAAGCAAAGAAAGAAGTTAAGGCATAAAAAACAAGCAAAGGCATAGCCTTGAAAATGTTTGGGTCGATTCATGCACCCTAAGCAGGTCAAGTCATGAATGAGTCTCCTATGAATAACAAAGAAATGAAACCAATCATGTCATCGCCCTCCACCTTTCCTCCATATCCACTCACCCCCTCATCATCTGACGGCCCTTGTTTCATTTCACACTCCCCACAGCATCCAAAATTTAACCATTGGGGGGGGGGGGTCCAAAATCAGTGGTATTCCTTACCACCATTCCCGCTACATGTCTCCCTTTCACAATTTCTTACCCCCTTCTCTATTACCGCTTATCAACTTAGGACCCCTTCGAAAACCAACCTTGGGTTTTAAGTTTGTGATATAAAGTTCCAAAGGTGATATGCGTGGAGTGGGACCCAGTCACCTACATTATGATCCTTTCTCTTCTCATTTTCCTTTAAAAACATTATACCTTACCTTTTCTGCCTTTTCCTCTTTATATTTCTACTTTACCTTTTCTTTCACTGATGTGCCATTGCTTTAACTCTACTTCCCATCTCCCTGATTGCGATTAAAGTGGAACAGTCCCCTTGAAACGTCACCCTTTCCCACTTGCCATACATTGCAAATCGCAAATATTACCACTTACCATTAAAATTCTCGCAAGGTATTTTTTTTAACTTGCGATGCGATTGGGCCCCACCATAGCAGCTCTGCCCCCCACTGTGCAACCATTTGAAATACTTTGAAATATATTGACATATCATATAAAACACCATAAACATACTTTACCACTAAAAAAATTTCCACTTTATAACTTCGTCGACGTTGTGGGCCCCATCTTGCCACATCATCCTCCAATCAGCGCACTTCGCACTTCGCATCCATTAGAGTTTACCTTCACTACTAAATGTTAAAACTTGTGATCTGCAAGTTGTGATTGGTTACCACCTTCCTCCATGTCACTCCGCCCTCCCCGGGTTTCACACTTCGCATCCTTCATAGTTTACCTTCGCTACTAAATGTTAAAACTTGCGATTTGCAGGCTGCGGTCCGGTCCCACCTGACCTGCCACGTCGACTTCGTAGTTCACGTCACATCACTGAAACTGTTTCTTATAACTTAAAATCTAAAATATGTGAAATACGATGTTGCCACGGATGCAATAAAGTTCATGAGTAAAATTTAAAGGTTTTCAGGTCCGATATGTTGAATTTTTTCGTTGTTTTTCTTAGAAAAAGGGTTAAAACATGGCGAAAGGATCGGGTAGCAAAAAGACACTGTGGTCAACTTGGGCAAGGTGTTCTTACATGATGGTTGTGTTATAACAGGAAAATGGCGTTCACAGGGGAGGCAAGTCCCGACCAGGCGGGCAAGCACGAGGGGTCGAGTCGGGAAAAAGGAGTTCACACAGAACACATCAACATAATCACCTGCAATAATGAAAATTGGCCAGCACTGCATAGTTTTGATTACCCAACGCCTGTTTTCTATGAAACAAAGCCATATGTCAGATCCTCCATTGGTTGCCTCTTTGAAACCATCACAGCGACCTCAAAATCTTGTTGTTTGATATTCTGAGGAGCCATTGAAGCATTTGGATCTATAAAGAGTTGCCAAAAATTAATTCTAGAGGTGGTGCTATTGTCAGAGATGTATGATCAGACCTTGCATGGCCACACTTTTCCATTTTCTGCTAAATTGTAATCAATGAAAGATTTCCGAGTAAGGAAGGAAAACCGACTTAGTTTAAGTTAAATACTACTAGAATTTTCATTATCAAGAGTTGGATATTGTTAGCCCCTACATTGTAACAACTACTATATTGGAGAACTGTAATTTTGGAGCTAGACATCAATAATAAAAAACCGTTTACAGGATTCTTGAGCTATGTCAAAATGGTGATGTGCTACTTCTCTGTTTCAATGTTTTTGTTGTTTTATCTGCTATGCATCTATTCATATAATTGTAAATAAAAAAATTTAGATTAATACTTGTTGTCGGAGCACCTTAATTATGTCTACATTTACAATCTTAATTTTTTTTTCTGCAGAAGTCTGATTAAAGAATTATTAACTACTCTTTAGTCACTAATTGATAGGTCCCTATTACTAGTATAGTCCCTTATTGTTGTTAGTGTAACCCCCTTATTGTTATTATTGTACCCCTGTAACCCCCACATTGTTATTATTGTGCCCTTAAATTATTATTTTTAGGTCGGCTAGGATTACATTGTGGCCCCGCTAGGATTACATTGTGGCCCCATGGACTCCTATATATAGAAAGGAGGTTTTGTAATTTGTATCATCAAATAATTTTTCATTCATGTAATGTATTGGAGGTTTCCCTCTCAAAGTGGCTTATTTCTAAGGCGTTGATATCTCTTTTCTTCTATTTTTGGAGCTGGCTTCACAACAATTGGTATCAGAGCTTTGGATTCTAGGGTTTTGCTGCTCCAAACAGGTCATAATGTAATTTTCGCTATAACGTTTTTTCTACGAAGTTTCAGAAGCTGAAATTTTTAGGGTGCAAAGCTGAAATCCTAAGGAACATCGTCGCAAAATTTTAGAGCTTGGTTCGCAATATTTTCGGAGATATGATCTGTGGAAGTTAGGTATTTTTGCAGGCTCCTCAATTTAATCTAAATAGTTCATCGTGGAATTTGCGCTATAAATTTTTTTTCTATGAAGGGTCAGAATATGAAATTTTTAGGGCACGAAGCTGAAATCCTAAGGAAAATTTTCACAAAATTTCAGAGCTTGGTTCACAATATTTTCGGAGATATGATCTGTGGAAGGTAGTGTTTTTTCAGGCTCCTGAATTTCGTCTCAAAGAGGTGATCGTGGGAAAAGCTTTATAACTCTCTCTCTGAGCATAGGATTGGAGTGCCATAAAAAGTGGTTGCAAGTACACGGAATGTAGTTTCTTTGCTATCAATTTTAGTGCTAAAAGATGAAACAGTGACACGTGGAAAGTTGTACAATTTCACTCTACTGAGCCAGTCCATAATCAGGTCATTGTGGGAGATTGGACATAACATTTCCTTGGAGAATCCAAATCAAGTCAGAAATATGGCATTGGAAAGATAATTCAGAAGTCTACCTTAGTGCCAAATTTCAGATATTGAAGAGCCGCAATCACAGAGATAATCCAATTTCAATATCGAGCTCCTCAAAAGCAAGAAAATGGTGTGTATTGTTTTTCCGAATTGCATAAGTCTTGTTTGAATAATCAATTTGAATTGATTCCAAGGGCATATTTTAGAGTAGATATTAGTACTGGGTTCTAAAAAATTCCCTATAAAAATAATTCAACACCCATTAGGCCTTCAAAAGGCTCTACTATGATTCATGAAGATGAATAATTGCAACATGATCTATCAAAATTACAAGAGCAAGTGCACCAAATTTCGCTCTCGCAAAGAGAAAAAAAAATGAAATGGAAGTTTTGAAGAAAGGCGTGGAAGCAAAGATGGATGGTTTGAAGAATAATATCGATGGTTTGAAGAAAGGCGTGGAATCTAAGATAGATGGCATGGAAGCTGGTATGGAATCTAAGATGGATGACATGGAAGCTAAGATCAATGAAAAAATGAAAGACAACATGGAAAACATGAAGAATGATCTAAAAGCAGACATGGAAGGCTTGACAAAGTTGACCCAAGAAATGTTTCCTACTGGTGAAAAGATAGTAGAGGAAACTCATGATGAGAACAAAATAAATGTTAATCATGACTTCATAAAATCTAATGTTGGCGGGAAGAACCACCATATTCCAAAAATGGATATGAGGAAGTTTGATGGAAAGGATCCTGTAACATGGATACTACATATGGAGAAATATTTTGATCTCCATAATGTGCAAAACACACAAAAGGTATGCATTGCAACTTTACATTTAGAACAAAATACATTTGTATGGTATCAATGGCTTTTCTCGCGTAGTAAAATTGTCACTTGGTCAATTTTCATGGAGGAAATGATAGCACTTTATGAGGATACAAAGAGCAACACCTTCTTTAGCCAATTGATAAATCTCAAACAAAAGGGTTTAGTGGGGGAGCACATTGAGGACTTCCAAAAATTGAATATAAGGGTAACTGATATTCCAGAGGAACACATGATTGATCTCTTTATAGGTACTTTAAAGGATAACATCCAACATGAAGTTCATGTTTTGGAACTTGATTCATTAGAGAAGGCATTCAGGTTGGCAAGAAAAATTGAATGTAAAATTATGACGACAAGGAAGTTTACCACTCACTTATATAAAGAAGGAAGTGTTGCTATGCCTAGATTTCCACAACCTAGAAGGTTGACACCACAACAATTGGAAGAAAAAAGAGAAAAAGGGCTTTTCTACAGTTGTAATAGCAAATACACTAAAGGTCATAAGTGTGCTGAGAATAAATTATTTTACATAGATTGTGAAGAGGAAGAAGAAAATGAACAAGAAGAGGATATACACCAGGAACCAGCCCTAGAAGAGGAAGAAATGAGTCAGACCATATCGTGTAATGCATTGGCAGGAATTACCACTCCTCAAACTCTCAAGATAGAAGGACATATCAAGAAGAAAAAGGTAATAGTGTTGATTGATTCAGGTAGTACCCATAATTTTATTCATTGTAAGGTAGCCAAGGAATTGAATTGTTTCCTATACCCAACACCAGAATGTCAAGTGATGGTTGCAAATGGATGAACTATAAATTTCTCTGGAAAATGCCATAATATCAAGCTAACCATGGGGGAATATGTATTGAATAGTCCAATGCTTTCCATTCCTATGGGAGGTGCTGATGTTGTACTAGGAGTACAATGGTTACAATATTTGGGGACAATATCTTTTAATTCTCAAGAACTCTTCTTAAAAAAAAATTTAGAAGGAAAGGAAGTCGAATTACGGGGTATTTTAGGGAAGCCAGGAAAGATAATAAGCTCTAATGTCATGACAAATCTTCTAAAGAAAGAACAACGATTGCACAATTATGCTCACTAGAAATTCCAACATCAAAATCATCTATTTCTGCAAATCTCCAAAAAGTGTTAGACAATCATTCCAAGGTGTTTGAAACTCCCAAAGGACTCCCACCTATTCGTGATCATGATCATGCTATTCATTTGATTCCAATAATTGTTCCTCCAAACACTAGGCTTTATAGATATCCTTATGTCCAAAAGAGTGAAATTGAACGTATGATTGCAGAAATGTTAGAGGCAAGTATAATTCAACCTAGTCAAAGTTCTTTCTCTGCTCCTATAGTATTGGTACACAAGAAGGATGGATCATGGCACATGTGTCCAGATTATAGGGAGCTCAATAAGCTCACCATTAAAGATAAATTTCCCATTCCTGTGATTGATGAATTATTGGATGAATTACATGGAGAAATTTATTTTACCAAGTTGGATCTTTGTTCAGGATATCATTAAATTAGAATGAAGACTGAAGATATTCCAAAAATAGCATTTCAAACTCATGAGGGTCATTATGAATTTTCGGTCATGCCTTTTGGCCTTACCAATGCACCTTCTACATTTCAAGGGTTGATGAATTCCATTTTCAAACCCTTCCTTAGAAAATTTGTGCTAGTATTTTTTGATGATATACTAATCTACAATAGGTCTTGGAAGGATCATGTTGAACATGTTGACTAGGTGCTCAAACTATTGTAGGAGAAACAATTATATGCAAACACATCCAAATGTTTCTTTGGAGTACAAGAGGTGGAATATCTGGGTCATATTTTATCTCACGAGGGTGTTAAGGTAGACCCTAACAAAATTAAAGCCATTAAGGAATGGAAAGTCCCCACAACCATAAAGCAGTTGTGAGGATTTCTCGGGTTAACAGGGTATTATCACAAGTTTGTTAATAATTACAGGAGAATAGCAGCACCTCTAACAACATTATTGAAGAAAGAAGCATTTTCATGGACTCCTGAAGCAACTAAGGCCTTTGAACATCTTAAAGAGGTAATGTGCCTAACACCGGTCTTAGCTACGCCAGACTTCAAAAAAACCTTTATTGTGGAATGTGACGCCTCAAAAAATGGAATTGGTGATGTTTTAATGCAGGAAGGAAAACCCGTTGCTTTTGAAAGTCGTCCAATCAAAGGAAAGTATTTACAGAAGCCTATTTATGAAAATGAAATGTTAGCACTACTGCATGCACTAAAGAAATGGCGAACTTACCTAATTGGAAGACACTTCAAGGTAAAAACTAACCATGATAGTATTAAACACTTTTTGGAACAAATACTATCTTCAGAAGAGCGGCAAAAATGGGTCACAAAGATGTTGGGTTATGACTTTGAAATAATCTACAAAAAAGGAAAGCTTAATGTTGTTGCAGATGCACTCTCAAGAAAGAATGGAGAGGTGGAAGCATTTGTGCCATTTCTATTATCCAACCAGATTGGATAACCAAAGCAAGAGATGAATGGAAGAAGGACAAAGAAGTATGGATACTCATTCAAAAGTTGCAGCAAGATCCTAGTACATCTGATACATTTAGTTGGAAAAATGATTCTTTGTGGTACAAAGATCACTTATATCTTTGTAAGAATTCCAAACTAAAACAAAAGATTCCTTTGGAATTGCACACTTCTCCTTTAGGAGGACACTCAGGATTTTTAAAAACTTACCACAGGGTGAAGAAAGATTTTTTTTGGAATGGCCTTAAATCTGATATTCAAAATTTTGTGGCAGAATGTTTGGTTTTCCAACAGAAAAAATTTGAGAAAATTAAGACCCCGAGACTTCTACAACCTTTATCCATTCCAAGTCAATGTTGGGAGGAGATTTCAATGGATTTTATCATATGTTTACCTAAGTCTGAAGGAAAGAGTGTCATCATGGTGGTAGTTGATAGACTTACCAAGTATGCACACTTTTGTGCATTATCTCATCTATTTAAAGTAAGTACAGTTGCTACTACATTTATGGACACAATTCAAAAGCTACATGGAAACCCAAGGGTTATTGTGAGCGACATAGATCCCATTTTTACTGGAAATTTTTGGACGGAGTTATTTTCTTGTTTGGGTACTCAATTAGCTCATAGCTCATCTTATCATCCTCAATCTGATGGTCAAACTGGGATAGTAAATAAATGTTTGGAAGGATATATTTGCTATTTTGTATCTAATAAACAAATGTTGGCATGTGTTGTCCTTGATGGAAACCTACTTGATGAAATGAGATTGTTGGCTATATGATGTAGAGTGTTGTCCTTGATGGCAACCTACTTGATAAATTTGATGACAGCCTAACTTGATGAATTTGTCCTTGATAGAAACCTACTTGATGAAGTTAAGGGGGAAATTGTTGGAAATGTGATACAATGTATTGAATTTGATGGAATCTACTTGATGATTTGTTAATGATGTAACTCTGATGTATCTATAGATCAGTTCAGAAGTAGCAGAATAAAGGAATTCAGAAAGTGCCAGAATAATGTTGAACAAAGTATGACACAAGGCATACGCGGGTTTGTTAAGGCGAAGTAGCGTATGCACGCGAAAAACTATGTGCCAAGTCGCGTATGGCTATTTGCGCTCTAAATTTATAAATCCAGGGGTGTTACCATGGTATTGACCCATTGTATTGAGAGCTTGATTATCTATTTGATCCCATCCAGGAATACCATCGGAAGTGGTGTGGTTTTGACTCATGGTATTGATAAAGGCTAAATCTATATAAGGAGAAGAAGATCATTATGCAAGGGGGTGCATGAGTAAGGGTTGTGAATGAATAAATCTCTCTAAGGAGTATTTTCATGGAGGAACTTTGTTCTTGATTGATAGATCTGAATCTATGATGCACCAATGAAGAAAATGATGAAGAGGGATCTCTTGATCTGAAATGTATATGTATTTTCTAGATCTTTTTATGGAATGTTTAGATCTGAGATGAGGCAAAATACTTTCTGAAATAAAGGATGAAATTTGAGTTGTTTATCTGATCTGTAGCGCTGCACAGTCCTGAAAAGTTACAGATGTATATGCAGGTTAGCTTCAGCGAAAGCACGTGTATACGCGGGTCTGATTAAGGCAAAGCGTGTATGGGCAGACAGGGTTTTCTAAAGAATGCACAGAAGTATACGCGGGTCGGTCTGCATGAAAGCGCGTACATACACAGGTTCAGTGAAGTAAAAGCGCGTATGGAATCTAGGGTTTTCTGAAGTAAGTGGTATGAAATGTCTAATCTGTTTTGCTGTTTTACTGTTATCTGTCAATGATGTATTCATATAGATCTGGGTTGTTTGAATGTTGAATATGATGCTGATTATGTTGATTAAAGATCAAGTTGTTGGTTGATTGGTTGATGATTCAATAATTGAATTGATGGGGTTATAAGTTTCAGTTTGATGAATGTTGAGCTTAAATGTGTGGAGTGGGTCCAGTCTGAGAATATGATGAAAAGTGGCCTACAAGATGTGTTGTATGGAAGTTGTTGGATCCAGTATGAAAATTGATGAAATATGGTCCATGATGGTGCTGAGGGTCGAAGCCTTCAGTGAGGGGGTTGTAGCTCCCTTCCAGTGGTAGCTGGTAAACGAGAGTAGGGAATAGTAGCTCCCTTCCAGGAGAGGCTGGTAAACGAGAGCAGGGGGTAGTAGCTCCCTTCCAGGAGAGGCTGGTAAACGATATCAGGGGGTTGTAGCTCCCTTCCAGGAGAGGCTGGTAAACGAGAGAAGGTTGTAGCCTTCTGTAGGTGGGTGCCTACGTGATGGTACCAGTCTGCGCTAGTACATGGTTGTACGATGTTTTCTTTATGATAAAATATTGAAGACTGAGGCGACGGCAACGGTGGTTTTCTCCCGACTTGGGTTTCCACCTTAAATCCTGGTGTTCATGTGTGTTTTTTATGTGTGATGGTTTATTCTGTTATTACTACACATGCTTACTGCTAACTAAACATCTGATGAATAAATGATGCATAGATCTAAGTAAAGAATTAAATACACAATAAGATCTCCATGTATACGTGAGTTTTATAAAGGATATCCACATGTATACGTGAGTTGGTTTCAGGAAAGTAGGGTATGGGTTTTAAAGAAATAAAAAGTATAAAGTTTTGAGTATGCCCTAAACACTGATTCACCCCCCCCCCTCTTAGTATTTTTCCCAACAATTGGTATCAGAGCAGGTTCGTCTGCAGAAGCTTGATCACTTGAAGGAGATCTATCACAATGGGAATTCATGAAGGATTATTGTCTCTAAAGCCACGTATATTCAATGGAAGTAATCTGTTATTCTGGAAGATACGAACAAAAGCATATTTGCAAAGTCTCAGTGCAGAATTATGGGCAATCGTGGAAGAAGGTTATCAGTATCCGGCAAGTATTCCTACGGATGCAGCAGAAAGGAAGAAATATGAAATCAATGCCAAAGCAGTCAATGTTTTATTAGGAAGCATGTCTAAAATAGAATTTGCTAAAGTGATTCAGCTAAATTCAGCAAAAGAAATATGGGACAAAATCATTCTAAGCTATGAAGGAGATACAAAGGTAAAAAGTGCAAAACTCTAAACTCTCAGAATTGAATATGAAAATTTAAGGATGCATAGTGTTGAGAGTATTTCCAGTTTCTTTTTATGTCTAGATGATATTGTAAATCGTATGAGAAGCTTGGGCGAAACCATAACTGATACTACTCTGGTGGAAAAAGTCTTAATATCTTTGACTTCAAAATTTGAGTCAAAAGTATCAGCTATTAAAGAAAGGAAAGATCTGCAAACTCTTACTATTGTTCAACTACATGGTATTCTAACTGCTTTTGAAATGCGAAAAGAAGGTCTCTCTCAAAACAGAGAAGTTGCCTTTAAGACATGTGCAAAAGGAAAAGAAAAGGAAGTTGTCAAGGAATCGAGTTATATATCAGAAGAAGAAGAAGAAAATTTTGTGAGAAGACTTCAGCCAGGTACTGGAAGATTCAGAGGTAAGCTTCCCTTAAAGTATTTTACTTGTGGAAGAATTGGTCATTATGCTGCTAAATGTCCTTATGAAGAAAATCATGCTAAAGGGAAACGATTCGAAAAGGGAAAGAGTTATTATACAAATGAAGATAATAATGAAATGTCAAGTGAAGGTGAAGAAGATTCTAACCAAGATCTGAAAGTGCTCATGGCAAGGAAGAAAAGGAAGAAGGCTACTCAAAGAAAGAAGATACCTCAAAAAACATGTGCAGCAGAAAATGAAGAAGAGGAAACAGGTATTGATTGTTGTTCTTGTGATCCACTTTCTTGTGCATGCAATGACGAAGATAGTGAAAGTAACAATATAAGTCTAGAAGCAGATCTCAAGATCAATGATGAAAGTAATTATTCGGATCAATTTAAAAGGAAGGAATCTATCTACAAAGATGTGATCTCTAGAATGAATGAAAAGATAGAAATACAAAATGGACAGATAGACAAGTATCAAAATTTGTACGTTTATGCAACCAATCAAAGTGAAAAACTTGAAGCAAAAATCATCTATCTAAAAGCAGATCTCGAAACATCAAATAAGAAGAAAGAGGAACCTCTACAATCATTTGAGAAAGAAGGACGTGAAGCAGAAATCATCTCACTCAAAACAGATCTGGAAAAGTCAAATAAGAAGAATGAAAAAATTTTACAAATTTTTGAAGAACAAGAAAATGGGTTGAAAGAAGAGATTTTAACATTGAATGATCAAGTAGAAGAAGGAAAAAGGGTTGAAGAAAGTATGAAGAAGAAATGCCAAAAATTGGAGGTTGAGGTAAACATTCTAAGAGGTAAATTAGAAGAAAAGGATAAACTCTTGAGGTTTCAAGATAGTACTAAGGTTCTGGATACTATTCTTAGTAGTCAAAGGTCTCCTTATGTTAAATTTGGTCTTGGTTTTCATGAAACTATTAAAGGAGAATCTGTTTCACAAGGAAGTGCTAAATATTCAAAGGATATCAATGCAAAACTTGAAGTGTTGGAAGAAACAAAAGGTCAACCGACAATCATGAACTCTCAAAAGAAATCATTCCCTCCTAACTATAGAAGCATCAATAATGTTGAATGCTTTAAATGTCATAATTATGGGCATGTTGCAGCCAATTGCAGAAGCAGAATGTTTCAGTCACAATCGAATAGATTCTACACAGAAAGGTACTCAAGTTTCTTTAAGGGATATTGTTTTTCATGCATCAAGTATGGTCATAAAGCAGCTGATTGCAATAGAAGAAAGAATAGAAAAACACATTATGATCCCTATGCTTATTTTTCTAGTCATGTAAGATGTTATGCTTGTAACAAGTATGGACATGTGGAAAAGGAGTGCAGGATGAACAGATTTGAGAAATTGGATAATTTCCAGCACACAATAAGAAGTTTCAAGCAAAGCTGGAAAAAGAAGGAGGACCGGTCAGAAACGTAGGGAACATTGACCCTACTGCAGTCATCCATTTCTAAAGCTTATTGCTCATAATGACTGTAGGGATGATGTGAGATACATTATAGGGATTATTAATGTATCATCACAGGGGGAGCAATGTATGATGATTCCCATTGTTGGTTTGGTAATTCTGGTTATGTTTATTTCTGACAATGCATCTGATGTAAAGAAGACAAGTACAGGTGGTACAAATTCAGGGGGAGATGAAGTTGTGGAAATTTTCAGTGTTTCACTTTCCATACGCGGGTTTCGTGAACAAAAGCCACGTATACACGCGAGTTCCTTTGGAGACAGAAGCGTATGCTTTTCTGTTAAGAAAAAACAGTGATTCAGCTCAAGAACAGGAGTACGGGATCAGGGGGAACATCAGTCTAACTACTAATGATTGCATTGTTGGCATTGTATTTGCTTATTCCTTAGTTTTCGTAATACTCATATGATGATGATATGATACATGGTTTCTTGTGATTCAGAGATAAGGATAGATCATGCAGAGTTTGTTGCTAATGACTTTTGACACGGTTGAGATCTTATATACATAATTCCTACACATGTTACATCATGATTATGAATCATGAAGATCTTGGTGATATCGGATCACATGGATGATTGCTTAATACATATTGTCTATTGAAGAAGTTGTTCTGGTTTGATAATTCCTCTTGGGAAGAATATGATGCTACAAAGAGTCTGAAGGCTTGGTTACTAATGTGCTTATGCTACAACTGTTGGATGACACTTGAAAACACAACTACGTTGTCCTATCTATCTTCTCTCAGATATTCCCGGGAAGCATTCGAATATCTCAGACAGAAGCTGGGAGTAGTCTCTGCCTTGTAGAAGATTAGATCTACTTAAATTTAGAAGATAAAATGGGATACGTGGGTTTCCTGAAAGACAGTCGCGTATATACGTGAGTTAATACACATAAAACCGCGTATGGATAGTTGCTGACATAATTTTTCTGGGTCAGCATTTTTCAGCACATCAGCAGTGCTGTTTGGTATCTCTGATGATGTTTCATCTCTTATATTTCTGTTTCATTCTCTGATATTGGGTAAAGATTCCTTGATGATTGGCTGTTGAAATTGTTCAGGTTGCATAAGCTAAGGAGGAGTTTTGGTCATATAGAAAGGATGCATTAGATGCACAGTTTCAGGGGAAGCATTAGCATTGCTGAATGTAATGCATTGTTGGCATTATGATGGTTCTGAAATATGATCTCTCTCTTGAGGTCTTTTTTGTCTTGGTTATAAAAATTCATATTTGAAATTTGATGAAAAGGTCATGTTGAGACCTATGATGTAAAATTGTAATATTCAGTCATGTAAGGACTTGTTCAAATGTGTAAACTCACTTGGTTGGGTACTTGAGTCAAATTTGTAAACCCACGTGGTTGGGTAGCTGAGTCAAAATGTGTAAACCCACTTGGTTGGGTACATAAGTCATATATGTAAATCCACTTGGTTGGATCTTTGATGTAAGTATGAGTCCTTGGTGATAGGAAAGGTCATAGAGTCATGTAATTCATTGAAAAATATGTTTGAAGATTCAGCATGAACTCAGGGGGAGAATGGTAACTTCAATACACATCAGATATGCAGAGCTCTTCTTTCTACATGAGGAGAAAAACCTTGTTTTGGTTTTGATCCGCCCTTTTCCCTTGATGTCAAAGGGGGAGAGTAGCATGGTGTTTGAATAGGGGAAAAGCATCATGGTGTTTTCATAATGGTTATAATCAATGTATCTATCTGTTGTCGTGATCAAATACCATCATGGTTGCCATCAAGTCCAAAGGGGGAGATTGTTGGCATGTGTTGTCCTTGATGGCAACCTACGTAATGAAATGAGATTGTTGGCTATATGATGCAGAGTGTTGTCCTTGATGGAAACCTACTTGATAAAGTTGATGACAGCCTAACTTGATGAATTTGTCCTTGATAGAAACCTACTTGATGAAGTTAAGGGGGAAATTGTTGGCAATGTGATACAATGTATTGAATTTGATGGAATCTGCTTGATGAGTTGTTAATGATGTAACTATGATGTATCTATAGATCAGTTCAGAAGTAGCATAAGAAAGGAATTCAAAAAGTGCCAGAATAATTTTGAACAAAGTATGACACAAGGCATATGCGGGTTTGTTAAGGTGAAGTAGCATATGCACGCGGAAAACTACGTGCCAAGTCGCGTATGGCTATTTGCGCTCTAAATTTATAAATCCAGGGGTGTTACCATGGTATTGACCCATTGTATTGAGTGCTTGATTATCTATTTGATCCCGTCTAGGAATACCATCGGAAGTGGTGTGGTTTTGACTCATGGTATTGATAAAGGCTAAATCTATATAAGGAGAAGAAGATCATTGTGCAAGGGGGTGCATGAGTAAGGGTTGTGAATGAATAAATCTCTCTAAGGAGTATCTGCATGGAGGAACTCTTTTCTTGATTGATAGATCTGAATCTATGATGCACCAATGAAGAAAATGATGAAGAGGGATCTCTAGATCTAAAATGTATATGTATTTTCTAGATTTGTTTATGGAATGTTTAGATCTGAGATGAGGCAAAATACTTTCTGAAATAAAGGATGAAATTTGAGTTGTTTATCTGATCTAAAGAGCTGCACAGTCCTGAAAAGTTACAGATGTATATGCAGGTTAGCTTCAGCGAAAGCGCATGTATACGCGTGTCTAATTAACGCAAAGCGCGTATGGGCAGACAGGGTTTTCTAAAGAATGCATAGAAGTATACGCGGGTCGGTCTGCATGAAAGCGCGTACATACGCAGGTTTAGTGAAGTAAAAGTGCGTATGGAATCTAGGGTTTTTTGAAGTAAGTGGTATGAAATGTCTGATCTGTTTTGTTGTTTTACTGCTATCTGTCAATGATGTATTCATACAGATCTGGGTTGTTTGAATGTTGAATATGCTGCTGATTATGTTGATTAAAGATCAAGTTGTTGGTTGATTGGTTGATGATTCAATGAATGAATTGATGGGGTTATAAGTTTCAGTTTGATGAATGTTGAGCTTAAATGTGTGGAGTGGGTCCAGTCTGAGAATATGATGAAAAGTGGCCTACAATATGTGTTGTATGGAAGTTGTTGGATCCAGTATGAAAATTGATGAAATGTGGTCCATGATGGTGCTGAGGGTCAAAGCCTTCAGTGAGGGGGTTATAGCTCCCTTCCAGTGGTAGCTGGTAAACGAGAGCAGGGGGTAGTAGCTCCCTTCCAGGAGAGGTTGGTAAATGAGAGCAGGGGGTAGTAGCTCCCTTCCAGGAGAGACTGGTAAATGAGATCAGGGGGTTGTAGCTCCCTTCCAGGAGAGGCTGGTAAATGAGAGAAGGTTGTAGCCTTTTGCAGGTGGGTGCTTGCGTGTTGGTATGAGTCTGTGCCAGTACATGGTTGTACGATGTTTTCTTTATGATAAAATATTGAAGACTGAGACGACGGCAACGATGGTTTTCTCCCGACTTGGGTTTCCACCTTAAATCCTGGTGTTCATGTGTGTTGTTTATGCGTGATGGTTTATTCTATTATTACTACACATGCTTACTGCTAACTAAACATCTGATGAATAAATGATGCATAGATCTAAGTAAAGAATTAAATACACAATAAGAGCTCTGTGTATATGCGAGTTGGTTTCAGGAAAGTAGCGTATGGGTTTTAAAGAAAGAAAAAGTATAAAGTTTTGAGTATGCCCTAAATACTCATTCACCCCCCCCCCCTCTCATTATCTTTCCCAACAACAAACACAATGGGTCAAGTGGTTACCTCTCGCTGAATGGTGGTATAACACTTCCTTCCATACTGCAACAAAAATGACCCCATTTATGGCACTTTATGGATATCATCCACCATCCATCACATCATATTTAAGGGAAAATTCGAAGGTTCAAGCAGTGGAAGATCACATCGAGCATCAATAAGAAGTTCTCCAACTCTTAAAGAATAACCTGAATTTGGCACAAAATCGAATGAAACAACAGGCAGATCAACATCGCAGCGAGAGAAGTTTTGATGTAGGAGATTGGGTATTTTTACGGCTACAACCATACAAACAAATGTCCCTCAAGCAAGCTCAGAAGGATAATAAATTATCACCAAAGTACTATGGTCCTTACAAGGTGTTGCAAAAGATTGGTACTATGGCATACAAATTGGAGCTTCCTGCTTCTTCGCGAGTACATCCAGTTTTCCATGTTTCATGCTTAAAGAAGGTTATAGGTGAAAATATTCCAGTTCAAACAATATTGCCAGAACTTGATGAGGAATGAAAAATCATATTGGAACCTGAAGTGGTCACGGAAACAAGAACTCGATAGCTACAGAATCAATCAATTTCAGAGTATCTCATCAAGTGGAAGAACTTACCCACTAAAGGTTCTACATGGGAGGATGAGAATTTTATACAGAAGCACCCAGAGGTACTCAAGCATTGAGGAAAACACGTTTTTGAAGGAGAGGGGCATGTTAGGTCCCTATATTACTAGTATAGTCCCTTATTGTTGTTAGTGTAACCCCCTTATTGTTATTATTGTACCCCTGTAACCCCCATATTGTTATTATTGTGCCCTTAAATTATTATTGTTAGGTCGGTTAGGATTACATTGTTGCCCCATGGACTCCTATATATAGAAAGGAGGTTTTGTAATTTGTATCATCCAAGAATTATTCATTCATGTAATGTATTGGAGGTTGCCCCCTCGAAGTGGCTTATTTCTAAGGTGTTGATATCTCTTTTCTTCTATTTTTGGAGCTAGCTTCACAACAATAATGAACCTTACTATTTCTTTCACCTCATATTCATTCAACTCTAAAGATCTATATATCACAGTTAGCTTGCCCTGTGATGCTCTTGATGTTGATGTGCCGTTCTAGCCTTTTGAATCCATATCCCAATGGATTAGTCCCTGCAACCCTATCTATCCAACCACACCATCAATCAAACAAACAACCCTTATAATCCCTATAACTAGCCTAATATCAACACTTAGACATCAAGTTAAATCATAAAAATAGAGAAATCCCTCTCTGAGTCTAGGAAGGCTAGGTCCTCGACTCCAAAGTGGTTTGATGATGTCCTCTCTCATTTGTTGTTGCCACTATTACAAATTTCAGAGTGACAACATAATGGCGACTCCACTGGGGATGAGTTATTGAAAAAGCTTAATATTTCATCAGAGCTCAGAAACCCCAGTCAAAATATTGTATGATTCAAGTATGTTCCAAGATTGGTATCTAGTTGTTGATAGTGGAAAATAGCCAGACACAAGAAATTTGAAACCATCCACCTGGTGAATCCACAGTTTTCAGTTGACCTAAGGACTCCACTAGTAGAAGAATCCATATTGGTTGTGAATATATAGTGACCCCACTCTGTTACAGGACAAATGACCTCCTCATCAACTTAGAGGAGAAGATAACATGGAAGGAAGAAAATGACCTAGACAAGACCATTTTTTTCCAAGGTAATGCACCCTAGAAACAGCTAGGCATAGTTATAATGCACCTGAGACATGCAAAGGGAGTGTTAATTCCTAGGATAATGCTCTGTCTTGCCCAAGGGGTAGCGTTATTCGTGTTTGAATGTGAAAAGGGAAATACCTTGTGGAAAACTGGCTGGCATTTCCAGCTTTTCCTCAGAAAGAGTCAGTTCAAAATAGAAACTTCCAAACACAAATGAACTCCTATGGAAGGAAAAAGCAAAGAAAAGTGAGGACACATCTAGATCTTTCCTGATTTGAACTGGTTGAAAGAGTTGGCAAGGTTTGTCCTCTCCATTTTTTATAAATTGGAGATGTGGGATCTTGGTCTAAGATCGAAGGTTTGATTATATGTGGAGCAGAATTTCATTCTTGTATTGTGAGGCTTGAATATCAGCGAAGTTCATTGAGGACTTTCTGCCTTGAGAATCATCACACTCGGAGATAGAGAGAGAGAGAGATGAATTGGAAGACTGAGGAGGGCTTGGTGCAACTGACGGTTGTAATCCTCCTTTTCATAAATCAATAGAACTGTATCTGTTTTTTCCATTCGATGCATTAATGTCAATTTTTGTGTTCAATCGTCTATGTAGCATGATATGAATGGCTTAGGTCTGCATCGTTTAATGCTATTTATATGCTAGTTTAATTGATAGAAAGCTATATTGTTGTGAAGATTACATGGGTGCTTTGATTGGTTGCAGGATCTGGATTTGGAGCTGGTGAAGAAGGACTTCTACTCCACCGCTTGGTGTTCTCCATAGGATTTTTCATCCACAAAGATGTAATCATTCTGAATCTTGATTTTTCAATTACATATTAGTATGAACATGCATGCAGTACTTTTGGAACTTTATAGCTAATCTTACAATCTGCCTCGGGCACCGGAAAGCCCTGAGAGGGATACCCAATAACCACCACCCAAGAATATTACCCTATAGCAGAAATGGAAAATCCATTAGGGAGTAAACCCCAAGTTTCTAGATTTTTCCTATGAATTTACCTCTTTTCCTCTGTTCACATATCCTTCTGACCAGTTTATATGCTTAGTAATCATCTCAAAAGCTCAGAGTCCAGAATAGACCCTGCCTAGCCATCTGTGCAACTTTACCTTTAATAACACTCCCTCCTAGAGTGTTTCAATGCATTATAACGCTGCTTATGCTCAGATATAGTGCGTTAATCTCAGTATTAACGCTCTGTAGCCTTTGCTTGCTAGTGTTACCCAACCAAAATCTGTTGTTTACACCCCTGTTGTGATTCCCTTTGGCTGTGGAGTTATTGAATACCAAATTAAGCTTCTTTTACTGGATCCCTGTGCTTTATTACCAATTAGAATTTTTGTTTTAGTTCTTGTTTAAAAATGTCAATGTTGGTAGCATCTACTTTTTGAAGATTTTTTTTTTTTTTTTTTTTTTTGAACTTAGTTGAATTAATTCTAAAAATTTTGGTTAAAAAGTTGTTAGAGAAGATAGATAGATGTCCGAATATTTAAAGTTCAAATGTGTTATTTGAATGTTTGGTGCACAGATGTTGAAAGAATCCCTTGTAGAATAAAATATTCATTGAATTGAATATTTAAAGCATGTCTCTGCATGGTTTTTGAGTCAGAGTCTCATCACATTTCATACATCCACTCCCCCTCCACAAGACTAATAATCAGGTACATTAAGAATCAAGCGATAATAAAATTATTCATATAACATTTTCTGAGCTCATACCAATAGTAGTTCAGGCTAAGATCTTGGCGTAGGAGAAGTGAGAAAATCACCCAAGATCTCAAAACTTGAAACTAAAGTCATTAAAAAGTGAAATCCTAGTACACTCATATTATCAAGACCACTCCACTACCACCGGAGTTAAGTGTGAGACAACACCAGGGTGCATGAGAAGGTATCCCACCTTCGAGTGCATTCAATGGGCATGCTATATATTGGGGTTCCCTTCGGGGATGTCGAAAATAGATCAGGGATCTAGGTGTTTTTCCCATATAGCTTGTTGTCTACGACCGTGACCCCCCTGATGATGTCTGTGATTTGAGGTATCTTTAGTTGCCAGAATTTTTAGGGACTTACACAAGGTGACTGGGGCAGGCTGCCCTAGTACCTAAAACAAACAGATCTACTCTGTCCTCGGTATTTGGGAGGGTACTCGTCTTCACGAGAGTGCTTACACCTATTGTCTGAGGTTCAGGCGAAGCTCTAGAGTAATCGTAACTATATGTTCGACCAAAACTCTCTATATGCTATTGTGATACTGGGTTTCGTCTCTAGCAAATGATAATAATCAAACGGGGCCACCCTGTTCTGGCTGCTCGTTGATTGATTTTAGAAGTCTTTTTTTTTATTTTTTGGGTGTGTGGTTACTATCACTAAGACTTTATAATACATCACAAATAATTAAAATTTGATAAAAATAACTAGGTCACCGTGGCGTCCTTCGATCCTCGTCGTTTGTCTCGATGACAACGAGGTCTCCCTTTGTTGACACAGGAGGAGGAGTTGAGTCTCGGTGAGCCAGTGCCTTCTTCGGAAGAGTAGACTCTAGTGAAAACCCTTGACTTTCACATAGCCTCATATCATACAGATTTTCCAGAGGATCCTTTTATGTAAGGAGTTGTACCTCCTTACAATCCTCCTCTCACTGACCCATTAGGGCCATTTTTAGGTCAAGTTACGCTAGGCCAAGATATGTCTTCGACTACACCAACATCTGTTTCACAACCGGCGCCCATGGGGTCGATGTCGTTGGTAACCAACTCTGGTCCACGACCATATTCCTCACTGGTTTTCAGTTATACGCCAATAATTGGCAACCCCAATAGCCAGGCTATACCCAGTCCCAGCAATCTAGTCACCACAACTGTCAGTGGACCTCCAACCCCTTCAGAATCTACTCCTACTGTGACTGCTTCAGGACCCGTGGTTTCCACTCTCACTAGCGGGGCTACTTCAGCTCCTTTTAGCAACCCTTTCGGTTGGAACCCTTTTCTGATTTCAAACCCCTTGGAAATCATGCCAGGGGGCAGTGTCACCAATACATATATGTCGGGGGGAACTTCGGTACCCCTACAATCATTAGCACAAACAAGACATCTTATTGTTAACGTTGTTCCTTTGAGTTGTCAAAATTACAATGTAGGTTCTATGCTGATGCTTAACTATGTGAATAACAGTATGCCTTTGGCTAAATCTATCGCGTCCATATGGGCAAACCAACCCAAAATTCAATTTGGGAAAGGGGGTGACTTTTACACTGGGGGCAACCAACAGTTCGCCCCCCAGTATAACATACCCTACGGACAACAACCATACACCCCTACACCCCCACCCATAGGGAAATTTTATCAAAAAATTCCTACTTATCCCATTTGTAACACATTTATGGGCAGACCCTATGGTCTGAATGGTCAGCCAATAATTACTTAGCTAGATCTAGGGGAAAACACACAATTGCCATTTTTGGCAGCTCTAGACATCCCTGACATCTAAAAATTGACCAATGATCCCATCAACCACAACCCACTCTGGCCTCCAGTACCGCACAAGATTCCATTTGAAATCCCTAAATTCAACAGGAAACAAGGGGACGATCCAGCTACGCACGTCACCACCTTTCATATATGGTCTATTTCTAACTCCATGGTGGATGATAGTATCTGGCTTCAACTTTTCCCCTGCACTCTCACAGGAAATGCTTCCAAATGGTACATTGAGTTACCATGTGGGCCATCAACACTTTTGGTGCCTTAGCTACAGAATTTCTTAAGAATTTCTAATTACCTATTAGATACGAAACCAACACGGAACTCTTAACCTCGCTGCGAAAATACACCTCCACCAACATCTCTAATCAAATTCATGAATGGAGATGTAGGAGGAGGCTCGTTAAATCGCTAATCCGGGATCATCTCTTATCCAACTGGTTTTGTAAGTCACTCTTACCACCCCTAGATAAGGATGTTTTCTTGTCTGGTGTGGTCACGAAAGACCAGTACATCTATCTTGCACAACATTTAGATCTGATCTATTCACAATCTGGCACGCTGTATGATTTACTCCCCCATGCCCCTGGAAATTTAAATCCTCCCGCTACTAACAAACCCAAAGCACACACCGATAGCCTCATTGGTGCAATCTCCAGCATAGCCATAAAATAGCTTAGTGGGAAAGCCTCCAAGCCATCTTCGACTGCCACCACCCCTTCCAATCGACTACTCTTCCTACTGCTAAGGTAAATTATGTGTAGTTTACACAAAAACCTAACGGCAAGAACAATAAGAAAAAGAAAAAGACCTCTTCTTCTGAAGAGCTATCTAATACTCAGAATAATCCCAATCAGAAAAACATTGCTAAGAATGAAAAAGGAAAGGAGAAACCCATGAAATTTTCTTGCAAAATCTATGCGGAGGACCACTTTACATACAAATGTCCTCAGCTATAAGAATGCACATATTTTATCACAAACAAGGAGTCTGGGAGGACACCTGTCATCCTTCATAATCTCTTCCCTAATCCACATTAGCAACAACAACACATGGTTGCAAACCCACAATAACCCCTACAAAGGGCAATGGTTGTACTCATCCTTCCAGTGAAGGATCATCTGCCATTTATGGCATAGAAAGTGTTGAACTCCAAACCCGAGCCAAACTCTATGGAAATCCTATCATTGATGCTCAGGAACCTAGTACAATTTGGAATCCACCACCACCCAAGGATTTTCATATCGAAAGGCCTCTTGCTGACCCCTCGATTCGTCCCCCCAAAGGGACACTTCGACGCATGACTCATAACACCTCTGCACGTGCTGCCCAAAACTACAATATTGTAGAAGATTTGGTGCAAGCACCGTCAGCCATGTCTACACTCGAAGTATTGAAAACCTGCCCAGTGCAAAGGAAGGCTCTTCTTTCGGCCATTGGTGGAATCGACCCCCAAGATTCTACGCTAGCCATATTCGACATGGAGAAATCTAAACCTCACCTCTCACACCAACTTGTGTTCCAGGTACAAGTTGTATCGAAAGGGAGACTAATCCATCGCACTGTCATAGACGAATGTGCTTCAACCTGCGTTATGTCAACTGCATGCTGGATTTCTTTTTGGTTCTCTCACTTTGTCTCTGTCATCAAATTCCCTTAAAGCTTTTGATGGCCACACTTTCCTCCCAAAAGGCTACCTTGCTAGCTTTCCCATTTCTCTTAGTGGGAAAACGATAACGATGGACATGGAAGTCGTCGATCATCATCTTGACTATAATCTGTTGCTGGGTCGCAGTTGGTCTTACGCAATGACTTCCATTGTCTCTTTGGTATTCTGACTCATCCTCTTTCCATTGGATGGGAAAATAGTCACAATGGATCAGTTATCCTTTTGCACCCCCAATTATTCCACGTTACCAAGTAACACTGTACCCCTAGTAGGAGGCATTCTTGACTCGTACGTTAGCATCCATACCGGTCTTTTGAAGGCATCTTACTTGATGGTTTTCTTTCCTCTCCCACTGCTTGAGGTTACACATACTATCGCAATGATATCCACCATTTCGGATGGCTCTATCGATGCATGGATCCTACCGGCGCCTTCAGAAATTGATTCCTACGGAGATTAGATGCCACTATCACCGGCCGAGTTGTCTTATCAAGCCATTTAAATAACATCTGAACCCTCCACTGCTTTGGTTTAGACCAATGGTACCACCCTCTCGCCCACCATGGTTCCTTCTAAGGATCTCCTCGATGAATTCCTACCTATGAATGAAGCTATTCGAGAGATCATGTCTCTAGAAGAATGACCTTGAGGATAGTTCTATCATCGCGCTTCAATGTTCGATTTGGACGTGATCACTACTCAAATCCCATCTTTTGACCCACCTGAGATCGTTCCCTCCGCTTACATGACTTTTCAAACTATCAATTCAGAAGGGAACATGAAAAATATTTCCATTACTATGCTCATAGATATCTCAGTCAAAACGGGTATTGTGGAAAACATTCAGATTGGAGCGGATTGCAATACAAAGGAAATTGCATGCTTCACATCCCTTTTTAAGGAATTTCGTGATGTGTTTGCTTGGTCTTACGATGAAATTCCTGGCATAGATTTGTCTATTGTTGAGCATGAAATCAAGATTTATGACAATGCCAAGCCTATCCAACAAAGACTCCGACCTGTCCACCCTCGCAAAGCAGTCGCCATTAATACTGAAGTTGAAAAACTCTTACACATTAGTTTCATCTATCCCGTTCCTTTAACAAAACGGGTTTCCAATCTAGTTCCCGTAGATAAAAAAAAAGGCACCATCCGAGTCTGTGTTGATTATCGTGATCTGAACGCCGCTTTTCCAAAAGACAATTATCCTATGTCGTTTATAGATCATATTCTCAACGATTGCACCAAATGTGAATCTTTCTCCTTTATGGATGGATTCTCGAGCTATATCCAAATTGCGTTTAAAAAATATGACCAGCATAAAACCACCTTCATTTTTCCTTGGGGTACATTTTCATATCATAAACTCCCATTCAGTCTGAAGAATGCGGGAGAAAATTTTCAAAGGGCTATGGACTATGCATTTCATCATATTCGACACATTGTACAAGCTTACTTGGATGACCTTCTGGCTCACTCCAAGAAGCGAACCCATCACCTTGTGCATCTGAAACAAATATTCGCTCGGTGTAGGTTCTACAATATACGTTGAATTAGCATAAGTGCATATTTTTTGTTGAGTCTGGATGCCTTCTGGGACTTATTGTTTCCAAGAATGGGATTAGGGTTGATCCCAATAAGGTTAAGGTGATCATTGAATTACCTGCACCACAATCCATTCTGCAAATCCAACGTTTGTAATGGAAGGCAAAATTCTTACGTCATTTCATAGTAAACTATGCCGAGATGACGAAAGGCTTTATGCACTTACTAAAGAAAGGGACACCATATATGTGGAATGACTAGGCTTAGCTTTCATTTGATGCCTTGAAACAAGCACTCGTTTCTGCCCCACTTCTTAGTGCCCCTAACTATTCGCACGGCTTTCTACTCTACCTGGCAACCTCACCATCCTCATTAGGAATGGTTTTGGTTCAGGTTCACAATGACAACAGTGAGAATATGATATATTATTTGTCAAAAGGTCTCATCAGACCCAAACTACGATATTCACATATGGAGAAACTATCTCTTTGGTGGTCTTCGCTGTCACCCGCCTCCGACACTATATATTGCTGCGGCAGACTACCATAATTGCTTTGGAGAATCCCATGCGACATATCTTGTCTCGAAAAATTATTGGAGGAAAATATTCCAAATGGATTGTAATCCTCCAACATTTCAATTTGGTTATCATTGCTACCAAAGCAAAGAAATCTCTAGTCTTCACTGAGTTACTATCGAACCTTCCCAGAATTGGCTCAGAAGGTGTAGATCATGATCCATTTCTTGATGAATCTATCTACCTAGTCGACTCTTCTGATCCTTGGTATGGAAAATTTTTGGTCTACCTCCAAACTCAATGATTTCACCAAACTCTCACATCAGACGTCCGCCGTCGTATTCATCACCAAGTGAAACACTACCTCATGCTAAATGATACCCTATATGATCGTGGTGTCAATAATATTCTTCAGCGTTGTCTCACTCTTAACAAGGCAGAACGCATTTTAAATGACTGTCACGTGGGGGCATGCGGCAGTCATCTTTCTGGCATAGCTACTGCCCAGAAAATATTGCGTGTAGGATACTACTGGCCCACTTTGTTGAAAGAATACATCGTAGTGGTCCAGAAGTTTCATCCGTGTCAGATTTTCATGAAGAAAATGCATGCCCACCTTGCCCCTCTTCATTTGGTTGTCTCCGTTGGTCCTTTCACTAAATGGGGAGTAGACTTCGTCACGTGCAATCCCACTTCTATGGATGGACACAACTACATTGTAGTTTTGGTTGACTACTTCACAAAATGGGAGAAGTCATTCCCACTTTTAAGGCCGATGGAGAAACCACCACTCTGTTCCTGTTCAATCAGGTCATCTGTCATTTTTGTGTACCCCTTTCGATTGTCGCAGAACATGGGTCACATTTTTAGAACCATATGATGACATAATTGACTTCCATGCTAGGTTTTTTATAAGATCAGTATTCATCCTACTGTACGCAAGTGAATGGTCAAGTCGAAGCCATAAATGGCATCCTCAAAGCCATCATTCGTCAGTTAGTGAGCAACCATAAAACCACATGGCATCGAAAGTTATATTCCACATTATGGGCTTATCGAACGTCAGTAAAAATTGCTACAGGCTTCACACCGTTCCAACTAGCATTCGGCTTGGAAGAAGTACTTCCAATCGAGTGTGATATTCCATCACTCAAGCTCGCTATTGAAATCCTACCCGACACCACTACCGAAGAAGAGTGCTTGCTCTCGCTTGATCATTTGGATGAAACTCGTCGATATTTCATGCTGGCACTCAAAGCTCACAAGCGCCGAGTAAAGACTCAATACAAAAAATCTCTCAAGCCTCATTCTTTCCAAGAGGGTGATCTTATTCTACTCTATGATCAGAGACATGACCTCTTAGGGGCAGGAACACTCCAACCATTATGGCTTGGTCCTTACGTCATCATGAAATTCCGTTCAAAAGGAGCTTATGAACTTCAGGGCTGTAATGGAATTCCACTCACGGAGCCCCGCAACGGGCTCTATCTGAAGAAGTATTTCGCCTAGTGTTCCACTAGGCATATGCTTTGTAAATTTATTTATATCAGTTTTTTCTTTGTTTGGTGTGTCTAGATATTTTGGGTTTTTGAGTTTTTTTCTCATAAACAATTTTTCTTTTGCACAGATGTGTTCGTCATCCTTATCATACATTGGATATGTGGATGGTGCCAGTCGTCATACTTGGCACATTGCATCTGCTGCTTGGGTCCTCTACACACCTGAGTTGGATCTCCTTGGTTCCGGGGGAATTTTCCTAGGCAATGCCACCAACAATATTGTTGAGTACATGTCAGTGATACAACTCCTCATGGAAGCCACATCTAGCGGCATCTCCAATCTGGTGGTCAAGTTAGATTCACAGCTCATCGTTATGCATTTAAAAATCGTTACCGAGTCTGTTGTCCAGTTTATTACATTATTATCTAAGGGTATGACTTCTAGAACATCAATTTCAAACCATCGCATTTGAGCACATTCCTAGAGAATTTAATACATTAGCTGATTCATTGGCAAATTATGTGTTGGATTGGCATTTGTCGCATTTATTATAGAAAGAGTCATACATGAGTGTATATTTTTTTACCATAAAAATACATAAAAATTAAAAACACAAGAATCAAAATCACCAAAATATGGATATGTATATATATATTTCATGTCCAGTCAGGTTACATAAAAAAAAATCCCAAAACTTGGGTGTTTTATAAACAAAAAATTGGCTCTGTTAAGCCTTGCTCTGACATTTACACATCTATCCACTATTCCTCCTGAGCCTACTGCTCAAGATAGAAAATAGCTTCTCTGGCTAACCTCCTGAGAGGCACCAAGAACCTCTTCGGCCCACCCACTGTGTGCCGCTGCAGGTGAACCGGGATCTCCCTCATGGGAAGAGGTGGCACGCCCATGCTTAGACCCTCAAGGTTCCTAGCAAGCTTGTGAAAACTATGTGCGTCATCACCCTCTTTGGCGGTTGTTGCGGCCTTCGTTGTTGTGCCAGCCCCAAGTAGCTACATTCCTCACCTCACATAGTGAGGGGCTCCAGCTGGATGGACAGGTGCCACATCTGTGTCAAGCAATAAGCTTCATGTCAAAAAAAAATTCACCCATTAAACAAAAAGTTGCATAAATATTCAAAAGATAAAAAATAGTTCAACACCGATCAAATTATTTCTTACCATCTAGACCCCACTGAGTGCATGGCGGCAGTATCAGTTCTGGATCTACTGTGTAGTTCATCACTACATAGGGATAATCTTCAATCATCATGATCTGGTCATCTAGCTACTCAAAGAATGCGTCATCAAAATAGTGACGGATTGGACCCTCTCCAGTTTGCGGTATCAAAGCTGACCAACAAGTCTATATTGGCTCCTGAGGTCCCAATGCATCTGTGATCATTCTTGGCCTCATTGTGGGAACCCACTCTAGTATGAAATACATGATCAGTGTGCCATACTCAAAATATCTTTGGGTCCGGGTCTTACATGCCATTAGTTATTCTCAAACTCGGTAGACAAAACCTTCACACCAGTCAAAAACCTGAGGTTGCATGCAATCCAGCGCCAGCAATACTTGGGCTTTTGTGGCCACATGCTAACTCTTGGCTCCTGCCATGCGAACTATCATCCACAACAGAGACCTCATCGGTCTCGCCACTACCCGTGCAATAGGCACCCAGTTAAATACTACCATAGTATTGTTTATGTAGTGAGTTCGGATCAGATCTGCAGTAGTGTGGGGATCAGCCCTGGAACCTGTCATATTGGGCCTCGTTCCTCTGCATGACAGGTCAATCAAGTAGTAAATGCCATATTTCTCGATCGGGAGTTCATTACCACCGATGTGAAAGACATGTTGTTGGTCATCCCACTGCTGGATGATCCATCTCAGAAGGTCTTCCTACCCTCTCATCAGATCTAAACAAGCATACTTTAGTAATCTACATCTGTGGAGAACCAAAAAAGTAGCAGCATCAGTAACTATTTCTCGTTCTTCCGGTTCATGCTCTCTTTCACACCAAATACTCATGGTAAATTGCTTCACAAGTGCACAAGAAATGTTTCTAATGGATTAGTTTTAGGCTGAGATACTCTGGGATTACAAAAAACAAGTTCAAAAAATGTTTCTACCAACTAACGCGGGCCCTAGTGCAAGTCAGTGTGTGCTAACGCACTGTCTCTTAACGGGCAGTGCGTTTAGCACGGCCAGACACTGGGCACCCGCGTTAGCCGCTAAATAAATTTAGGGCCTGCTAAAAATCACATTTTCAGCCAGCAAAAAGAACTAAAATGACAACAGAAATCTAGGTGAAGGCTCAAGCTCTTACCTAGATCTCATGGAATCAAAAACCATTGCTCGATTCGTCCACAATCAACAACCGAAGTTTCACCTCTTTTTTCACTCTAGAGCTCTATCACAACACTCAAAACAGTGAAAATGAAGGTCTATTGCCTTCTTCTAGCCATTCCGGAGGTAAGACTCACTCAGCTAGTCTATTAAAATTGGTAAATTCCTGCTATATTTTGTCGCAACTATTGGCTTTTAAAATGTTACCGATGCTCTGATGAGGTGTTACTGTTCATGTGCAGATTTGACCATGTTCGACCCAGTTACGAGCTTTCTTTTTAGGGACTTTTTCTAGCTAGTAAAACTGAAAAAACCTTGAGTTTCCTTCGTTGGGCTCGTTAAACTACTACGATGAAGAAATATGAGCCATTCTTTTCCATGTTTTTCTAGCTCATTAAATAGAAAAACTAACCGAATTTTTCTCTGTTGGACTTGTTAAAAATTCATGGAGAGCATCGAGTTTTTATTCACTAGACTCGTTAAAATTTCATGCAGAACATTGAGTTTACTCCGTCTCCTTGTACTCATAAAAAAATGAGGCATATGTCCATTAAACATAGTTTTCTCACTTTATCTGGGTTCAATGGAATAACTCACGAAAAATGAACTGTTCCGAGCTTACTATTCTCCCTTCGTCATGCCCGGTTATCAAACATGACAAAGGTACCCCCTGGATTTTTCTTTTACGATTTTTTTCAAACTCTCTAAATATAAAAATATCACCAAGTTTACCCGTCTGGACTCGCTAAACTTAATAATATGGGGAAAATTTTGGACAAAGTGGATACTTATTATGTTATATTTCAAAGGTTGATTTGGCAGCACAAAATCTTGAACATGGCACTTCCTAGAAAACTCACTTACATTTAGCTGAACCCTACCATCTATGAGTTTAGCCTTCATATGCCAATGTTCTTATGTTGGTGAATCCTGCCACTCTTTGGTGTTCATCAAGCCTAAGTTGTCTGGTACGCTGCTACAGTGCCTTCTACTGTTCAAGAGGATCCCACTATCTACTGCTCGTATCATCCAAGCCATCATATACCAGAAATTATTTTTCATTAGTTATTTCCATTTTCTCTTGATTATTTCCCAAAACAAAATCATATTTTCCCATTTCTTTTTGACTCATGTAGGATGCCTCAGTGCCTACCTTTCGAAAGATCTCTTCCTATCGACTTCAACATCTTATCTAGGAAGTTGATCCAGAAACACATCAGTACCCGGGTACTTGCAGACATCAATGGTAGGTGACCTTGTGTTTGGTTGGGGGTTCTCATTATTGGCTCCCTATCAAATGATTCTACGAGTGTTCGACATCAACTCATTTTATTCACACTTGCTAGATTGTACTGCGCATTTTGGGGACCATCATCCTTATCGATGGCCACCCTAGCGTATGTTAACAGTTTTTGTAACTTACTGGTAATTAGATGATTTCCTGCATATTTGACTACAAATTCTTCATTCACATGTGCATAAATATGTAGTTTAGTGAAGCAGTGACCAAGACCTTAGTTTGTTTCTAAACATAATTTCAGTTGTGTTTCCTCTCCCGAGCCGCGATATTGTTTTCCGAGACATCTTATCAGTTTGATAATGTCCTGACAGAAGCTTCCACATTGTGCTTATCGGTGGACACACTGTTCATATCTCTGTTTTAGAGAAATAATTTTGGTGTATCTACTGAGCATGGGAATTCCCAACTCAAGACAAATACTATATTTTCTAACATATGTTGTTATTTCAGGTTTTCCTCAGCCCTCCAATTCCTCTCATTCTACTACACTTGTTATAGTGTATTTCGGCCATTGTCTTCGCCTTTGAACTCACAGTTTAGGGGGTATCTGTTACATGAAAAATGACCTCATTAGCTCAGAGGAGAAGGTAACATGGAAGGAATAAAATTACCTAGACAAGACCCATTTTTGCCAAGGTAATGCACCCCAGAAACATCTAGAGGAGAAGGTATCATGGAAGGAAGAAAATGACCTAGACAAGACCAATTTTTGCCAAGGTAACACACCCTAGAAACAATTAGGTAGAGTTATAATTCACCTGCGCCATGCAAAGGGAGCGCTAGTGCCTAGGGTAACACTCTGTCTTTCCCAAGAGGTAGTGTTATCTGTGTTTGAATGTGAAAGGGAAATATATTTCGGAAAACTGACTGGAATTTCCATCTTTTCCTCATAAAGAGTCAGTTCAAAATAGAAACTAAAAGGCATAAACCTTTTATTAGACATTTCCAAACACAACTAAAATACTATGGAAGGCAAAAGAAAATAAAAGCGAGGAAACATCTAGATCTTTCCCAATTTGAACTAGTTGAAAGAGTTGGCAAGGTTTGTCCTTTCCATTTCCTATAAATTGGAGATGTGGGCTCTTGGTCTAAGGTCGAAGGTTTGATTATATGTGGAGCAGAATTTCATTTTTGTAGGGTGAGGCTTGAAGAACGGTGAAGTTCATTGAGGACTTTCCACCTTGAGCATCATCACCCTCATAGATAGAGAAAGGAAGAGTGGAATTGGAAGGTTGAGGAGGGCTTCGTGCAAATGACGGTTGCAATCCTCCTTTTCATAAATCAATAGAACTGTATAAGTTTTGTCCATTCGATGCATCAATGTCACACTTGTTGTTGAATATTCTATGTAGCATGATATGAATGGCTTAGATCTGCATCGTTTAATATTAGTTATATTCTAGTTTAATTGATAGAAATCTATATTGTTGTGAATATTACACGGGTGCTTTGATTGGTTGCAGGATCTAGATTTGGAGCCGGTGAAGAAGGAATTCTACTCTGTCGCTTGGTGCTCTCCATAGGATCTTCCGTCCACAAAGAGGTAATCATTCTGAATCTTGCTTTGTCAATTATATATTAGTATGAACATGCATGCAGTACCTTTGTAACTTTACAGTTAATCTTAAATTTTGCCTCGCATTAGGAGAATTCTGAGGTCTAAAATGGGCCTCCTAAAAAAATGTACAACCAAAATAAACTTTATAAGAACCAATAGGATTCAAGATGATGATATCAACCATGGGGGATGATTCCCAATTTTAAGTAAAAGGGTAAAAAGATAAAAAATAATAATAAAATAATAAAACTACTTTTTCAACTCATATTTTCAACTTATCTCCCAAATTGTTTACTCAAATTTCGAGTGAGAGTACTCGTTCAATGCAAAATTTAATTCCTCATCCAAGGAGTACCCATGTTGCATACTTTTGATGGACCCTTATACATGAAAAATGAGAAATACATGAAAAACATACATGAAAAAGCATGATTGCAATCACGTTTTTCATGTATTTCTCATTTTTCGTGTAGCAGGGTCCATCAAAAGTATGCAACATGGCTACTCCTTGGATGAGGAATTAAATTTTTCATCCAACGAGTACTCCTGCTCGAAATTAGAGTAAAATATTTGGGATAGAAGTTGAAAATACGAGTTAAAAAAGTAGTTTTTTCTTTTTTTTCCCTCTAAAATTTGATGATGTCATCAAATCTTATTTTATTATTTCCACTATTATTTTATAATTTCCTTAGGAAGCCCATTTTAGACCTCAAAATTCCCCTAATGGGCACTGGAAATCCCTGAGAGGGATATCCAATAACCACCACCCAAGAATATTACCCTATACCACACTCTCTGATTGATTGACAAGATGGATCCAAGAATACAATGCAGGTATGCTCCAATGAACAAAGATCACATTCCTAGATTCCCACACAAAATGCCTCAGGTAAATTGGCAAATAAATCTTCCTATTTTTCAAGATGAGAATGTTGATGATGCTTCGTTACATCTCATTAAATTTCATATACATTCATGGAATTTGAAGTTCGAATGGCATGAGGATTGCCTCATGAAGGTGTTCATGGCAACATTATAAGGGAAAGCGAGGGAATGGTATGAAGGTTTGAACCCTGGTAGTTTGTTTTATTTAAAATATTTCCACAAGGTGTTTTATGAGCATTATAAAGAAAATTCTCCATATTTATCATTAGCTGAAATTTTTTGTGATCAGTCTGAAGATCTCATACAATACCTTGTAAATATTTATGAAGATCTAGGAAATTGGCATCCTGAGGATCTATTGGAAGCAATTTATGAATTTAATTCTTAAGATAATTGTCATGATAACCAAGAGAATTTAGTTGAAAATTAAAGAAATTAGGAAATGAAAGAAGATCCGTAGGATCTCTCTGTGGGGACAAATGATAGTTCATCTGCTCTTTTGTGCGAGGCTAAAGAAGACATTCAGCCTCATTATCAGTCTTCACATGAGAAAGAAAACAATTGTTGTTCAATGCAAAGAAAACAAAGACTCCCTCCTCCTTTAACTGAAGAAGAAATCAATCAGATTCTAAGCATGCAGTCAGCCTCAAAAATTTTATGTAATGAAGAGATTATTTTTATTTGTTCTACTATTGATTTATGCACTAAATCATTTCCTCATGAAGAAACAAAAGAACTGATTGATACTGATAATGTTCTACCTTGAAGGCCTATTTCCAGAAAGTGCTCCTATTCATCAAAATGATGGCCTTCCAATAGAATTTAGCCTACTCAGTCAAGATATATCAGGTTTTATTGAGGACAACATATTGGTATACAGTGAAGATGCCATATCAGATGACCATGAAGAATGTGCAGATATTCTCTTTCAGAAGGATCCTAAGCATGACAAAGTTGAACAAAGAGTAGTCTTGGATGTAGCTTGTTATATACATCCTTAGGGCCAGGTATTGTTCCAAGATCCTTTTGTTGGTTTCTTAGAATCATCTAAAAAAGGAGTATGCTATGCCAGGAATGGTTTGTTTCAGATTTTAAGGAAAGGATTGAGCATTGTTGTTCAAAGGCAAGTAAGATGGGAGTGGCCCTTTTGTTTTTTCAGCCTACTCAAAGAAGTAAAAAAGAATCAATCACGTAGTCATTTAATTGATTGGTTGCATTGGAGAAAGGAGTTCACTTAGTGTATATATCATCTCCAAGTTAGGTTAGGGTAGGTAGGTGTTCAAATAAGCTCAACACTCTGAGCATCATTCAAATCTTAGGCATAGATTGATTTTCATTTTCAGATCAGTAGGTTTCAGACTCTAGTTTCGGCATGATTCTGGTCTCACCATTCAAGTTTTCAAGGTGCAATAGTATGTTCATCTTGATGGATTGCAGTGGATAAGTGAAATTGTAGTTACAGTTCAGATCTTAGTATGCTAATAAGCTAGATGTCCAAGCATCTAGTCTATTTCTATCATGCAAAGTTAGGAGGAACAATCAGCTAGTCTCCAGTCACAAAGTGCCTGATAGATCAAGATACAAGGGTGAGATAAACTCAATGGATCAGGCCACTATTATGTGGTGTTCTTGACACCTCCTAAAGGAGTTTCCATCCCTAGCTGGAGCCACTATTAGAAACATGTAATTTACTGTATCACAAGGTGACTAATTATTTTCTCTTTGAAATTTTTTCATCCTTTACATGGAGCAAGAATCAAAGAAAGCAGCAGAGAGGCAAGGAGTAGCATTAGACCATAAACAAGAAAAAGGTAGCAAAGACATAAGTTAAGGTAGAAAAAACAAGCAAAGGCAAAGCCTTGAACATGTTTGGGTTGATTCATGCACCCTAAGCGGGTCAAGTCATGAATGATTCTCCTACGAATAACAAATAAATGAAACTGATCATGTCCTCACCCTTCACCTTTCATCCGTCTTCACTCACCCCCTCATCATCTAATGGTCCTTGTTTCATTTTTCACTCCCCGCAGCATCCGACATTTAACCATGGGGTGGGGGGGTGGGTCCGAAATCAGTTGTATTCCTTACCACTGTCCCCGCTACGTGTCGCCCTTCTACAATTTCGCAACCCCTTCTCTATTATCGGTTATCACCTTAGGACCCCTATAAAAACCAACCTTAGGTTTTAAGTTCACGATATAATGTTCCAAAGGTGATATGCGATGGAGTGGGACCCATTCACCCACATTATGATCCTTTTTCTTCTCTTTTTACTTTAAAAACACTAGACCTTACCTTTTCTGCGTTTTCTGCTTTATATTGCTACTTTGCATTTTCTTTCACCATTGTACCATTTATTGAACTTTCTTGACCATCTCCCCGATTGCAATTAAAGTGGGCCAGTCCCCTTGACACATCACCCTCCTCCCCCCTTCCATCCATCGCACATCGCAAATATTACCACTTACCATTAAAATGCCTGTAAGGTATTTCTTTTAACTTGCGATGTGGTCGAGCCCCACCATAGTAGCTCCTCCCCCCACTCCGCAGCCATTTGAAATACGTTGAAATATATTGACATATCATATAAAACATCATAAACGTACCTTATCACTAAAACATTCGCAACTTTATAAATTCGTCGACGTTGTGGGCCACATCTTGCCACATCATCCTCCAATCGATTTAATTTTCACTTCGCATTCGTTAGAGTTTACCTTCACTTATAAATGTTAAAACTTGCGATCTGCAGGCTACAGTTGGGTCCCACCTTCCTCCACATCACTCCACCCTCCCTGCACTTTGCACTTTGCATCCCTCAGAGTTTACCTTCGCTGCTAAATGTTGAAACTTGTGATCTGCGAGCTACGGTCCAGTCCCACCTGACCTGCAACATTGACTATGTACTTTGCATCGCATCAGCGAAATCGTTTCTTATAACTTAAACTCTAAAATATGTGAAATTCGATGCTCCCATGGATGCGATAAATTCCAGGATTAAAATTTCAAGGATTTCAAGTCCGATATGTTGATTTTTTTCGTTGTTTTTCTTAGAAAAAGGGTTAAAACACGGCGAAAGGCTCAGGTAGAAAAATGACACCTAGGTCAAGTTGGGCAAGGCATTCTTACATGATGGTTGTGTTATAACAAGAAAAAGGCATTCATGGGGGAGACAAGCCCCGACCAGGCAGGCAAGCATGAAGGGTCGAGTTGGGCAAAAGGAGTTCACACATAACACATCAGCATAATCACCTGCAATAATGAAAATTGATCAGTACTACACATTTTTTATTACCCAATGCATGTTTTCTGCAAAACAAAGCAAGATGTTAGATCCTCCATTGGTTTCCTCTTCGAAACCATCACACCCACCTCCAAAGCTTATTGTTTAATCTTCCGAGGATCCATTGAAGTGTTTGGATCTACGAAGAGTTTCCAAAAATTAATTCTAGAGGTGAAGCTGTTGTCAGAGATGTCTGATCAGGCCTTGCATGGCCACACTTGTCCATTTTCTACTAAATTGTAATCAATGAAAGGTTGTCGAGTAAGGAAGGGAAACTGACTTAGTTTTAGTTAAATATCGCTAGAATTTTCATGATCAAGGGTTGGATATTGTTAGCCCCTGCATTGTAAGAACTACTATATTGGAGCACTGTAATTTTGGAGCTGGACATCAATAATCAAAGACTATTTATAGGATTCTTGAGCTGTGTCAAAATGGTGATGTGCTACTTCTTTGTTTAAATGTTTCCGTTGTTTTATCTGTTGTGCATATGTTCATCTAATTGTAAATCAGAAATTTTATATTAAGGCTTGCTTTTGGAGCACCTTAATTATGTTTGCATTTAAAATCTTAATGTTTTTTGCTAAATTCTGATTAAATAATTCTTAACTTCTCTTTATTCACTACTAAACCTTACTATTTATTTCACCTCATATTCATACAACTCTAAATATCCATTTAGCACAGTTAGCTTGCCCTGTGATGCTCTTGATGTTGGTGTGCCATTCCAGGCTTTTGACTCCATAGCCCAATGGATTACTCCCTATAGCCCTATATGTCCAACCACACCATCAATCAAAAAAACAACCGTCATAATCCCTATAAATAGCCTAATATCAACACTTAGAAATCAAGTTAAATCATAAAAATAGAGAGAGCCCTCTCTGAGTCTAGGAAGGCTAGGTCTTGGACTCCAAAGTGGTTTTATGTCACCCTCTGTCATGTGTTCTTTCCAATCTTACAAATTATGGAGTGGCAACACCCATAACTACGCAGTAATTTCTCCTAGTGCCCATCCCTTCAGTCTGTCCCACTGACTCCGAAAATTGTGCAGTCTTGTCCCTCAACCTAGCTTGAACTGCACACTACGTAGCCTCAAGGTTGAATTCTTCCCCTTGCCTTCTCGAACTGCGAAACTATGCATTCACTAAGCCTCCCTTTCTAACCTGTCACTTGTTATGGGCTCAGTTTATGGATCAGAATGCATCATCTTAATCTAGGGGTTTTAAAATTGATGTTGTAACACCCCCTTCCCACATCTACGAAAGTAACCATCCAACCAAGGTAAAAATGTGATGAGAGGCTACCATAATGAGATTCAACATCCTAAGTGACCTTAGGTAAGTGGAACCGACAGAAAACAAAATCTATATGCCTTGTACAACAACCACAACACCCCCAGGAGGTAACCCAACCACTCAAGCCTCTTACCCATGGGTCACACTGACAGTTTTACCCCCTTTAAGCCATATCTGCAGGAATAAAACTGTATTTCTAGGGCTAAGAGGCTATATCCATAGGAATAACACTTCATGCCAGTGGCTAGGGCCCCAAAACCTCAGTTATGTGCCTCCATCTCTGGGATTTGAGCTACATTTTCAGGCCTAGAGCCCAGGTCATTGCCCATAACTTCATGAAAAATTAAGGGATGATAAATAACAATAGGACAATCATATGGAAGAAATAACATCATTAAGAACTCATATGGACCCATCCTAGCCATGCGAAGAATTTTTCTAAACATATCACAAGCACTCATCTACAGGTGTAAACAACAAATTTAAGCATCGAGGTATCATACTTATCTGAGAATCGCTAAGAATCATTGCTCCCCTACATCATTAACTGCAATACAATATACTTGACCATAGATGCATTGTGCAATAATTTAAAAGTAAAAAAATGGGGATATCCATACATCATCACTGTAAAAATACATGCTCATAACCAATTGAATAAAAATAGAAATACCATGGATACAACAACAATAAAATCCACATATAAATCAGTACATTTGCATACCAAATACCAAGGGAATGAATTGCTCATTATTGAATGTAGAAACCAACTGAAGATGGGACTTCCACGTTCCACCCGACCATAGATTGGCTGAGCCAAGCCTCACTTCAACCAATCAACCTCATGCCATATTCCAAGCATGAATGTGGGATATCATCAAACACATCAATCACAACCAATCCAAGGCTTCTAGAGGCTAAATCACATCAACCCTCAACCAGTGATTTCACCTCATAGTCGAACATCACAAAAATAGTATATTTCTCTCTATCCAAGCTATTCCAGGGCTCGAGAGTGTTTGTTCCAACCAGGGCTTCCAGGACTAGTAACTCAATCCCAACTATTACAGGGCTTCCAGATTTTTTCCAACCAAGGCTTCCAAGACTAGTAACTCAATCCTAGTTGTTTCAAGGCTCCAGAGTGTTGGTCCAACCAAGGCTTCAAGAATAGTAACTCAAGACACCTAGGGCTCTAGAGAATTTGTCTAACCAAGGCTCCATAACTAGCAACTCAACCCAACAGTTGTAAGTTGATCTCTAGAGCATTTGTCTAACCAAGGTTTCCAGGACTAGTAACTCAACCCAAGTTGTTTCAAGGCTCTAGAGTGTTTGTCCAACCAAGGCTCCAAGACTATTAACTTAACCCACCTTGGGCTCTAGAGTATTTTTCTAACCAAGGCTCCATGACTAGTAACTCAACCTAACAGTTGTAAGCCGAGCTCTAGAGCGTTTGTCTAACCAAGGATTCCATGACTAGTAACTCAACCCAAAATTTTACGTCAGGATTCCAGAGCGTTTTTCCAACCAATGCTCCAAGAAATATTAACTCAACCCACAGTTAATAGAATCATGAGAACCAACCAAAATACAATTAATGAATAAACCCACAACACCATGGCTATCCAAGAAATGGCAAGGCTAGGAAAATCCACATGCATACACCATGAATGCCAAAACCAGTGAGGAAAACATACATATAACTGAAAACCCGTTGTAGCTATTGATCTCGATGTTCTCTTTTACTTTCCTACTCTTCCCTTTCCTTCTTGCTACAAATCACCAAGTATCAACGCTCTCCAAGAGTGCTCCAAGAAAACTCTAAGTATACAAGCGATTTGGATTTATGTAGGAACGCAATAAAATACAGAAATATACATAAACACAGGGATGCAAAGGAAATAATACTTCATTTCATTAATATCAAATAACATATATATGCTTACATACATAATGGAAATAAACTAGCTAATGCACTGGTAGCTTATATTTGAGAAGAGATGTGGCAGCTACAGGCCTCTGAACTATGTTACAATGAGGCTCTAAGGCCTATTTATTATTGAGAAACAATAGAAAACCCTAAACATCTAAAAACCTAATCGTAGGAGATGAAGGGCCAAAATTGTGGGCACCGTTTGGGTAAATTGTTACATCAATCTTCCTAGGGACGTAACTTTGGCATATGATCTCCATTTGATGCACTCAATATCTCGTTAGAAAGATCTATATGAGGGCTACAACTTTTGAGTGAGAAAAATTGGTCCATGGACCCATGTTTCTCTCGGTTTTCCTAGAAAACGTCATTTAGGGCCTCAAAATGGCTCCAGAAGTTCAGGACCCGAAAAACTACTAAAAATAGTAAGTTGTGCTAAAACTGAAAAACTGAAAGAATCGATGGTGGGGGTTCAAATGGAATAAATGGGTGGCCACCAATATCCAAATGGATCAAGAAGAGTATGAGAGAGAGAGAGAGAGAGCTCCAAAAATGCACTGAAAAAATATTACCAACTAATCCTCATAAGACTTTTTATTAATAAGGCATCTATTTTCTTCATTTTTCCATTATTTTCCTTCATTTTCCTTCTATTGAAGCCTCAGAATTCCATTGCAACAACATGGGGGATAGCCACCCGATCTGGACCTTAAATCAAATCCTTTTCTGTTTGGTATAGTGGCTCCGACTAGGGATGATGGGACTAGTTTCCGAGCAAAGAAATTGATATGATGATGATGGGTTTGATACAAGGTGAAATGAAGAATGACTTTAAACTAATGGAAATAACCTTTCTAAGTAACAAACACATGCATCTATGTAATCTAATTATTGAACTTAATCTATAACCTGGGAAGAATTACCATCAATGCGATCTATAAATATATCTTATAGTAAAAGGTAATAAAGATCATCCAATTACTGAAAGAGATGAAAATTATGCAAGATAATTATTTTGACTAAATAGTTAGTCAAAATTATTATGTAGAATATATCACATATATTTATTGCTTTATGTATTTGGTAAGGAATTACAGTTGAAGCATTGTACAAAAGTGCATGAATGATAATGTGTAAATAAAATTTCATATGTATCACAATATAAAGAGAAATTATTGCAAACTTATAATCAAGACTTAATCATAAAGCTAATAGTACCATATATGATAAGTTCTACTCATGAAATCCACAATATTGATATGCTTCTTCTCAATCCAAATACACTTTAAGAGTACAAAAGTGCAATTTCAGTAAAGCATACTCAAATTTAAAAAAAAGTAGATCCTATTCCATATATTTTATCAAAAGCATTCACAAAAGTACAGAAGTGCGATCTTTCACAAATTATTTTTTGACAAAATTCCAGACCCTTCTCTAAATGCATGAGAGGGGTTTAAATAATAAAATACTTCAAAAATATATTATCACACAAAAATTTGAGGAGGTTTCAAACAACCTTCCTCATAATAAGTAAGCTAAACTATAATATATAAATTAAAATGACAATACTACTTAGTTGGGCTGATTTCTTTTTATCACTTGGTCTTTGAGCTCGTAAATATCCATCATTGGCTTCAGTTGAGTCGGATGAGTGATTCCAGATCTCACTTGTCCTTTGAATACGACATTTGAAAGTTTTGGCACCGCCTTTCTCCTAGAATTAGTTAAGGAGCGCAGAATCATGCACTAGTTATGTGGTCTGATCAATAAATTCTAGTAATTTTCTTGATCCAATTTAGTTATCTTCTTAATTGATTCTGCCCGTTTCTCAGTGCTTTCTTTCCATTGTTTCTCTAATATCCTGACCTATGGAATTTATTCACTTGTACATTCTTCAATAATTTTGGCATTATGAAGCTATTCATTGACATATTCAATGATTTTACTTGCTATGTTGTTTTCCTATGATGCTTCTTTTTCTTCTTGTTTTAATTTAATTTCCCAATCTTTGAATAGAAAATACTTATGAAATTTGTCAATATTTGGGAGATGAGCCTTCTTCCCTTCCTCAGATTCTTGCCAAGAAATAAATCCAGAAATTTTCTTATCCATCCTTTCACATTCTAACCTTCTGTTTTCCACCTGTTGAGTAAATATGTTAGTTATTTCACAGTATGAGTTAGTGGTAGATATTTGTTGGCAAAAACTCTCTTGTTGTTGTTTCAACTGTGAATTCCATTCAAGTGCTTCTTTAATGAATTTTTTGTTTGAGGTTGACTCTTTAGCTTATCCACTGTTGTTTGTATCTATGCATCTTTCTCAGAGATGTGCACTTGATGCTGCAATTTCAACCTTTCAAATTCTTTCTGGAACTGTGCCATTTGCATTTTAGTTTGATTATTGGCATTATGTTTCTCCTGTTTTAGTTGTTTTTCTAGCACTTGGACTCTTTCTTATCTTTTTCTAAGCAGAAGTTGCACTTCTTTTGCTTTATCAATTGTAGCATTTACATATGCTCCTGCAAACTGTGAAAGTTTAGAAAGATGTTCAGTTGGATTGACAAAAGTGTCTTTCGAAACAATATCTACTGACTCATTACTAAGGGTTGTCATTGTTTCATCAATTATTCTTCTTTTTCTCCTCTTTACTACAAATTTATGCTTTGCACTATAGAAAACATACAATGGAGGTAGCTCTTCAATATTCAAAACAATTTCTTCAGTAGGGAAGGTCGGGATGATTTCCTGATCTTGAACAGCTGAATTTTGTTGAAGTGTTATTTCTGTTTCCGGTAGCTTCTAAATCTTCTCAGGAGTATGAAAGCTTGATGATTCTTCAGGATTAGGATTAGGTGATATTTGAAGTTTTTCAAGTAAATTTCTACCATTCTTTGCCTAAATGCTCCACTTGGGATTTTTTTGTCTACTCAGGTGTAGATTGAACTTCCTGAAGTTCGTTAGAATATGCATTTTCTGATCCAGCTTCATCAGTTCTTTCTTCAGCAAGTATGTCGATTCCTTTAATTACATTTTCAATTATTTTATTAGGTCTTTCATCTTTATTTTCAGATTAATTTTTAGAATTATCTGAATTTTGGGTCTCGTGTTTGGAATGATTTGAATCGTGAACTGATTTATCTTGGGAATCACCTTTAGACATATCTTTTGGATCATCATATAGGTTGATACTAGGATTTGGCTCATTATTTCCCTCTATTTGCAACAGGTCCAATGGGATTGTTTCCAATCTGTTATTCATGTACTCATGGAAAGTTTTGATATCTCCTACACTGGGTTTATTGGATTCCATGTTCAATACGTTTGAAAACTTCTTTGTCCCTTCAAATAAATCATCAAAATCATCTTTCTCATGCGTGAATGGTATAATTTTAAGAGCAACAGTAAAAAAATTTACTACATCGTTGGGGTCATTGTAATATTCCCAATTAGCTTTTGGCTAGTTGGAATATTATATGTTACTTATATTTTCAGTCTAGAAGAATAAATGGGGTAAAGAGACCTTTAAATCTATTTAGTAGGAATAAAACACTTCCAGCGTGAATTTGGATCAGTTTAGATAGAAAAAATAAAGCCACCTTGGGTGTGAAAGAGAGAAATGCATGTGGACTAGATCAAGGTTGACCAAATCAACAACACTACCAAAGAAGGGAGTGGAGCTAGTGGGGACAATGTAGTTTTGGAGGAGGAGTCTTTGAATGGAAGTAACCTCATAAATGAGTGGAGCCAAGGATGAGGAAGCTCACCAAGAATATAAGGGAAGGGATGGTGGCCATGAGAGGAATTTAGAATATTGTTTATGTTTTAGTATTATGACTTATTGCATGCTTCAGTTGTTTAGCTGGGTTTGTTCAACTGTTTAGTACAAGGGTATTTCCATGCGGGAATTCCCCACTCTTTCTTGGAGGACATGGGAAGGAAATATGAGAGGAGTATTCTGATCTTCATTTCCACCATCCAGAATTGGGCCAAGCAGTCACCTACATCCACAGTGCAGTCTCCTTGAGGGACTGTGTTATTTTTCTTGGTGTTGTAGTGGAAGGGTCAAAAGCCATGTTTATGAGCTAGTTTCCTAGTGAAAGGATCAGCCTTTCACCCGGAAAGCTAGTAAGGAGGAGTTACAACCATTTATTTTTCTTTTCCATTAAATTTATGTAGAGCTTCAGTAAGACAGCATGATTCAGCCACAGATCTGCAGTTTATACTTTTTGTACCTCATGCCTTTCAAGAAACCCTTGCCGGGTTAACTTTGGATTATGTAAAAGAGACTAGATCTCCATTTTTCAGCTCTTTTGAGTAATATATCAATAGATCCATTTGTTTCTCTATTTATGTAGTATAAAACCTCATTAAAATTCACTGTTACATGCTTCATAATTTCTGTGTTGCAATAGTGATGGGGTTGTAATGTTTTTGGGCTGGTCTGGGCTTGGGAGGCTTGTTTAACTAAGTTATAATGATTTTTTTCTGATATCCTTGTATATTTGGTTGCTATAATACATAAAATAATGGATCCATGGGCTGTTCTTGACTGTTATAGCATAAGTTTCTAAAAAATGCGTTTTTGGTGCCTCTATTGCTGATTTTCCTAAATAGGAATATTACAGTGGTATCAAAGCTCTAATCTTGGATCAACTTGTGGGGGAAATACATCTATATCCATGTAGGAGAGAGAGATTCCAAAAAATCTTCTTCAAACTGTGCAGGACATTGCCAAAGATATCAAAGAGATGATATTTGAAATAAAGAAGGAATCCCCTATAGAGTTTCACCATGGAGAAAGCTCTGTCACCTGAGATTTGTGATCGAAGAAAATAGTAGCACAATGCTATTCACAACGCTCCACTATTCCCACATTCCTATCTTTGGAGGGTGATGAAGGAAAGCCCTTGAGATAAGAAACCCTTGGTGATTATTTTGTGGAATATGAATCTCAATCCCGAAGATTCAAGGAACATTGGAACTTTCAGGAGTTCTGTCAGATCAAGGATGGTAGAAGATATTTCAATCACCATAAAAGGGGAGGGTATATGCAGAACCCAGATCTACAACGCAATTTGGGTAGATTATTTTTCCCTCTTATGATGGATCACCTAGTGCACAACCAAGGCTTGGGTAGAGAATTTGGATACTTATTTCCAACTCAATAGATTTTGTGAAGTAGGGGCTATCAAAATAGCAGCGCTGCACCTAGAAGGTGAGGCACATGAGTGGTGGTTTCATGGGTTATCTACCCTTGGGCATGCTAGTATCACTTCATATTCAGACTTCACCAAGAGGTTGGTGGAGAGATTTGATCCCAGGGATCTGGAGGCACACTTTGTTGGGCTAACCAAGCTCAAGAAATTGGGAGATTTAGAAACCTATATCTATGAGTTCCTGAAGCTTTATGTCATGGTATCTGACCTCAGAATGAACCAGAGAGTGTGCATGTTTATTGATGGGATGGTTGAACCATCGCATGGGTTGGTGAAATACACTAGACCAACTACACTCCAAGAAGCTATGGAGAAGGCTAGGGATTTGCAGCATGCTTTACCCAAGGCCAAAGCCCCCCTTTAGCAAAATATCTCCTCTTGCCCAAAAGAGAATCAAGAGAAGACATCTCTTGATAATGATCGGAGATATCTAAGGAAGAAAAAAAAAAATTCACTTGTCGAGAGCCATGGGTACCAAACCATCAATGTGTTGCAGGGAAAGCACATTGAATTGAGATATTTTATGATGAGGAGAAGGATACCAGCGTTGTAGTAGTAGAAGAAGGTGCACCACCCACAAAATATGTAGTGACGACATTTTCTCCAATGGGAGGGACTCTTGCAGCTTTTAGAGGAGATCCCAAGTATCTAACTTTGAGAGTCAGAGGCACTATTATGGGCCAAAGAGTATCAGTTTTGGTAGAAAGTGGAGATACCCATAACTTTATTGATATAGAGTTGGTGCAAAGGAGGGGCATTCATATAGAAGACTTTGAGGGTTTCTCAGTTTTGGTTCCGAGAGCTATAACGATGCAGTGTGCCAAATATGTTCCAGCATTAACCATCACTATGGGAACGTACACATTGAAAGACAAATTCTTTGTGGTTGGTATTCCATACACCAATGTGATATTGGGTGTCTAGTGGTTAATCACCTAAGGGAAGGTTACCACTGATTGGGAAAAATTAGAGATGGAATGGACATAAAAGGGGAGTGGTAAATATGAGAAAATCAAAGGCATACACACCTATCCACCCCAGATTGTCTCAACCCACAGGATGGAAGTAGATTTGCGAAAAGGGGACATAGAATGGGCAGTAGAACTATGTTTTTCAGAAGCCAGAAGTAATGATTCATCATTACATCCAAATGTAAAATCTATTTTGGATCGATATTCTACATTATTTGGAGATATTCCACCTGGGAGACCTCCTGACCGAGGTTTTGAGAACACTATTCAGTTGGAACAAGGGATCCAAGCAGTGATCACCACACCCTATATGCATCCCAAAGCCTATAGAGATGAGATTGAAAAGGCCATTCAGGAGATTTTTTTCTTTAGGACATATTCGGCCTAGCACGAGTCCTTTTGCCTCTTCAGTAGTCTTGGTGAAGAAGAAAGATGTCACATTGAGAATGTGCAATGATTATAGAGATTTTAACAAGAATAACATGAACAACAGATACCCAATTCCCAGGATTGATGAATTGAAGGATGAACTAAGTGGGTCCAAGTATTTTTCCAATATTAATTTGAGATCCAGGTATCATCAAATCAAAGTGAGGGATCAAGACATCCCCAAGACAACATTCCAATGTCACTATGGACATTTTGAATTTTTGGTAATGCCTTTTGGGCTAACCAATGATTTGGAAAAATTCCAATATTGCATGAACCACATCTCCCATGGTCACTTAAGGAAGTTTTCATTGGTATTTTTTGATGACATTGTTATTTATAGCTGCACATGGGAGGAGAATTTGCAGCATATTGAGGCAGTATTGCGCATTCTTAAGGAGTGGAAATTCTATGCTAAGCTCTCTAAGTGTGAGTTTGGGCTCACAAAGATGCTTTAATTGGGCCACATGATTGGAGTAGATGGGATAAGATTCCATGAAGAGAAGATCTGTGCTATTAGAGATTGGCCCGAACCAAATAATGTCACAGAAATTCGGGGCTTTGTAGGCATCCATACCTATTACTAGAAGTTTGTAAAAGGGTTCTCTCAACTAGCAGCACCACTTATAGATCTAACCAAGAAGGGAGCTTTTAGTTAGATAACCATAGCACAGAGTGATTTTGATAAGCTTAAGGAGGTGATGAGTAGCTACCTAGTATTGGTCCTACCTGATTTTACCCAACCCTTTGTGTTGGAATGTGATGCTTTAGGAGAAGGCATTGGAGCAGTATTGATGCAAGGGGGACACCCCATAGATTTTGAAAGCCAGAGTTTTCTGCCACATGAGAGAACATACCCCATATATGATAAGGAGATGCTAGCTATTATGCATGCTTTAGCCAAGTTCCAAAAATATTTGGTAGGGAATAGATTCCAAGTGAAGACTGATCATAATAGTCTCAGATTCTTTCTTGAGAAGAAGCAGCTTCAGGAGAGGTAGTAGAAATGGGTGAGTAAGATCCAAGCATATGACTTTGACATAGAATATGTCAAGGGGAAGAGTAATGTAGTGGCAGATGCTCTACCTAGGAGGCCAGCAATGCTATCCTTGATGAGCATGGATGTAGATTGGAAGGCCCAGTTGTTAGTAGAATACTCCAAAGACCACTTTGCATGTGAGATACTAGATGGATTGGTGACTGATGAGAGGTATAAAGTGATGGATGAGGTCATTTATTACCTAGATTGGGTCTTCTTGGCTAGAGATTCTAAGCTCAAGAAGAAGATTTTGCAGGCATCACATGATTCCCCACTTGCAGGACATCAAGGATTCACCAAGACATATCGGGCTATTCGAGAGAGATTCTCATGAAAGGGTCTCAAGGAGGATGTAATCCAACACATCAAGGAGTGCATATTTTTCCAGCATAACAAAGGAGAACACAACCATCCTATAGGATTATTGCAGCCACTCCCTATTCAGGATGGGAAATAGGAGAGTATTTCCATGGATTTCATCACCGGTCTACCTACAGTTCAGGGTAAGGATTGTATCTTTGTAGTTGTTGATCGACTAACAAATTATTCACATTTATTTTCTATTTCTGCATAATATATTGCTTCACAGGTAGCCGAGCTTTTCTTCAGGGATGTGTTTAGACTCCATGGTCTTCCAAAGACCATAGTTAGTGATCGTGTAATTGCTTCATGGGTGGCTTTTGGCAAGAGCTTTTTCGGTTAGTGGGCACTGAATTGACACCAAGTACCAGATATCACCCACAAACTGATAGAAAAACTGAAATAGTGAACAAGTGGTTGGAAGGATACTTGTGGAACTATGTTTCGAGGCACCAGAGAGCATGACTACATTGGCTCCATTTGGGGGAGTATTGCTACAACACAACTTTTCATATTTCCATTGGCATGACCCCATTTCGAGCCCTTTATGGGTATGATACACTTTTATTTTTTGATGTGATGTTTGGGGCAAGCAAAGCTCCTAGAGCAAAGGAATGGATTCAATAGAGTCAGGACATACTCTGGGTCCTCAAAGACAGCATTGCTACAGCACAAAACCAATAGAAAATGTATGCAGACCGTGGTCGGATAGAGAGGAAGTTTGAGGTAGATGATTTGGTCTATCTTCATCTTTAGCCATATAGACAATCTACACTCAAGGATAAAGGAGCTGAGAAGCTCAAACCTCAGTTCTATGGACCATACAGGGTGATCTGTCTTGTTGGAGAAGTAGCATATGAGCTAGAGCTTCCTGCTGGGAGAAAGATCCATAACATCTTTCATGTCTCATGCATCAAGAAGGCCATTGGACAACATGTGGTTGCCATTATGGATCTCCCACCTATTGATGATGAGGGCCATCCAGTTTTACAACCAGAGGCTATCTGGGATACTCAGGAGAGGTAGCTAATGAGTAGGGTGATCAAAGAATATCTGATTTGATGGAGGAATCTTCCTGATGAGGATGCCACTTGGGAAGGAGAAAATATTTTGCAACATCCTTCTTTACTGTTGCTTTAGGACAAGAAAATTTTGGGAGGGGAGGATTGTAATATTCCAAAATAGCTTTTAGCTAGTTGGAATAGTATATGTTACTTCTATTTTCAGTCTAGAAGAATAAATGGGGTAAAGAGACCCTTAAATATATTTAGTAGGAATAAAACACTTCTAGTGTGAATGTGGATCAATTTAGATAGACAAAATAAAGCCACGTTGGGTGTGAAAGGGAGAAATGCATGTGGACTAGATCAAGGTTGAACAAATCAAGAGCACTGCCAAATAAGAGAGTGGAGCTAGTGGGGACAACGCATTTTTGGAGGAGTCGTCTTTGCCTAGAAGTAGCCTCATAAATGAGTGGGGCCAAGGATGAGGAAGCTCACCAAGAATATAAGGGAAGGGATGGAATCCATGAGAGACATTCATAATATTGTTTATGTTTGAGTCTTATGACTTATTTCATGCTTCATATGTTTATCTGGGTTTGTTTTACTGTTTAGTACAAGGGTATTTCCATGCGGGAATTCCCCACTCTTTCTTGGAGGACTTGGGAAGGAAATCTAAGAGGAATATTTTGAGCTTCATTTCCACCATCCATCATTGGACCAAGTAGTCACCTACAACCACAATGCAGTCTCCTTGAGGATCTGCATTATTTTTCATGGTGTTGCAGTGGAAGGGTCAAAAGCCGTGTTTATGAGCTAGTTTCCTAGTGAAAGGATCAAACTTTCACCCAGAAATCTAGTAAGGAGGAGTTACAGCCATTTCTTTGTATTTTCAGCTACATTTATGCAGAGCTTTAGTATTACAGCATGATTCAGCCATAGATCTAGATTTTATACTTTTTGTACCTCATGCCTTTCAAGAAACCCTTACCGGGTTATCTTTGGATTGTGTAAAAGAGAATAAATCTCCATTTTTCATCTCTTTTGAGTAATATATCAGAAGATTCATTTGTTTCTCTATTTCTATAGCAGAAACCCTCATTAAAATGTGATTTCATATGCTTCAAAATTTATGTGTTGCAGTAGTCATGGGGTTGTAGTGTTTTTGGGCTGATTTGGGTTTGGGAGGCCTGTTTAACTAAGTTATAATGATTTGTTTCTTATCTCCTTGTATATTTGGTTGCTATAATACATAAACTAATGGATCCATGGGCCGTTCTTGACTTTTATAGCGTAATTTTCTGAAAAGTGCATTTTTGGTGCCTATATTGTTGATTTTCCTAAATAGGAATATTACATTTCTACTGTCTTCCTGGCATAAAATCCAGATTCAAAGAGATGATATTTGGGATCTCCTTTCTTGTATGACCTATATCAAAAAGAGAAAATTTACCACACTGTACTGGAAACATAGGCCAAATATACTTCTTTGATACTTTGAGATGCTTAGTTATACCATCTCCCAATGTTTGGTATGCAATCTCCCTGGCCAAAATTTTGTCTACGACATAATAGGGAAAAACATGGGGAAATTATATACAACCGAAAAATCTAATATAAGTAAATTTTTATTCTCCAAACCATCTGGCTATAGACATAATGTCTACATTGGCCTCTTTAGAAATCCTGGGGGCTCTCTCGTTAAAAATGATTTGGTGGATAGGAAACATGACTCCTTAGCCGCATGAGAATGAAACTCAGATTCCCAAAGCATTTTTGATAGACATGAATGGGAATAGGGTCTTGAATAGTCCATTTCCAACCCATAATAGGAAAATTGGAACAAAAAATTTATGGCGTCCCATAGTGTATGCACTCATGTAAAAAGGAGGGATTGTCCTAGTAGAAAAGAACCTATTTTTTCTGTACTCTCCAATAGTCTTGGCCAAATTATTGGATAATATGTTGGCCCAATTCATAATGGTATAATTGATGGTAGTGTCTATTAGGGGAACCCATTCAATATAAAATTTGGAGGTATCATGCTTGGAAAACAACCTACACATCATTGCTGCTATAAAAAAATAGGGTTCTGGTAATTGTGCAATTGGATACATAACAAGTTCATCCCGCTTAAATTTTCCGCCATCATCCTTCCATTCTTTCACGACCTTCATCGGGTCTTGGTTCTCTTTCGCAAACTTTTCAAGAAAACCTTTATCATAAACTTTCTATGGTAGTGGCAGATGGTATAGAGCGCGCAAATATTCAGGGGTAAATGAACCCATGTCTTCTTGTCTTGAGTTCTTGAAAATTCTGTCTACGACCCATCTCACCATGTTAGTGTATGGGAACATATTTGGTCTTGTGACTATCTTGTGTAAAAAGGAACATGCTGCCTCGAAATAGGAAGCCTTAGATGAGTTAGGTGCATCCGTTGTTGCTACTTTATTCAATTCCCTTTGTTTCTCTCCTTTGAGAAAATCGTACATTGCTTCCCAAGAAGTTGTTCCAATGTCCCTATTGCAAGTATTATTTGAGAAGAGTGGAGGCATATCTATGACATCAGAGGTAGATTCTTGGGAAACTGTTTTTTATTTCTTCATCATTTCTACTGATATTTCTTTCTCGGGTGATTTCCTGAATTGAAGCAAATAGGGAAATCAGAGTAGAGATGAAGAGCAAAGGAGAGAACATAGTTTAACTACCATAAATCATAAGCTTGGTGCTTTTATTTGAAACATGCCATAGAAAGATATCAATTTTTTGAGTCCCAAAACCATTGAATGTCATTAATATCTCATTAAACACTTATCAAATATTTTATGTGTTTTACCATATATGTCCAATCATAATATTTATATCGTGATATCTTTTAACGGATTGATTTATTAGGCATATTTTCTAGCGATTTGCGATAAATGATATATTGCAAATCACACATTGTACAAGCATCGATACTATGTATCTTAACTTCGAGTGTTTGTGAAATGCGATCTGCGCAAATTGCATAATGCACTTTATTGAAGAATACATGACTTTTCGTTTAGCTTGATGTTGTGGAAAGTGATAAGCGATGTAACTCAAAATATTGCGGTTTATCAGATTTGTGACGTCTTTAAACTTTGTTTATTGTTCTATCGGGTCCGACACTATCGCATTTCATTTCCCAAATGATATTTATGTTAGTTTGTTTTAGGAAGGAGTGATGCGATTAATATTTTATAAGGGATTTTTACCTTTTTTAATGGGAAATTTTCATATAACTTGAAAAAGGTCTTAGCGTAATCGCAATTCGCAAGTTGTGCCTGTGTTCTAACATTGTTACCTTAGCAATTTGCGATATGCGCTTGAGCGGAATAAGATAAAAGAGGAAAAGGTTCTTTCCTTTTATTTATAAAGTTTCTTAAGACTTTAAACAAAAAGCGAAGTAATATTGTTGGAAAAATACTAAGCGGGGGGGGTGAATCAGTATTTAGAAAACTTATTTATTTTTCTTGCTTTTAAACCCATACGCTACTTTCCTGAACAGAACTCGCGTATATACGCAGATAACCAGAAGGAAACTCGCGTATGCACAAAGATATAAATAAGCAGTTAATTCTTAACTTAGATCAGTGCTTTATTCATTCATCAGGCAGTAAACAGGTGCAGTAAGAACAGAATAAAGCATCACATATCATCAACACACATGAACACCAGGATTTAAGGTGGAAACCCAATTCGGGAGAAAACCACCGCTGTCATCATCTCAGTCTTCAATATTTATTATATAAAGAAAACATCTTACAATCATGTACTGGTGCAGACTCATACCAGCACGCAGGCGACCACCTGTAGAAGGCTACAACCTTCTCTCGTTTACCAGCCTCTCCTGGAAGGGAGCTGCAACCCCCTGATATTTGCACCAGCCTCTATTGGCAGAAAGCTTCTACTTTCAGACTGAAGGCTTCAACCCTCGGATCCACTGCAGACCACGTTTCATCAATTTTCAAACTGGATCAAACAGCTTCAACACAATCCTTCACTTGTCACCAAGCATCCTTTTCTCATTTCATCAAATAGAACAGTGATACCACTGTAACCAGAATATCAGAGACAGCCTAGACTTCAGAACAGATATGCAGCACCTCAATTATCTTCTGAGCAACCAACGATTTAAATATCATACGTGCTTTTCTTTACACAGACCCGCGTATACACGTGCCCTTAATGAAGTGAACCCGTGTATACATTTGTGTAATTTATCAAAAAAACCCTAACAACCCATACGCGCTTTTGTCTGAATAGAGCCGCGTATACACGCACTTTTCACGAAACGAACATGCGTATAGATCTATAAAAGATAAATTTTGCAGATCAGACCGGATCTATGAACTTACCCAGATTTCTTCAACTTCTTCAACAGATTTGCGCCAGGTCTTCATCACTTCATTTCAGATCATCCAAGAGATTCACCATTTCAGGATCTAGAGATCTTGAACCTTCATTATGTTCATAGAAGCATCAAAAATTCAGATCTATCAATTAAGAGCAGAGTCTAACCATGCAGATATACTTCAAAGTAAATTATTCATTAAATCCCAGACACCCACACACTTTGCACAATGAAATTCTTCTCCTTATATAGATTTAGCCTTTTTCAATACCATGAGACAAAACCACATTACTTCCAATGGTATTCCTGGACAAGATCAAATAGACAATCCAGTGCTCAATACAATGGGTCAATACCATGGTAGTAACCCCTGGTTTTATAAATTTAGAGCGCAATTGGGCATATGCGACTTGGCACGATCTTTTCCGCGTACATACGCAACTTCTCCTAAACAAACCCGCGTATTCTTTGTTACATACCTTGTTTGACATTCTTCTTGCACATACTGTAGATTCTTTCTTATGCAACTTCTGTACTGATTGTAGATACATTAGATTTACATCATTAAAAATTTCATCAAGTACAACTTCATCAGAGAGGTTTGCCATCAAGGACAACACTCTGCATCATATTTCCAATCATCTCATTTCATCAATTAAGTTTCCATTAAGGACAACACATGCCAAAAATCTCCTCCTTTGGACTTGATGGCAACCACAATGGTGTTTGATCAATCTCCCCCTATTCAAACACCATGTCATTCTCCCCCTTTGACAGCAAGGGCAAAGGGTGGATCAAAACCATCACGAAGTTTTCCTCCTCATGCGAAAGATGAGCGTTGTAGATCTGATGTGCACTGAAGTTACCATGCTCCCCCTGAGTTCATGCTGAAAACGTATTTTTCAATGAAGTACATGACTCTATGACCTTCCTATCACCAAAGACTCATATTTACACCAAATATCCAACCAAGTGGATTTACATATGAGACTCAAGTACCCAACCAAGTGGGTTTACAAATTTGAACAAGTCCTTACATGACTGAAAATAACAATTTACAACATTGATCTCAACATGACCTTTACATCAAATTACAAATATGACCTTTTATAATCAAAACCAAAAATAACTTCAAGAAAGTGATCATATTTCAGAATCACAATGCCTAATGCATAATACTCAGCAAGGCTAATGCTCCCCCTGAACCTGTACATTAGTTTACTCCTTCATCTCCCCCTTGGCTTGTGCATCTTGAACACTTTCAACAGAAGATCATCAAGGCATATTCACCCAATTTCAGAGAATGAATCAAAAATAGAAGAGATAAAGCATCACCAGAGATACCATACAGCATCAAAGATATCAAACAGCACTGCAGTTGTGCTAAAAAGTGCCGACCCCTCACAAAAATTGTCAGCAACCAACCATACGCGGCTTTCTGAGGATAAACTCACGTATATACATGACTGTCTTTCAAGAAACCCGCGTATCCAATGTAATCTTCTGAATTTAATCAGATCTGAACTTTTGAGAGGTAGAAACAACACCCAGCTTCTGTCTGAGATATTCGAACGCTTCCCTGGGCAGAGGTTTGGTAAATTTATCAGCAACTTGTTCTTTGGAGGGAACATAGTCCAACTTCACCTTTTGTTCAAGCACTTGTTCACGTAAGAAGTGATACTTGATGGGAATGTGCTTGGTCTTCGAATGCATAACAAGATTCTTTGAGATACTAATGGCACTTGTGTTATCACACATAATGGAGATAGGAGGTGTACATTTGATTTGAAAATCTTGCAAGGTTTGCATCATCCAAATAAGTTGAGTGCAACAAGATGCGGCAGCCACATATTCTGCTTCTGCTGTAGATAAAGCAATAGAAATTTGTTTCTTGCTGAACCAAGATACTAACCGGGGCCCCATATAGAATGCACCACCACTAGTGCTTTTCCGATCATCAACATTTCCAGCCCAATCTGCATCAGTGTAAGCATGAAGAGTAAGATCAACATTCTTTAGATACCATAGTCCAAAGTCTTGAGTTCCTTGTAGATATTTGAATATTATTTTAACAGCCTGAAGGTGAGACTCTTTTGGATTAGCTTGGAATCACCCAACAATACCAACTGCATGCATAATGTCTGGTCTAGTCCCAGTGAGATAGATTAGACTTCCAATCATAGATCTGTATTCTGGTTGATTCACCGTGGGAGAATCATCATGAGAACTGAGATTACATCCGGTTATCATTGGTGTACTTACAGGTTTGCATTCTTCCATGCCATAATTCTTCATAATTTGCTTAAGTTATTTTTCTTGTGATAATAATATATCATCTGTAGTTTGATGTACTTGCAAGCCAAGAAAGAATGTTAGTTCCCCAAGTAAAGACATTTCAAATTCTTGCTGCATAACAGAAGCAAATTTATGAGTCATTACTTCCAAAGATGATATCATCAACATATACAATCACAATCAATAATTTATCATTTTCAATTTTTGTGTATAAGTTGCTGTCAGCAGACCCCTTTGAAAATCCTTGTTGATGAAGATATTTGTCAAGACGATAATACCATGCCCTTGGAGCTTGTTTGAGACCATATAGAGCCTTTTTAAGTCTACAAACAAGATTCATATCATTTCCCAAAATGAATCCTTCTGGTTGTTCTATATAAACCTCTTCTTCTATATCACCATTGAGAAAAGAAGATTTAACATCCATTTGATAAACTTTGATTTGTTGAAAGCTTGAGAAGGCAAGAAACATTCTTATAGCTTCAAGTCTAGCTATAGGAGCAAAAGTTTCTTCAAATTCTATACCTTCTTGTTGAGTGTACCCCTTTCAAACAAGTCTAGCTTTGTTTCTTACAACATCCCCATTTTCGTTTAACTTGTTTTTGAATATCCATTTAGTTCCAATGACATTTTTATCATGTGGTCTTGGAACTAACTCCCAAGTGTGATTCTTTTCAATTTGATCAAGCTCTTCATTCATGGCTTGAATCCAACATTCATCTTTGCTAGCTTGATTGACATTGTGTGGTTCAACAGTGGATAGAAATGCCAAATAGCTAGAGGATCCCACAAGAGTCCTTCTTGTTTGTACACCTGATCCCTTGTCACCCAAAATTTGAGATTCTGGATGGTTCTTTTGAACATATCTGGATGGAGCTTTTTCAGATAAATCATCTCCATATTCTTCATTGGGTTCACTGTCTCTATCATTTCTATTTGCCGTAGAAGGATATACGTCATCATCACCTTCATCTATTGTTTGTTTTTCTTCTTTTGGAGCTGCAGGAGACTCATCAATAACAACATCAATACATTCAACAATCTTTCGAAGTCTTCTATTGTAACATTTATATGCTTTAATTTGAGAGGAATAAAGAAGAAGTATACCTTCATCTGCTCTTGGTTCAAACTTGCCAATATTTTCATCATTATTTTTGATAAGACATTTGCTCCCAAAAACTTTAAAATGCTTCACAGTGGGAGGATTACCATACCAGAGTTCATATGGCGTTTTGTCACTATTTACACGAACATGTGCCTTGTTGATAATATTTACCGCTGTATGAGCTGCTTCTCCCCAAAATGTGTCAGGTGTTCCGGAATCATCAAGCATGGCTCTAGCCATTTGTTGAACTGTTCTATTCATTCTTTCTACTACGCCATTCTGTTGTGGAGTGCCTGCTACAGAAAACTATCTTTTTATGCCATGTTGTTCACAAAATTCAAGGAATTCATTTGATGTATATTCACCTCCTCGATTAGATCTAAGACATTTGATTTTTAGATCTAATTCATTTTCAACCAGAGCTTTGAATATCTGAAATTTCTCAAATGCTTCATCTTTGTGTTTAAGCAACCCAATCCAACACATTCTAGAGAAATCATCAATAAATAAGATATAGTATTCTTCACCACGTGGTGACTTTTTCCTCATAGGTCCACATATATCTATATGAATAAGTTCAAGAGGCCCACTTGATGATCCTTCCTTGGCATTAAATTTCACTCTGGTCTGCTTACCGAATTGGCAAGATTTACATATGATATTTGCAGGAAGAGTATTATTGGGAAGACCACGAACAGCTTTAAGTCTGCTTGACTTGTTGATTTGAGAGAAGCTCAGATGCCCCAATCTTCTATGCCATAACCAATTTTCTGAAGATTTTCTCAAGTAACATTGTTCTTTGCAGTTCTTTAATACATACAGGTTACTTGGAGTTCTGTTTCCTTTTATAATTGTTTTACCTGTATCAAGATCACGTACCACACATTCTTTTGAACTAAAGACAACTTTAGTTCCTTGGTCACACATTTGACTTACACTTAACAAGTTATGTTTTAATCCATCCACATACATGACATTATTGGCTTTCACTTTTTCTTTTAGGAAAACAGACCCTTTTCCTTTAATAACAGTAGGTGTATCATTTCCAAACGTAACATTCTTTTCCTTTTCTAGAGCACTATATGCAAGAAGTTTGTTCTTGTCACCTGTCATGTGTTTTGAGCATCCACTATCAATGTACCATTGATTTTCTTCACCTTCTGCAAATAAAGCTATGCCACAATTTTCAACCTGTAAATCCTTCTTTTTCCATACTTTGGTGCTTGAAGGAACATGTTCTTTTGGCTGGACTTTGCTCCTGCATTCAGATTCTTCGTGGCCAAAGTTATTGCAATAAGTACATTCAACTTCCTTTTGAAGAGGAGAAAAGTTGTTATAGGTATTCTTCTTTGTTCCAATATCAGTCCTTTTCTTTCTTTCTTCTCTTGTCATGATATTTTTATATGCAACACATTGAACAGCTTTATGACCAAAATTGTGACATGAGAAACATTGTCCATTGAAGTAGAAATTTTTGCGATCATGAAATCTTCTATTTGAATTTACCTGCTGGTTGGTGTTCCTTTGAAGAGTATTTGAGTTGAAGTTCCTTGACTTGAGCTGATCATGCTTTACTTGTGAGGGGTCTTTATCCCTTTACTGAGTGGCAGAATGTTGTAGACCAGTTGTAGCTGCTTTTAGATAGTTTGGTACTGAAGCCTGAGAAGATTCTCCGGTATATCCAAGACCTGTCTTTATAAGAGTAGAACGTTGTACCTTGATAATTTCATCCAAGGTTTTAGATCCTTTAGCAAATCTAATATTCAGAGTCTTTACTTTCTCAAGTTCTTTTCTTAGACTTACCACTTCACATTCTAATTTTTCATTGTGCTTCTTCTCTTCTTCAATTTGATTTTTCAGAGTCTCTATGATTATTTTCCTTTCTTCTAAGCATATTTTGAGTTGATTGTTTTCATTAAGAAAATCATTGTCCTCTAGAGCATCCATAAAAGTATCCTTTTCTTCTTTAGATTCATTTTCAAAAGCCATAAGAAGTCTAAGATCTTTTTCACCTTCTTCCTCACTATTAGATAACCCATCACTGTCTTCATGAGTATAGTAACTTTTTCTAGTGCTAGACCGGTTCTTATTTCTTCTTGCTACTTCCTTTCCTTTAGCAGGTGTTTCTTTGTAAGGACACTTAGCAGCATAGTGACCATCTCTTCCACAATTAAAGCATTTGAAAGGAAGCTTACCTCTAAACCGTCCTATACCAAATTGAAGTTTCTTTACAAAGTTTGCCTCCTCTTCTTCTGAAATATATCCTGATCCTTCTGCCTCTTGAACTTCTTTCCCTTTTGTAGAAGCTCTAAATATGGCTTCTTTGACTTCATATGTTCCTCCTCTTCTCATTTCATAAGCAGTTAGAATGCCATGAAGTTGCACCACAGTAAGGTTTTGAAGATCCTGTTTTTCTTCAAGAGCAGAAACTTTTGACTCAAATTTTGTCGTTAGTGATCTCAAGATTTTCTCAACCAAAGTAGATTCTGCTATTGTTTCTCCCAGATTTCTCATACGATTTACAATGTCATCAAGACGTAAAAATAAACTAGCAATACTCTCATCACTATGCATTCTTAACTTTCATATTCAATCCTGAGAGTTTGGAGTTTTGTACTTTTTACCTTTGCATCACCTTCATAACTTAGAATGATTTTGTCCCATATTTCCTTTGTTGTATTCAGCTACATGACCTTGACAAATTCTGATTCAGTTAGACTCCCTAATAGAGCATTGACTGCCTTTGCATTTGTTTCATAATTCTTCTTTTCTTTTGCATCTGTTGGTACAGTGGCTGGATATTGATATCCTTGTTCAACAATGGCCCATATATCTGCTCCCATAGACTGAAGATAGGACCTCATCCTTATTTTCCAGAAGATTAAATTACTTCCGTTGAAGAGCGGAGGCTTGATGGATGTTGTTCCCTCTTGATTGCTCATCTTGCTTGAACTTCCTTCTAGCGGTTAAGCCTTTTCAGAAGGACCTGCTTTGATACCAATTGTTGGAAAAATACTGAGAGGGGAGGGTGAATCAGTATTTAGAAAACTTATTTATTTTTCTTGCTTTTAAACCCATACGCTACTTTCCTTAATAGAACTCGCGTATATACGCAGATAACCAGAAGGAAACTCACGTATGCACAGAGATATAAATAAGCAGTTAATTCTTAACTTAGATCAGTGCTTTATTCATTCATCAGAAGTTAAGAAGGCAGTAAACAGGTGCAGTAAGAACAGAATAAAGCATCACATATCATCAACACACATGAACACCAGGATTTAAGGTGGAAACCCAATTCAGGAGAAAACCACCGCTGTCGTTGTCTCAGTCTTCAATATTTATTATATAAAGAAAACATCTTACAATCATGTACTGGCGCAGACTCATACCAGCACGCAGGCACCCACCTGCAGAAGGCTACTACCTTCTCTCGTTTACCAGCCTCTCCTAGAAGGGAGCTGCAACCCCCTGATATTTGCACCAACCTCTACTGGCAGAAAGCTTCTACTTTCAGACTGAAGGCTTCAACCCTCAGATCCACTGCAGACCACGTTTCATCAATTTTCAAACTGGATCAAACAGCTTCAACACAATCCTTCACTTGTCACCAAGCATCCTTTTCTCATTTCATCAAACAGAACAGTGATACCACTGTAACCAGAATATCAGAGACAGCCCAGACTTCAGAACAGATATGCAACACGTCAATTATCTTCTGAGCAACCAGCGATTTAAATATCATACGCGCTTTTCTTTACACAGACCCGCGTATACACACACCCTTAATGAAGTGAACCCACGTATACATTTGTGCAATTTATCAAAAAAACCCTAACAACCCATACGCGCTTTTGTATGAATAGAGCTGTGTATACACGAGCTTTTCATGAAACGAACATACGTATAGATCTATAAAAGATAAATTTTGCAGATCAGACCGGATCTATGAACTTACCCAGATTTCTTCAACTTCTTCAACAAATTTGCGCCAGGTCTTCATCACTTCATTTCAAATCATCCAAGAGATTCACCATTTCAAGATCTAGAGATCTTGAACCTTCATTATGTTCATAGAAGCATCAAAGATTCAGATCTATCAATTAAGAGCAGAGTTTAACCATGCAGATATACTTCAGAGTAAAGTATTCATTAAAGCCCAGACACCCACACACCTTGCACAATGAAATTCTTATCCTTATATAGATTTAGCCTTTTTCAATACCATGAGACAAAACCACGTTACTTCCAATGGTATTCCTGGACGGGATCAAATAGAAAATCTAGTGCTCAATACAATGGGTCAATACCATGGTAGTAACCCCTGGTTTTATAAATTTAGAGCGCAATTGGGCATACGCGACTTGGCACGATCTTTTCCGCGTGCATACGTGACTTCTCCTAAAAAAACCCGCGTATTCTTTGTTACATACCTTGTTTGACATTCTTCTTGCACATACTGTAGATTCTTTCTTCTGCAACTTCTGTACTGATTGTAGATACATCATATTTACATCATTAACAAGTTCATCAAGTACAACTTCATCAGAGAGGTTTGCCATCAAGGACAACACTCTGCATCATATTGCCAATCATCTCATTTCATCAATTAAGTTTCAATTAAGGACAACACATGCCAACAAATATATCCTAAATTTTTTTTTTTTTTAAAGGGTCCACATTTATTATTCACAACTTTAATTGATGAAAAAATAAATGGGGGGTTGTTTCATACAACAATTGAAAATTCATTGGAAGAACCAATTATCTATGATAATTTTAAAATTTATGTCTTTTTCAAAATAGAAATAGTTCAAGAAATGTAAATAACATGAAAATTAAAATAAGTAATATTTCTCTGAATCATAAAAATAAAATCATTTCATTACTATTCAATTGATATCCTCTTAAAGATGAAAATTATTTTTTCTAAATCAATCTTTATTGGGTTAAAAGATAAAGTAGTAGATATTTTCTGTAGAATAGTTTTAAAATATCCTCATTTGTCACAAGTAGAGCCTCTACTGCAATTAGGTATTAATAACCCTGACGGGGTTACCTTTTAACTAGTCAATGATTTAGTATCTCATCCAAAAAGAGTTTGGTTTTTAAAGATGAATCCTTGGTCATATACTTATTCTTATTTCCTCTTTTTATTTATTTTTCTACTTGAAATTCATTTTCTTGGTTTGGTGTCCAAACAATGACAATGCCATTCATTGGTTGTACCTTATCTGAACAAGCTAGCTCATGATGAGACCCATTGTCTTTTGATTAAAATAATCTCAAGCCATTACCTTGTTTTGGTATGTAGCTTTGGTAATGTCGGTTAGTTATTTCCCTATGAATATGGTAAGCAGGCTCATGATGAGACCCCTTATATTTTAAGCTTTTTTGAAAATTTATTTCATAAGATTAGACCTTAAAAAGAGAAAAATTTATTCGATGGAGAAAATCATTGACTCCTTAAGAGTTTCTAGATGACAATTTTAGAGTTAAAATGTCGATCTGAAAATATTATTTTACTTGGTTAAAGATACTTTTCTTGACTGATAATAGATCAAAAGTCATTTATAAAGTTGGAGGCTTCTCAAGCTACAAATAACTTTGTTAAAAACAAGAAATTTTTCAAAGAGCCAAAACCTTTTTATTTTTCAAATGTTATAAATATTTCTTTAACAGACAATATTTCTAAAAGTGGAAATAATAAAATATTCGAAGAAAAATTATTGTGAAGTCAATATTTATAATATTTCAACTTTATTTTCCTATGAAAGTTAAAAGAAATAATGTACAAGGGATAGAAGAGATTATCTTCTATGAAAAGTATTTCTTCAAAATATGCCCATTTACAGGCAAGGATTCTTTCTTGCCTGATAAATATTGCAATAAAAATGTTGATGGACCGATTAGCTCAACAATGTGAAATGGTCCAATCCAAATTATTTGGAATTTTGTATGCTTACCTTTTTCCTCATGTGCTTTTTCCCACTTCAATACTAGGTCTCCTAGTTGAAATGATTTGGGGCTAACAGAATGTGCATCAAAGGAAGTCTTAACTAATTGTTGATGATGAGCATGTGTGATTTTGGCTTTATTTCTTTCTTCTTCAACATTGAGGATCTGTGCTTGCCTTAATTGCAAGGAATAAGAATGAGTTTCTTCAATAAACTGGACTAGGGCTAGAGAAGGAATATCTACATTTGTGGGAAGAACAACTTCTTTCCCATAAACTAGGCTAAATGGAGAAGTGCCTATTGAAGCCTTCTGTGTAATCTAGTCTGCCCATAGAGAAAAAGTTAAAGATTTGTGCCAAGTCTTCTGACTTTGATCAATAGTTTGTTTTATAATTATAATGATATTTTTGTTGGTTGATTCTGCTAGATCATTTCCCTGAGGATAATAGCTGGCAGAATATTTAAGTTTGAAACTTATTTTAAGAGAAATTTTTTCCATTGCATTGCTGGATAAATAAGATGCATTATAAAAAATTAAGGCAGTTGGTAAACCAAATTTGGTAATAATAATTTTCTCAATGAATTCAATGATGTTCTCATAATTAGTTACCTTCAGTGGAATTTCTTCCACCCATTTTGTAAAATAATTTGTTGTTGTAAGAATATATCTATGTTGTTTTGAAGAGTGAGGAATGATATCACCTATTATGTCTAGTCCCCATTGTTTGAATGGTTGTTCAATGTTGACTGGCTGTAATGGTAGCGCAGGTTTCCTTTGTCTTCCAACAGCAGTTTGACAGGTTTTACATTTTATTACATATTGATGTGCATCTTTAAACAAAGTTGACCAATAATAGCCAGCATGTAGAATTTTGTGTGCTGTTGTATCTCCTCCAAAATTTCCACCGATTAAGCCATCATGGAGTTCTTGTAAAACCTTTTCTGACTCAGATTTTTGTAGACATCTTAATAACATAGAGTCATATTTTTTTCTGAATAAGATATCATTGATCATCTGATTTTTTTTATTTTAATCTCAAGGCTCTTTTATTTTTGTAATTGAGTTGTAGAGGATCATATCCATTTTTTAAGTAAAATATGAGATCAGCATATTGAGATTCAGTATCATTAAGCCTTACCTCAAATATCTGTATATCATTACCTAGATCTTCTTCTGTTGGTGAATCAGATGTTTCAGTCAGCATTCTGCAAAAACCTTGAGCTCTAACAATTTTAGATGGTCTAATTTCTACACCATACCCTTGTAAAGAAGTTACCCAATTGGCCCCTTTTTCTCCTACTTCCCTTTGAATCAATAATTGTCTTATTGCTGAAAATGGAACTATGATTTTGGTGTGAGTTTTTAGGAGAAATGGCTTGAAATTTTTCACTGCTTTAATTACAACAAATGCATGTTTTTCAACAGCTGAATATTTCAATTCGACACCTTGTAAATTTGAACTTGAGAAATAAATAGGTGCTTCAATATGTTCTTCATTAAGTTGCGTTAAAACATTGGCATATGATGTTTCTGAAGCGAATGTATATAATACAAAATGTTTTGAAAGGTCAGGAGTTACCAAGGAAGGAGCATTGATGATATCCTACTTGATTAATTTAAATGATTCCCTTTCAATGTGACCCCATTTAAAAATCAAATTCTTCTTGATCATGGATTGTAAAGGAAAAAATATTTGTGAAAATTCATGAAAATACATTTTTACAAAATTTATTTGACCCAAGAAAGACTGCACTGATTTATTATTGTGGGGAAAAGATATTTTCTCAATTTCTCTAATCCTTTCTGGATTGTTATAAATATCCTTTTTTGATATGAAGAATCCTAAAATATTACCTTTGCTCAAGGAAAAATAATACTTTTTTGGATTCAATGAATCCCATATTTCATACATCATTCAAAGATTTGTTTGAGGTCGTTCAAATGGCTGCTTCTTTTCTTGGAATAAACAGTGATATCATCCAAGTAAATAACAACAAATTTGTTAATGAGTCCTTTAAAGGCTATATCCATAGCTCTTTGAAATGTGGCGCCTTCATTAATCAAACCAAAACGCATTTTTTGATAATCATATGTTCCCCATTTTTTCCTAAACGTAGTCTTCAATCTATCATCTGGATGTACTAGGATTTGGTTATATCTTGAAAATCCATCGAGAAAAGACATAAGCTCAGAACCAGCTACTGATTACAGTACTTATCCCATGGTTGGCAGTGGGAAGTTATCCTTCAAACAAGATTTGTTTATATTTCTAAACTCTAGTCATATTTGAATATCACCATTTTTCTTTCTAACAGGCAGTAGATTGGAAACCTATTTTGAATGTCTAATGGGAAAAATGATCTTAGCCTTAAGAAGTTTGTTCAGTTCAGATTTTATCTGACTCTCAAGGTTCAAGTGGATTTTCTTTAGTTTTTGCAGTACTGGTTTATTGTTTGAGATCATGGGTATGGTGTGTTGTATAATAGAGGCATCATAAGTTTTGAGATCAGTGTAATCCCAAGCGAATATTAATTTGTATTTCTTTAGCAACTGAATGAATGATGATCTTTCATGAGGAGGTAAACCAAGACCTAGATTGATGTTCTGCGACTTGTCATCAGTACCGAGATTTACTAATTCAAAGTTTAAAGTTGAATTTTGGACTTTGGCATTAGCTGTCTTCTTAAATCTATCCTTGAGCTCACAAATATCTTCTGGCTTAACCACGGATTTGGGTATTGGATTTTCTTCAATGTCTTGCTTTAACTGAAGGTCATGCTCATTTTCATCTAAGATTTGATCATCATATGACCCTTAAAGAAATCAAAAATATCATAATCATCATTGAAGACTCGCCAATTGGTGACATTATTAGGAATGGATGGTATAAAAATAAATTCAATTGAGAATATCTCAGGACTAAAATATTTAGATGGTATGAGTTTTGATGCAACATTAGCTAATAGATCAACACTAGCATTTTGAAATCTGGGAATAGGGGAAATATTAAATGCCAAAAAATGATTTATGAGATCCTAAGCTAATGTTTGATAGTGTTTAAGATGTCCAGAAAGGCAATGGATAGTGTTTCTTACCTATTTGATAATGATTTCTGAGTCTCCAAATACCTACAAATATTTCACATCAAGACTAATTGCTTTATACAATCCTTGTATCAATGCTTCGTATTCTGCAGTATTATTTGTACACTCGAATTACAATCTGCAAGATAACATAATCTTCTCTCCTTATGGTCCAAAAAGAATACAACCAGGTCCTACACAATTGTTAGATTTAGAACCATCAAACTACAAAGTCCAAAACGGAGTTTTGACTACTGGCTAATTTACAAAAAATTTACATTTGGAAAGATTTGTTTGTGAGAATTTTTCAATTTGTGAAATGACAACATTGTTGAAGAAGGGAGATTTTTTAGCATTAAAATTCCCTAAATTTTTTTTAGCTGAGTAATTTCCGAAAATATTGTTGGTGAATGCTACTCGCTCATTGTCACCTTCAAATTTAGTTACTGTATGTTTCATGTGTTTTTCACAGTCAACTCTAATTTGATTTGGTTTTCCATTATAAGGTGACCAGATGTGAGATCAATCTATAGAAAAATATCCATGGAGTTTTTCAGACCAATCTCTACTCAAAATTAAGCCATAAAATTCTGGGATATCAGCTACTAAAATATTAATAAATTGACTAACTTTGGGATTCGAAGAAAGTTGGATACTAATGGAATTTATTTCCCATAGGACTTCAAATTTGGTTCTGTCAAGTTGTACTATGTGAACAACACATTTTTGAGGAGTGATATTCAACTTAGTAAAAATTGTTGTTGGAAATATATTAGAAGAAGCTCCTGAGTCAATCAAACAATTCTGAGGATTCCTATTGAGTATTTTGTATGTTAGAAGAAAAGGAGGTGTATGTGAATTAGATTTTTCACCTATAAGGATGGTATCTGAAGGTTCAACCTTATTTTAAGAAGTAGGAGGTTTTCCTGAACTATTTACAGCCTCAGATATAACTACAACGAGTAGTGGTGAAGCAGGAACTGCATTCAGTTCTCTAAGCAATATCTTCTGTTTTTGTTTCAGTTTAGTAAGTTCATGAAGTGAAATTTTTGCCTTTACTTTATTCATATCTTCAACAATATTATATTCCATGGTGTCAGAAACTACCAAGATTTTTGATGTAGATGGAGAATTTGTGGAAGGTGGACTGGACTATGAAACCTTAGAAGCAGATTTCTTATTAATTGATTTATCCTTTGAAGCTGATGTTGAATTTTTCGACTATTGACTTAGCTGAATAAATTTATAAGGTCCCTTACTTATAGTAGTAACAGGTAAAGATTCTTGTTGTTCTTCATTTAGAAGAATAAAGTCCCACATGCAATTTAGTTCAACTACTTCCTCTTCTTCGGTTTCTTCTTCCTCAGTTTCGTCATCTTCTATTTCTAGGTCAAACTCAGCATTTGTTGGCTTGAGGGGTCTTGACTTAGGTTTGAAGGTTGAGGTTTGCCAACAAACCCCTATACTACTGGCCCTTTCAGCAATGACGTACTTGCATAGGCCAAAGTCTCACCCGAAGCAGTACAGGAGGGTGTTGGAACTAGGTTTCCGCACCCTAAGAGAGAGTAGGTAAGTCGAGGTTGATCTGTGTTTGCAACTTATCAAATTCACTCAGAGTAAGTCTATTCGCAGGTTTTTATCAGTTATTAACCATAATAGAGCTATTACCATTCACAGATCTAATCAATACCTTCGCATCCACGTGTGTATCAGCAATTATCAGCACATAATATCATAAACACAGCTATAGATTCATTTGCAGCATAACAGAAAAAACAAAAGTATTCGTAGCTTAAACAGATACCATCACAGAGCAATTACAGATATACTTATGCAAAACACAGATATATTCGCAGCTAAATATCCATCACAAATACACTTCAATAGTAAACATCATTGATCCAGATAACATGCAAATACTTCAACAATACTTCGCATTTATTAACATTCAGATCCACTTACAACCAAAACCAGCCCACACACACAGCCTAGTGGGGTTTGCACACAGCAGGACTGACGATCTTCACACACACAGCCAATAGGAGTCCTTACCCAAAACAACCCAAAACATATCTAACAATTTTCACGTAGCGTCAGTCTTAATTCATGCTTACCTCTAGACTCAAACTATTCATCTATTTATATCGATATAGCCTACACTAGCCTATTGTCTGCAAACTATGGTTTGTAGACTCTAGGTCTATCCTTGGACCCATTACAATGTGTTCGGGGTTTTACCCACCCCAAATCCCCTGCGTTAGACTACTTAATATAAAAAATATACAAAATTTGCAGCTTAGGGAGCCCCGTTCCAACAGGCCCCCAACACAATCTTGTGACTCGTCCCGAGTCACTATAGCCGTGGGTTCTCCATCTTCACCTACAGCTACTTGATTTCCTCAACCAGCGGGGGCAACACACCTTCACTTTGTGCAATAGCATTCTAGGCTATCTCCTCCAACTTAAATGAAGTTGGGCCTTCTGTAGCAGCAGTGACACTCTCCAACGTTTGGTTCAGTGGCTTGACTGCGATGTTACCATCCTGAGACAACTTAAGGGCCTCATTAGCCCATGGCTTGAGGTGATCACTCAAAGTCTTCTTTCGTTGCCGAAGGGCTTCCGTGTCATCCCTGATTGTGTGGCTGGTGCACAGTCATGTCAATCGCTAAGCGGGGAATAGAGTGGCCAGGGTAGCCTCCATCTGGTCAAAATCTTCTTCTTTCTAACATAGTGCTTGGTTGATTTCACACAGGAGAGGTTCGCACTTCACCTTGGTCCATAACTGCATAGAAGTTTCCAACAGTTTTGCACCCTGAGCAATCTGACCTGTAATGACATTTGTAGCCTATGTAACTAGCGCAACTCGCTGGGCTCGTACCTTTGGTGGCGTTTTTGGCTGTAACTTGGCATGCAAGGCTGCAATCTGTTGTTCCATCTCCGTCTTGACCACCTGGATTGTAATATTCCCAATTAGCTTATTACTAGTTGGAATATTATATGTTGCTCTATTTTTTAGTCTAGAAGAATAAATGGGGTAGGGAGACCCTTAAATCTCTTTAGTAGGAATAAAACACTTCCAATGTGAATGTGGATCAGTTTAGGTAGGAAAAATAAAGTCACCTTGGGTTTGAAAGGGAGAAATTCATGTGGAATAGATCTAGGTTGACCAAATCAACAGCGCTGCCAAAAGAGAGAGTGGAGCTAGTGGGAACAACACAGTTTTGGAGGAGTCTTTGCAAGAAATTAACCTCATAAATGAGTGGGGCCAAATAAGAGGAGGCTCACCAAGAATAAAAGGGAAGGGATGGAAGCCATGAGAAGCATTCAAAACATTTTTTATGTTTGAGTCTTATGAATTCTTGCATGCTTCAACTGTTTAGCTGGGCTTGATGCAATGTTTAGTGCAAGGTATTCTCATGCGGGAATTCCACACTCTTTCTTGGAGAACCTGGTGAAGGGATCTGAGAGGAGTATTCTAGGCTATATTTCCATCATCAGACATTGGTTCAAGCAATTTTCTATAGCTACAGTGCAGTCCCTTGGAGAAACTGCATTATTTTTCATGGTGTTGTAGTGGGAGGGTTAAAACCCCTATTTGTGAGCTAGTTTCCTAGGGAAAGGATCAATATTTCTCCCAGAAAGCTAGCAAGGATAATTTTCAGCCATTTCTTGTATTTTCCAGCCATATTTATGTAGATCTGTAGTCATACAGCGTGATTTTATTCATATATCTGTATATCTACTTTTTTGTACCTCATGCTTTCAAGAAACCCTTGCCGGGTTATCTTAAGATTGTATAAAAGAGACTAGATCTCCATTTTCTCAGCTCTTTGAGTAATATATCTTTATACATATTTGTTTTTATCTTGTTGTAGCATAAACCCTCATTAAACTGCACTGTCATATGCTTCAAAAATTATGTGTTGCAGTAGTCATGGGATTTTTGTGTTTTTAGACTATATTGAGCTGGGGAGATCTGTTTAGCTTAGCTAGAATAATTTGTTTTTGGTCCCCTTATATATTTGAGGGATATAATAAATAAAATAATGGATCCAAGCACTTTTCCTCATTATTATAGTGTAATTTTCTGAAAACTATGTTTTATTGTCAATATTGTTGATTTTCCTAAGAAGGAATATTACAAGTGGTATCGGAGCACTGATCTTGGCTCAGCTTGTGGGGAAAATATATCTACATCCATGGAGGAGAGGGAAATTCAAAATATCCTTCTTTAGACTGTGCAGGACATTGCCAAAGATATCAGAGAGATGAGGCAGGAGGAATCCCCTAGAGGGTTTCACCATGGAGAAAGCTCTGGCACATCACATTTTTGGGAACAAACAACAGCACAAAATTCTTCACAATGCTCCACTATGCCCACATTCCTATATTTGGAAGGTGAAGAAGGAAGACCCTTGAGGGAAGAAACCCTTGGTGATTATTTTGTGGAATGTGAATCTCAATCTCAAAGATTCAAAGAAAATTTGAGCTTTCAGGATTTTTATCGGATCAAGGATTGTAGGAGATCTTTCCATCACCATAAAAAGGGAGGGTTTATGTAGAACTCAAATATACAGTGCAGCTTGGGAAGATTCTTTTTTCCCTCTTATGATGGATCACCCAAGTGCACAGCCAAGGCTTGGGTAGAGAAGTTGGATACTTATTTCCAACTCAACAGATTTTCTGAAATGGAGGCTATCAAAAGAACAACGATGCACCTAGAAGGCGAGGCTCATGAATGGTGGTTCCATGTGTTATCTACACTTGGGCATGCTCATATCACTTCCAAGGAAAATTTTAAGGATGGAAACTTATCTTAAATATTAGAAACCATGGCGAATATTACTAATCCATAATATGCAAACTATAAAATGATTAGTGATATTTTAGTAAAAATATTAAAATTTCTAATGATTTTATATGATCTCTCTAAAATTTTGGCGATTTTTAAGATAAAATATTTTTTTCTTATAAAATTTGGGCGAATATGGGCGAATTAAATTTAAGAAAAAATGGGAATTGGAAAATCTTTTTTTTGGAAAAAGCATGGAAAATTAGCCCATCTACGAATATTAGCCCCTGAAATTTTCCCTGATCACTTCATATTCAGATTTCACCAGGAGGTTGGTAGAGAGATTTGATCCTAGGGATTCGGAGGCTCACTTTGTTGAGCTAACCAAGCTCAAGAAAATGGGAGATCTATAAATTTATATTTCTAAGTTTCTAAAGCTTTCAATGATGGTATCTGACCTCACTATGAACCATAGGATATGCATGTTTATTGATGGGATGGCTGAACCATTACATGGGTTGGTGAAATCCACTAGACCCACTACACTCCAAGAAGCTATGGAGAAGGCTAGGGATTTACAACATGCCTTGCCCAAGACCAAATCACCCTTTCAGAAAAATATTTCTTCATTCCCAAGGGAGAATCAGGGGAGGACACCTCTTGACAATGATCGAAAGGATCTAAGGAAGAAAAAACTTTGTTTCACCTGTCAAGAGACATGGGTGCCAAACCACCAATGTGTTGCAGGTTTTAGCCATCTATAATTTTTGCTAATATCAAAAGATGACTAAATAATGATTTGGTATTTCTAGAAATAGCATTTGAGAAACACTGTAATTTCTAGAAATCTCACTGCCTTCATCATCCTAAGTTTGACTATTTTTCACTAAACTTTTCTGTCTTTTTGCCTTCTCAGAAATTCACCCTACTACTCCAAGAAAACTCCATTTTTGGGCTTGTTTGCCTCATTTCATCACCTCATTTACACTCTCATTCACTCTCTTTTTCCCCTCTCAAAACCCATTTCGTTTTTCCGCTAAAAAACCCTCATAACCCCTCCTTATTCATCATTTTTGTCTAAAAACCCTTAAAACAATGTAAAAACCCTTCTTACATTTTTTAGACTTTGATTTATGCCTTATCGAACCTCTTAAAAACCTTGCAAAACTCTTTTTTTATGTTAAAAACCCACTTTTTTGTGAAAAAGTCCTTAAAGCCTCTTTTTGGCTTAAAAACCAAGCCCCCTCACCCATATGACTCTAAACCTCGACCTACCGCTTTTCCCTTAATCCCCTGTCCATCTTAGCCCTTGGTCTTCTTTGTCCACAACAGGACCATTTCTCTTGCCTATTTCCTAGCCCCTTCCCCCTTTACCTTACCCCGTCCCTTTGCTTCCTTCCCAACCAATCTCCACCATTGATCCCGAAACTTAGGCTCTGATCCAACAACGGCCGCGGTCCTATCACTCCGACCATTCTTTATACAAACGTGTGCTACACAATGAAACTGCCACATCATCATGCTTGGGTCCTGCTCTTCGCTTAACCCTTCGTCAAATAAAATCCTGACACCTGTCTTGGGCTCCACTCCACAGATCTGTGCCCTAGTCTCCAAACCCTCTGCATCGTCGATCTCACCTCTTGAGATCTGATGGCTCAAAATCATATCATGCAAGTTTTTGCGCCGAAGTTTAACACTCCTAACTCGCAAAAAAAAAATGGCTTTAGCTCAGAAACACATTTGATGCTAAGTGGAATCGCATGGCCTTCGCCCAAAACCACTTACTGCCTTTCACCTGCGCGATAAACTGCCATGGTTTTCCAAAAACCACCTTCCCCTCCCGCGCCAAAATTCAAAATTATTCACCCTTGTTTGGATTTTCTTATGATTTCTCCTCCAGAATCATGCCCCTACACTCCCTCCTCCTCTTCAGATCGTCCCCAATGCCTCAGAAACCCAAAAAAATGCAGTTTAATCCAATCCCTCATGTTTTTAATTAATGTTTTTTTGTGTTTTTGCAGGTTTTAAAGGAAGTAATGCCTAGAGGGGCATTCAAATGATAAAATAACCTCTGGAGAATGATCTGAGAGGAAAATACATATAAAGAAGGCCAAGGGTTTACATAAAGACTTCACTTTCAATTAATCATGATCATCGATAGGTTATAAACCCTTATACCATGAAGAGATCCTCCCTGCACACAGAACAAGCAAACAGTCAAAGAAGATAGCAAAGGAAATGAAGGAAACCAAAATATTAAAGAGCTAATCATGTATCAAGAGAAAATACAAAGGATTAGCCAAAGGAGACAGTGATTAAAGGATGAAGGCCAAATTTTAAAGACAAAAGATAAATGAACAAAATAGTCATAAAGAAAAATGAAAGTTAAAGACAGTGAGGTAGATTATTAAATTAAAACCAAGGGTTAAAGGCCTAATTACTGAGTTTTATGATTAAAACCAAGATAGATAACCCAAAGTCAACTTCTAATAACTCAACAAAGAATAAATTACTTCTCCAAAGATAGATTTTTCCACCTACAACATGTTTTCTTTCAATAAAGGTATCAGGCAGTTATTGCATAGTTAGATATATTTTAAAGCACCTCAACAGTTATTACAAAGTTATTGCCAAGCCTTAAAAGTCAAATATTTCAACTAAAATAACTCAGAAGTTAAGACAAAGTTATTATTTCAGAGTAACTCTTTCAGATATTTTTTCCTTGGGCCTTACATGGTCTCAAAGGTCAAAAATCATTAACTCTGTAATAAATAACATTTAAACACCCTAGTTTGGCAGCACCTCCTCATTTTGCATATAAATATTGCATACAAGCCTCATTTTAAATGTTGGTTACTTGATGGTTATTGGACTGATTTATGCTGCTAAGCTAGTTGAGGAATTCTAGACTGAATTGAAGAAAGCTCTAAGTTGTAGAGAAGTATTGTACATGGAGTATTGTAACTGGTTTGATCATCAATAATACAAGCATGTTCATAGGATCCTTGAGCTATATCAACGGTGAAGTTTTCCTAAATTGTCATTGTTTTCTCTTGTTTTTTCCATTATGTCCATCTTTCTCTGATAAAGAAACAAAAGTTTTAGATTAGGATTTGTTGTTTCAGCACCCTATTTATGTCTGTATTCTTTATATTTATGTTTTCATCTGCAAGGTTTGATTGGAAGATTCTTAATTGCCTTCTAGTTACATCTGGCTTGTTGTCTTGGAAATGATTCAATAGAGTGAAACCAAGGAAATTGTGGTGAACCCATGTTCCTTTGAGTAAGACTTGAGATATTTTTTTTAAGATCTTTCTTTAAAATTATACTTACTAAAGTCTAAAACCAGAGAGGTCTATGGTATGCCCTGCCCTTTGGTCTGCCTTGAAATGTTGCTTTGAAGAGTATTTTGAGAGTTTTTCAAAAGTAGATTAGATTATTTTTGTTTGATATTAGGCCACTCTTACTATTATCTTACATGTTTTATTTATCTGAAAGTAGTCTTTTGATTGCATGATTGTTGTCTGAAAGGTTTCTTATTAAAGGTTTGTCCAAAGAAGTCTATGGTTTTCCCTGTCCTTTGGCTTGCTCCAAACAGGTACCTTAAAAGGCTTTTCTTGTATAAGTAAAGCTAGAAGATTCTTAACTGATTATAGCTTTGCTACCTTCACAACTTATTATTGTTTCATATCACAACCTAATCTAAAGAATCCATTTGTTATAGTTAGCTTGCCCTATGAATACCCTTGCAGAGTTGATTATCAATTAAATCCTTTTATGAATCCATAGCCCAATGGATTGATGTTTTATCACAGTCTATTTGTTCAGCTGGAACATTCCCTCAATCATTCACACCATTTATCTTTCAATCTATCAATTAATCCAACCAAAAACAAATAAGTCCTTAGAACTTCATAACTAGCCTAAAATTTTAAACAAAGAGCACAAAGATATATCAATTGAAAACACCTTTATAGAGAGATCCCTCTCTGAACCCAGGAAGGCTAAGTCCTAGGATTCCAAAGTGGTTCTGATGTGGCCCCTGTAGTATTTTTTCTTGCCACTCTTGAAAATTATAGGGAGCCAACATAGTGGCGACCATACTGGGGACTACTGTGTAATAAACATTTCAGATTCACTCAAAACTTAGAAAACCTCATTAGTTTAATATGAATCAAGTATTGTCTAAGAATGGTTTCTGATTGATGATGGTGGACAACAATCAGTCATAAAACAACTAAAATCCTCCACCTGGTGACTCCACTAATTTTCCATTGACTCCACTGGGAAACTTACCCTATCATCAAAACATTAAACACTACCCAATCAAGAATACTGTGTGGATCAAGTATCTCTTTTATAGTTTGGTTTGTGTCTTAAGACTGTTATACCTCTAAAAAATCTTTCTGACTTGTTTGGGTCCAAAATCCTGGCTTCTAGAAGAATCCATACTAGATCCCATCCTGACCCAAATCCTCCTGCAATAGTTGACAATCCTGAAAGCATCCTTAGGAAGTATCCTACATCTAAAAACCAAACTATTGGCAGACCAATCCACAGAGCAAGTTCTTTCCCTAAGAACCTTACAACCTTGCAAAATACCCAAGTTGACTTACCTCATATAAGAAGCCTATCTAGAACCAAGTCACAAAGTGGTATAGACCAGCTAAGCCTTGAGCTTGTAGACTCACAACAAAGTAGTAGTATGGAAGCCTCCCCTTCCACTCCTCTTGATTTCCATTTTCTCCAAAACTTTGGCTTCTCTCATCCTACATCTGCTCAACATCACTTAGCTTGTCCAAGTACTTCAGCTACACCCACCCATACATCCACTGTTCAAACCACTCCACTTCATCATCTACCTCCATTTGTTAATCCCCCATTGTTTCCACAAGCTCATGTCATGGCAACATGGTATGCTCCCTTAGTCCTTCCTTTGCCTCTAGTTGCTCTACCACAGAACTATCAGTCCAAGATTCCATTATATGATGCCAGTAGTTCTACTACAACTCAACAACATGTGGATAGAATGAATGACTACTTTGATAGACAAGAAATAGATGATGAAACTGTTAAAATTAGAATGTTTTCTTGAATCTTAGGGGGAGAAGCAAGAAAATGGTTCAAAGGCTTAACCCCTAATAGTATCAATGATCTCCTTGATTTTCATCAACTATTCCTAAACAAATGGGAAGTCAAGAGAAATCCCCTTCAAATCCTATCAGAATACAATGACCTTAAAATAAATGTTGGAGAGAGTGTCCAAGATTATTTCACTAGATTCAATAGTGTTTATAATGCACTCCCTCCACAAATGAAACCCCCACAAGGCTTAGCCTTAATGAAGTTTTCTTAAGGATTTGACCCATACATGTGTTATCAATTAAGGGAAAGAGAACCCCTCACATTAGAAGATATGCAGAAAGGGGAAGTAAGTGTAGAATCTAACCTAAATGCTAGAAGGGCTAGATCGAAAGTAGAGAAAAAGTTACCTACAAAGATGAAGCTGGACCCTCCACATCAGACTCCAAAATTGATAGTCTAGTTAGAACCATGGAAACTGTAATATTCCCATTTTAGCACATAGCTAAATGGAATATTAAAATTTTGTTTTTGTCACTTAGAAGCTTAATAAATGGGTAAGGAAACCCATTATTATTGAAGACATGAATCAAATCCCTCATAATGTGAAAGGGGTCATCAGAGTAGCCTTATTTTGCACCCTCAAGTGTGAAAAGGGGAAAATGCATAAAGACAAGGTCAGGTTTGACCAAGTCAACAGCGCTGCCATAGGAGGAGTGGATCACTTTAGAAGACAACGCAGTGTGAATGAGGAAGAGGATAATTGGTGGAGGAAACCCCAATGAGTGGGACCCATGGAGAGAGATCTTTCACTTGTTTAAAAGGAGGGAAAGGAAACCATTTTTATTCATGAATTGGATTATTGATTTCATTGTCTATGCAGACATTGTGCATTCTTTTGTTGTTTATCAAATTTGCCAAGGGAATTCCTGTTTAGGATTTCTTCACCTTCTTGAGAGGCCTCTTAAGGTATTTTTCTTCATTCTCCACATATCTTGGCTCAAGGCCAAAGCCACCTCCTTCAGTGATAGCGTTATTCCTGAAGCAGGATAAATTTGTGTTGCAGGGTGTTGCAGTGGGGACTCCACAACACCATTTCCTTGGCTCATATTTCAGAGGAGGGAGCTTATATTCCTCTAGGAGGTTAGTGAGGGAAATTCCTGAGCTTATTTCAGATCATTGGCATCAGGCCAAGAACTTCCCTTCACCAACAACGCAACCACTTCTCTAGACTGTGTTATTTCTGAGTGTAATTGCAGTGGGGGCTTGCTCCACTATTTTGGAGGGTGATATCTTCAGGGATTGGATCATACTTTCACTTGAGAGATCCTTTGAATGAGATTCAGCCATCATTTGCAACATCATCAACTATCTTCATCCATAGTTATTTTCTGAGTTGCAGCTGCTGCCCAACAACTCTAGCATTTCTACAGATTTTCCATTTTGTACTTATTTCAGCCAATCCTTTTAAGGATTGTGTATTGTTGTTTTCTGGGGTTGAGATCTTGCTCCCCTTATTGTATTTGAGCTGTATATTTTCATATTTGTGTGTTGACACTATTTTGCAGCAGTTCTCCTTTATAGACTGCGCTGTCATAGCCAGGGCTTCTTGCATATAGCATTCTTTCTCCATTTATAATGTATATGTTTCATTGGGGCTGTATTGTCTATCTTGAGAGGCCATTTCCTCAAGATCATGTACACATTTTTGCTGCTATAGTCTAATGTAATGTTTATGTGGATCTTTTGGCATTCTTGTATTGATGCATTCACTGCTACTTTCCAGCTCATGTTTATGTATTGTTGATCTCCACATTGGTAATATCTTGAGATACTCCCAATGGTGTAGCTGTTCCTAATTTGGAATATTACAGAGATGATGATGGAGAGAATTAACATGAATGAGAAATCTTATTCTAAAGAAAACCAAACAGCTCCTCAAAATAAAAATCAAAATCAGAACCAAAACTTTAGAAGGAATCCCCCTCAAATTAGACAAAGAGGCCCTGATCAGCAAGTCAGACCTCCTTTCCAACAAAAATATGTTGATGGAAATGAGGGAGTGATTGAATAAATAGAGGAAGATCCCATAAAATTATTGGGAGTAAACAATGAGGATATTGTTTTCCTCACTGAAGAAGAACAAGGCATATATATACCTTATGATGAAGAAAGCCCAGAATCTGAAGATTACAAACAAGGCTTTGAAAATGCTATAATGGAAGTACATAGACAATATGACCTTAGGAGTAAAAAGAGTCAAGACATTCCCAAAAATAAATCCTCTGAAATTTCTGTTAGAAACAATACTGAAAACATTTCTAAAAAGACAGCAGAAAACAACAAATAGTGGTTGAAAGTTCTGATAAAAAAAAAGGAAAAAACAATCAAATTAAGGAAAAACATAGTGGTGAACAAAGTAGCACTAGCAACTCAGCTAATGCTCCTAGTAAAACTATTTTAACTGATTTTCATAATAAAAACCAGCAAGCTGATTTTGCTGAGAAAACAGTGACTAAGAAGGATTATCTAAACATTTTGAAAGCACAAATACCTTTCAGCATAGAGAGTGAAATTGCCAAAATCAAGATCCCTGTTCCTCTTACTGAATTAGTCACCCAATATGTATATAAAACCCAACTTTTGAGAGCTTTAAACATAGGAGAGAAAACTGATTCTGTTAATGTAATTGATGATAAACCTAAGCTTATGTTTGGACCAGAAATAGAAGGGAAATTCCAAGAAGGAGGTGTTCCTCCCTTTTATTTCAATCTAAACATCCATGATAAGGTTCTACACAATGCCATGCTTGACTCAGGAACCTCCCACAACCTTATGCCTAAAGTAGTGTTAGAGAGACTAGGCCTTGAGATAACTAGACCTTACAAAGATTTATACTCTTTTTCCAGCAGAGTTGAATGTCTAGGCCTGATCAAAGATTTATGTGTCAAATTAGCACAAATACTAGCCAAGAGCTTAGTGATGGACATTGTAGTGGCTGATATACCTCCTAAGTATGGAATGCTCCTTTCAAGGTCATGGGGTGCTAAACTCCAAGGTACCCTGCAGATGGATATGACTTATGCAACCATACATGTCTTTAGGCAACCAAGAAGACTATATAGGGAAACACACATGAAATACATGGTTAGCAGTCAAGAAAAACCAGACAACACCCCACTTTATTCTATTCACACAGAAATTGACTCATTCATTATTTACAATGATGAAAATCTTAATGAGAAAGGAGAAGGAAATGACAAACCAACAATAGAAAAAGAGGGAAGAAAGGAGAAAAATCTAAAAGCCTAAAACAGTTTGCTAACTTAGAACATCACAACAAACATGATGAAGATCATAGGAAACAAACCAACCATCGAAACAGGGCCAGTTATGAAAAAAAAGATAAAACTCAACATAATGAAGACCTTGAGGAACAAAGTAAAAATGAACATAGTGCAGATCCTAAAATACAACATAGTGACAACCAAAAAAAACAAGACAAAGAGGACAAAAATGACTTCAATAAAAAATTTGAATGTGAACCTCTTTGGAGTATGAGCTTTAATGGGTCTTGTAGTAAAAAGGGTTCAGGAGCAGGCATATGGGTACATAACACAGAAAATAATCATGTTGAGGGCCATTCATATAAACTAAACTTTCAATGCACTAATAATATAGTTGAATATGAGGTCCTCCTCTAGGACTACAATTATTGAAAAAACTAGGAGCCAAGAGGATAACTATTCATGGAGACTCAGAACTGATTATTAAACAAGTGAATGGAGAATACACTGCCAAGCATCCAATATTACAAGAATATAGAGATGATGTTGTTGACCTTTTGAAAAAATTCACAGAATATGAGCTTAACTTTGTCCCTAGAGACCAAAACATTCTCACCAATGGTTTAGCATTTGCTACTAGTACATGTCAAAAATCTTATGAAAGAAAACAATACACAGTCCAAGTTAAGTATAGATCAACAGTCCCTGATAATATCAAATATTGGAAATTCTTTGAAGGAGATAAATAGATAAATGATTTGCTACAGTCCAGAAATGGGTTTGAAATGACCAATTCGAACTCAGAGTATGAAAAAGACTGTCCTACTTAGGAAAAAACTTATGAAGAAGAAACTCCTAACATTGCTGATATAAATCTGTTAACTAGAGAACACCCACAGAAAACAGAGATGAGCACTAATTTAGAACAAGAATATTTTGAAGTGTTGCAGTCTCACACTGATAACTTGCCAAAGGGACTGGTGCCTCTAGAAAAATTGTTTGACTATAATGATGCTGCCAAAAAACCAAAAATGGAACCCACTGAAACTGAAATAGAAGAGTGCAATATAGGCAGTGAATTAAAACCCAAAATGATTAAATTATCCAAAGCACTACCAGCTCATACAAAACTGAAATAACTTGAGATTTTTAGAGAATTTTCTGATGTTTTTTCTTGGATTTATGAGAACTTAAAATCATATGATATAGAGATAATTCAGCATAAAATACCCCGCAAAGAAAACCAGAAAACTTTTAGACAAAAATTGTGCAGAATAAACCCTGTGCAGTTACCCATGGTTGAGAAAGAAATCAAGAAAATGTATGATGCTAGAATCATATTCCCAGTGAGGTACTCAGATTGGGTATCAAATATTGTATCTGTGAGGAAAAAAATAGGATAAATAAGGCTTTGCATAGACTTTAGAAACTTAAACAAAGCCTCTTTAAAGGAAAACTTACAGAGAGTAGTGGGTTCTAAGAGAATTTCTTTGCTAGATGGCTTTTCAGGATACAACCAAGTATTGGTACATCCTGAGGATCAACTTAAAAAAGCTTTCGCTACACCTTGGGGCACTTTCATGTATGTGAAAATTCCCTTTGGTTTAATGAATGTTGGTGCCACATACCAAAGAGCCATGGATATTTATTTCTCAGAAGAGATAGGCTTTTTCATTGTTATATATTTATATGACATCACTGTCAATTCCAAAATAGATGAAGAACACCTTGCTCACTTAATTTTTTTTTTTGAGAAATGTAGAAAGTATGGTCTATCCTTAAATCCGAAGAAAAAATTATTTGGCTTCCAAGAAGGTAAAATTCTAGGCCATATCATATCTAAAGAGGGAATAAAGATAGACCCAAAAAGGATTTAAGGAATATTGCAAGTCAATCATCCTAGAAATATCAAAGAACTGCAATCTTTCATTGGAAAGATTAATTTCTTAAGAAGGTTCATACCAAACCTTGCTGAACTCCTTAGAAACATAAAAAACATGCTAAAAAGGGAAACATGAGTTAAATGGACCATTGAAGCAAAGAAATCCTTTGAACTGGTTAAACAAGCACTCATTCAAACACTAGTTCTCATTAGCCATGATGTTAAAAATGATTTCTTCATTTTCTACTTTGCATCAAAACATACAGTTGTTGATGTCCTACTTCAGAAAAACATAAAACGACAAGAGCATCCCATTGCATTTTTCGGCAAGGCTTTAAGAGATGCACCTCTGAAATACAACATAATGGAAAAGTAGGCTTTTGCCTTGATCAAAGCACTAAAATATTTCAGAGTTTACATTTTACACTCACACATCATTGCTTTTGTTCCACACACAGTATTGAAAGACATTTTAACACAAAATCTTGATGGAAAAAGAGGAAAGTGGATTGTTGTTATATTAGAATATGATTTAGAAATCAGACCCACTAAATTGATCAAAGGACAAGGACTTGCAAAACTTATGGCTAAATAAAATCTTAAAGCCTTAGATATGAATATGGTTGATGTTTTAGAAGAACAAGAAGAATGCACAACCCCTCCTGTTGAAGAAGTATTGTTGAATTCACTTTGGTATGCTGATATTTTTTATGTGCTCTTTTATCTTAACGTTCCTCCTGGTTTATCTAAGACAAAGGCAAGGTTCTTGAAGTTAAAAACTGTAAATTATTGCATTATAGATAAATGGTTATATTGGAAAAATGCTAATGGTATATTGCTTAAATGTTTTCCTGAGAATGATGCAGAGAAGATCAAGCATGAGTTTCATGAAGGAGAATTTGGAGGCCACCTCTATTGGAAAACAACTGTCAAAAAAATCCTTAGAACTGGTTACTATTGGCCCACCCTCTTCCAATATATCCATAAATTGGTAGTTTCCTGCCACAAGTGTCAAATTTCTGAAGGCAAAAGAAAACTCTTACCCTTGCAGTTGCATCCTATCTCTGTTGAAGCTCCTTTTCAACAGTGGGGCCTAGACTTCATTGGGGAAATTCATCCTTCTTCATCTTCCCAACATAAATGGATCCTCATAGCAACTGCTTACTTCACAAAATGGATAGAGGTCATCCCCTCTAGAACTTCCACTGACCTAGTCATCATTAAATTCCTTGAAAACCATATTTTGTCTAGATTTGGTTATCCTAGAAAGATTATCACTGATAATGTTGCTACCTTTAGATCCAAGAGGATGGTAGAATTTTGCCACAAATATCAAATCAAATTGGGTCATTCCACAACTTATTACCCTCAAGGTAATTAGATGGCAGAATCCTCAAACAAAATTTTGATAAACATTATCAAGAACTTGCTGGAGCGGAATCAAAAGTCATGGCACAGCAAGCTAGTACATGCATTATTGGCAGAGAGGTTAACATGCAAGAAATCAATTAGAATGTCTCCCTACCAACTAGTTTATGGAGCAGATGCAATTTTTCCAACAAGCCTAGGAGTGCCAGTTATGAAGTTGATCCAGGAAGTATAATTTGAAGATAATGACATGATAAGAAGGATAAATCAGACCATACAGTTGCAGCAAACCAGAGAGGAAGTCTACAATAGAACACAATTAGTGCAAGAAAACATCAAGAAGCTATTTGAAAAAAGGAAAAAAGAAAATGATTTCAGCATTGGTGACAAAGTGCTCAAATGGGACTCAAGAAGAGAAGACAAGGGAAAGCATGGTAAGTTTGAAAATATGTGGAAGGGTCCCTATATTATCCATTCTGCCAGAGGAAACAATGTATTTTTCTTACAGGAGATGGATGGAACAGAAATTTTTGGAGGTCCTGTCAATGGAAGGATGCTCAAACATTATTTCCATTAAGATGCCTAAGTTTAGAGCTTCCATTGTATATAAAATTGTTTAAAGAAACATCAGAAACATAAATAAAAAAATATAAAAACAAAGAAAAAGAGGGCAGAAAAAGAAAGGTATAGCCCCATACCAAAAAAGAAATAAGTTCTAAAACTATGCAAGTCCAAATGCCACTACTTGAGAAGAGAAGCCTTACTCAGTCATACAGCCTAATCATGACTGAGTGAGCTTTAAATTTCTGCTGATAGGTTAGTGAATAAATATTGGCCAAACTGTCTAAACTTGGCTTATTAGTAGAATAGATTAGATTAGGAAAAGAAATTAGTTTCAAAGCTCAAAATCTGAACCAAGATTGAAAGAGAGGGATAAAAAAGAAAATTCCACATATCAACCCTCAAAATTTTGTGTTAAATTTCTACAAAATAAATTTTGTATGCAGAATTGTACAAAGTATCACTGCTCATAACAAATCAGACAGTCTAATCCTAATTTGGTTATGTTTTCAATTTTTTGTTTTAGATTACAGAATAAAAATATGTCAAACAGTTTAATCTTGATAGATAATTAGAATAGGTAGAGAAATAAATGAGTCCATCAGCTTAATCTAAACTCTTGGATGATATAAGTGTAGAATTTGTTAGTTTCCTATTTAAAAAAAAAAAGGATGTCAAGGGTAGGCCAATTCAAATGCACCCCAATGAAGAAAAAGTGTTAGAACAAGTAAGATGGGTAGGTACAACTTGAGTTGCGAATAATCATGTTATGATTTAGATGCTACAGATCACAATTCCAAAGTAGTAAATCATCAAGTTAAAGGAACTCTGTCAAGGTGCAAATCAAGGCACTAGTCTACTTCTACTAGAGATTTATTTTTTGAGGTTCTTGACACCTCCTAAAGGAGTTTCCCTCCCCAATTGGAGCCACTATTAGCCATCTATAATTTTTGCTGATATCAAAAGATGACTAAATAATGATTTGGGATTTCTAGAAACAGAATTTGAGAAACATTGTGAGTTCTAGAAATATCACTACCTTCATCATCCTAAGTTTGACTATTTTTCACTTAAATTTTCTGTCCTTTTTACTTCTCAGAAGTTCACCCTGCTGCTCCAAGAAAACTCGATTTTTGGGCATGTTTGCATCATTTCATCACCTCATTTACACTCTCATTCACTCTCTTTTTTCCCTCTCAAAACCCATTTCTTTTTTCCCCTAACAAACCCTCATAACCCCTCCTTATTCATCATTATTTTCTAAAAACCCTTAAAACAATGTAAAAACCCTTCTTACATTGTTTAGAATTTGATTTCTGCCCTATCGAACCTCTTAAGAACCTTGTAAAACTCTGTTTTTATGTTAAAAACCCAATTTTTGTGAAAAAGTCCTTAAAGCCCCTTTTCAGCTTAAAAACCCAGCCCCCTCACCCATATGACTCTAAACCTCGACCTACCTCTTTTCCCTTAAGCCCCTGTCCATCTTAGCCCTCAGTCTTCTTTGTCCACAACATGACCATTTCTCTCACCTATTTCCTAGCCCCTTCCCCCTTTACCTTACCCCGTCCCTTTGCTTCCTTCTCGACCAATATCCAATGTTGATCCTGAAACTTAGGCTCTGATCCAACAGCGGTCGCGCCCCTATCACTTTTCCCATTCATTATACAAACCCGCTCTACACAACGAAACTAACACGTCATCATGCCTGGGCCCCACTCTCTACTTAACCCTTCGTCAAATAAAATCCCGACACCTATCTTGGGCTCCACTTCACAGATCTATGCCCTAGTCCCGAAACCCTCCACACCGTCGATCTCACCTCTTGAGATCTGATGGCTGAAAATCATATCACGCAAGATTTTGCACCAAATTTTAACACTCATAACCCGCGCTAAAAAATCGGTTTTGGCCCAGACACGCATCCGATGCTAAGTGGAATCGTGCGGCCTTCGCCCAAACCACTTACTGCCTTTCACCTGCGCGATAAACTACCATGGTTTTCCCAAAACCGCCTTCCCCTCCCGTGCCAAAATTCAAAATTATTCGCCCTCCTTTGGATTTTCTTATGATTTTTCCTCTGGAATCATGCCCCTACACTCCCTCCTCCTCTTCAAATTGCCCCCAATGCCTCAAAAACCCAAAAAAATGCAGTTTAATCCAACCTGTATGTTTTCAATTAATGTTTTTTTGTGTGTTTTTAGGTTTTAATGTCGGTAATGCCCAAAGGGGCATTCAAATGATAAAATAACCTCTAGAGGACGATCTAAGAGGCAAATACATATAAATAAGGCCAAGGGTTTACATAAAAGACTTAACCCTCGATGAATCATGATCAATGATGGGTTATAAACCCTTATAACATGAAGAGATCCTCCCTACACACAGAACAAGCAAACAGTCAAAGAAGATAGCAAAGGAAATGAAGGAAACCAAAAGATTAAAGAGCTAATCATTTATCTAGAGCAAATACAAAGGAATAGCCAAAGCAGACAGTGATTAAAGGATGAAGGCCAAAATTTAAAGACAAAGGATAAATGAACAAAACAATCATAAAGAAGAATGAAAGATAAAGACAGTGAGGCAGATTATTAAAGTAAAATCAAGGTTCAAAGGCCTAATTACTAAGTTTTATGATTAAAACCAAGACAGATAACCCAAAGACAGCTTCGAATAACTCAACAAAGAAGAAATTACTTCTCCAAAGACAAGTTTTGCCACCTGCAACATGTTTTCTTTCAATAAAGGCATCAAGCAGTTATTGCATGGTCAGAGATATTTTAAAGCAGCTCAATAGTTTTACAAAGTTATTACCAAGCCTTAAAAGTCAAATATTTCAACTAAAATAACTCAGAAGTTAAGACAAAGTTATTATTTCAGAGTAACTCTTTCAGATATTTTTTCCTTGGGCCTTGCATGGTCTCAAAGGTCAAAAATCATTAACTCTATAATAAATAACATTTAAACACCTTGGTTTGGCAGCATCTCCTCATTTTGCATATAAATATTGCATACGTGCCTCATTTTAAATGTTGGTTACTTGATGGTTATTGGATTTATTTCTACTGCTAAGCTAGTTGAGGAATGCTAGACTGAACTAAAGAAAGCTCTGAGTTGCAGAGAGCTATTGTATATGGAGTATTATAACTAGTTTGATCATCGATAATACAAGCATGTTCACATGATCCTTGAGCTATATCAATGGTGAAGTTTTCCTAAATTGTCATCTTTTTCTCTTATGTTTTCCATTATGTCCATCTTTCTCTGATAAAGAAACTAAAGTTTTAGATTAGGATTTGTTGTTTCAACACACCATTTATGTCTGTATTCTTTATATTTATTTTTTCATTTGCAAGGTTTGATTGGAATATTCTTAATTTCCTTCTAGTTACATCTGGCTTGTTGTCTTGGAAATGATCCAATAGAGTGAAACCAAGGAAATTGTGGTGAACCCATGTTCCTTTGAGTAGGACTTGAGATATTGTTTTTAAGACCTTTCTTTAAAAGTATACTTACTAAAGTCTAAAACTAGAGAGGTATATGGTATGCCTTGCCCTTTGGTCTGCCTTGAAATGTTGCTTTGAAGAGTCTTTTGAGAGTTTTTCAAAAGCAGATTGGATTATTTTTGTTTGATCTTAGGCCACTCTTACTGTTATCTTACATGTTTTCCTTATCTAAAAGTAGTCTTTTGATTGCTAGATTTTTGTCTGAAAGGTTGCTTATTAAAGGTTTGTCCAAAAAATTATATGGTTTGCCCTGTCCTTTGGCTTGCTCCAAACAGTTACCCTAAAAGGCTTTTCTTGTATAAGTAGAGTTAGAAGATTCTTAATTGATTATAGCTTTGTTGGCTTCACAACTTATTATTGTTTCATATCACAACCTAATCTAAAGAATCCATTTGATATAGTTAGCTTCCCCTATGAATACCCTTGCAGAGTTGATGAACAATTAAATCCTTTTATGACTCCATAGCCCAATGGATTGATTTTTTCTCACAGTCTATTTGTTCAGTTAAAACATTCCCTCAATCAGTCATGCCATTTATCCTTCAATCTATCAATTAATCCAACCAAAAACAAACAAGTCCTTAGAACTTCATAACTAGCCTAAAATTTTAAACAAAGAGCACAAATATATATCAATTGAAAACACCTTTATAGAAATGTCCCTCTCTGAATCCAGGAAGGATAGATCCTAGGATTATAAAGTGGTTCTGATGTGGCCCCTGCAGTGTTTTTTCTTGCCACTCTTGCAAATTATAGGGAGCCAACAATAGGGAAAGCACATTGCATTGAGATATTTTTTGATGAGGATGAGAAGACCAGCGTTGTACCTCTTACATAAGATCTAGTAAAAGCCTTTGCTCCAATGGGAGGGGCTCTGGCAGCGTTAAGAGGAGTTCCCAATTATCTAACATTGAGATTTAGGGGCACTATTATGGGACAAAGAGTATCAGTTTTGGTAGACAGTGGAGCTACTCATAACTTTATTGATACACAACTAGTACATAGGAGGGGCATTCACATAGAAGACTTTGAGGGGTTCTTAGTTTTGGTTCTAGGAGCTAGAACCATGAATTGTGCCAAATATGTTCCAGAAACAACCATCACCATGCAAACCTACACATTGAAAGACCACTTCATTTTTGTTGATATTCCAGACACCAATTTCATATTGGGTGTCTAGTGTTTAATCACCTTAAGGAAGGTTACCACTGATTTGGAAACCTTAGAGATGGAATGGACATAAAAGGGGAGTGGTAAAAATCAGAAAATCAAAGGCATAGACACCTATCCACCTCAAATTGTCTTAGCCCACAGGATGGAAGCTTTTACGCAGAGGGGACATAGAATGGGTAGTAGAACTGCGTTTGTCAGAAGCTGGGAGCAAGGATTCATCAGTACATCCAAATGTAAAATCTATTTTGGACCGATACTCTATAGTATTTGGAGATATTCCACCTGGAAGACCTCCTGAACGAGGTTTTGAACATAATATTAAGTTGGAGCAAGGAATCCAAGCATTGATTACCACACCCTATAGGCACCCCAAAGCCTATAGAGAAGAGATTAAAAAGGCCATTCAAGAGCTTTTGGCCTTAGGACATATCTGCCCTAGCACTAGTCCTTCTACCTCTTCAGTGGTCTTGGTGAAGAAGAAAGATGGCACATTGAGAATGTGCATTGATTATACAACATTGAACAAGAAAACCATGAAGAATAGATACCCAATTCCCAGGATCGATGAATTGATGGATGAACTAAGAGGATCCAAATATTTCCCCAAGATTGATTTGAGATCGGGATATCATCAAATGAGGGTGAGGGATCAAGATATCCCTAAGATAGCATTACAGTGTCACTATGGGCATTTTGAGTTTTTGGTAATGCCTTTTGGGCTAACCAATGTTCCAGGAACATTCCAATCTTGCATGAACCACATCTTCCGTGGTCACTTGAGGAAGTTTGCGTTGGTCTTCTTTGATGACATTCTTATTTATAGTTGCACATGGGAGGAACATTTACAACATATTTAGGTAGTATTACACATTCTTAAGGAGAATCAATTATATGCTAAGCTTTCCAAGTGTGAGTTTAGGCTCATAGAGATGCTTTACTTACGCCACATCATTGGAGTGGATGGGGTAAGATTCCATGAAGAGAAGATATGTGCTATTAGAGATTGGCCTGAACCAAAGAATGTCACAGAACTTTGGGGATTCTTAGGCATATGTACCTATTACCGGAAGTTTGTAAAAGGGTTCTCTTAACTAGCAGAACCACTTACAGATCTAACCAAGAAGGTAGCCTTCAGTTGGACACCTACAACACAGAAAGCTTTTGATAAGCTCAAGGAGGTGATGAGTAGCTTCCCAGTATTGGTCCTACCTTATTTTACTCAACCCTTTGTGTTGGAATGTGATGCTTCAGGGGAAGGCATTGGGGCAGTATTGATGCAAGGGGGACACCCTATAGCTTTTTAGATCCGGAAGTTGCTGCCGCATGAGAGGATATACCCCATATATGATAAAGAGATGTTGGCTATTATGCATGCTTTAGCCAAGTTTTGGCAGTATTTGGTGGGGAATAAATTCTAAGTGAAGACTGGTCATAATAGTCTTCGATTCTTTCTTGAGCAGAAGTAGCTTCAAGAGAGGAAGCAAAAATGGGTAAGTAAGATCCAAGCATATGAATTTGAGATAGAGTATGTCAAAGAGAAGAGTAATGTGGTGGCAGATGCTCCATCAAGGAGGCCAACAATGCTGTCCTTAAGGGGAATAGATGTAGATTGGAAGGCTTAGTTATTGGTGGAATACTCCAAAGACAACTTTTCATGTGAGATCCTAGATGGAGTGGTGACTGATGAGAGGTATAGAGTGATGGATGAGGTCATATATTACTGAGATCGAGTCTTCTTGGCTAGATATTATAATCTCAAGGAGAATATTTTTCAAGCGTCACATGATTCCCCACTTGCAGGGAATCAAGGATTCAACAAGACTTATTGGGCTATTCAGGAGAAATTCTCCTGGAAGGGTCTCAAGGAGGATGTAATACAACACATCAAGGAGTGAGTAGTTTTCCAACAAAACAAAGGAGAACACAACCATCCTCTAGGATTATTGCAGCCACTCCCTTTTCCGGATGGAAAATGGGAGAGTATTTCCATGGACTTCATCACTGGTCTACCTACAGTTCAAGGTAAGGATTGTATCTTTGTAGTTGTTGATCAACTAGAAAATTATTCACATTTCATTGATATTTATGAATGATATACTACTTCATAGGTAGCTGATATTTTCTTCAGGGATGTGTTTAGACTCCATGGTCACCCAAAGACCATAGTCAGTGATCGAGATAGCCACTTCATGGGTGGATTTTGGCAAGAATTTTTTCGGTTAGTGGGTACTGAGTTGACACCAAGTACTAGATATCACCCAAAAACTGATGGACAGACTGAAATAGTGAACAAGTGGTTGGAAGGCTACTCGAGAAACTATTTTTAGGCCAATAGAGAGCATGGTTGCGTTGGCTCCATTTGGGGGAGTATTGTTACAACACAACTTTTCATATGTACATTGGCATGACCCCATTTCGAGCTCTTTATGGGTATGATGCAATTTCATTTTCTGATGTGATGTTTGGGGCAACAAAAGACCCTAGAGCAAAGGGATGGATTCAAGAGAGTCACGATATACTTTGGGCCCTCAAGGGCAACATTGCTACAACACAAAACCAGCAAAAAATATATGCAGACTGTGGTCAAATAGAGAGACAGTTTAAGATAGATGACTTGGTCTATCTTTTCCTTCAGCCTTATAGATATTCTACACTCAAGGAGAAGGGAGTTGAGAAGCTCAAAACTCGATTCTATGGGCAATACAGGGTGATCTGTCGTGTTGGGGAAGTAGCATATTAGTTGGAGCTTCCTATGGGAAGCAAGATCCATAACATTTTTCATGTCTCATGCCTCAAGAAGGCCATTGGAAAACATGTGGTTGTCAATATTGATCTCCCACCTATTAATGATGAGGGCCATCTAGTTTTGTAACCAGAGGCAATCTTCGATACTCGGTAGAGGCAACTAAGGAGTAGGGTTATCAAAGAATATCTGATTCGTGGAATATTCCTGATGAGGATGCCACTTGGGAAGGAGAGAATATTTTACATCATACTTCTTTACTGTTGCCTGAGGACAAGTAAATTTTGGGAGGGGAGGACTATAATATTCCCAATTAGCTTATTTCTAGTTGGAATATTATATGTTTCTCTATTTTTCAGTCTAGAAGAATAAATGGGGTAGGGAGACCCTTAAATCTATTTAGCAGGAATAAAACACTTCCAATGTGAATCTGGATTAGTTTAGATAGGAAAAATAAAGTCACCTTGGGTGTGAAAGGGAGCAATGCATGTGGACTAGATCCAGGTTGATGTAATATTCCCAAATGGGAAAACTCAACAATACATGCACAGAAAATGCATTTTCCAAAAATATAATCATTAAAAGAAAAATGAAGCCCATGAATCCTTTATATCTGACATTATAGAAACTAGATCTGAGAGGAAATCAGAAACAAATAACTTTTGCCTAGTTAAATAGGCCTCCCATGCTCAAAACAACCCAAAAATGCTGAAAACCCCAAGATTTACTACAACACAAGTTACTGCATAAACTTAAAACGAATTTTATAGAGGGTTTATGCTTATAAATATAGAGACAAATCAGATCTGCTATTATATTAATCAATGAGGCATAAAAATAGAGATCTAGTCTATTTTACATAGATCCAAGATGACCCGAGAAGGGTTTCTTGACAGAAATGATATACATGAAATTTTCTGGTACAGATCTATAGCTGAATCACGTCGTATGATTGAAGCACTGCGTAAATATGGCTGATCATTCCAAGAAATTTTAGTAGACTCTCCTACTAGCTTTCCAGGGAAAAGGTTGATCCTCCTCCTGGGAAACTAGCTCATAAAACAAGGGATTAAACCCCTCTACTACAATACCTTAAGAAATAATGCAGTTTCTCCAAGGGATTGCATTTTTTCTGAAGGTTAATTCTTGACCTAACACCAGATAGTGGAAAATATAGCACAAGATGCTCTCCTCAGATTTCTTAAACAAGATCTCCAAGCAAGAGTGGGGAATTCCCGCATGAGAAAAACCTTGCACTAAACAGTGCAACAAAGTTAGCTAAATAAACAAAGGATGTAGAAATTATAAACATGCTACATGCAAAATATAATCTTCAATCATGCCCCATATGGTTGCCATTCCCTCCATTATATAGTTGATGAGCTTCCTCACCAAGGGTCCCACCCAATTATGAGGTTGCTTCCATGCAACATATCCTCCACCAAAATTACGTTGTCTCCATTAGTCCCACTCATATTTTTACAGCGTTGTTTGATTTATTCAACCTTTACTTGATATTCATGCATTTTCTTTGTTCACACCCAAGGTGTCTTCATTTTGACTAGCTGGATTGATCTTCATTCACACTGAGCTTCCTTTATTTAGGATCCACTCCTCATATAATAATGTTGTTGACTTGGTAAAACTTGTCTTTGTCCACACATTTTAGACCTTGTTCACACATGAGGATGTTTGATCTAGTTATTAACATGATCCCTTTTCACATTATGAGGGATTTTATGCCTACTTAAGCAAATTATGAGCCTCATTTCCCATTTATTCATCTAACTAGATTTTAAAAGAAAAATTAATATTCCTATTAGCTGCATGCTAATTTAGGAATATTACAGTCTTCCTCTCACAAATATCACTTGTCCTCAAGAAACTACAAAGGTGCTACAAAATCTCCCCTCCTCCTCTTGTGGCCTCCTCATCCAACAGTCTCCACCTTTGCTTTAAATATTCTGCAATAATTTTGTCTCCCAATGGTTCCTCCCAAGTGTGCAAGTTGGCGTTTGGTGAAATAATGGAAGGTATATGTGGAAACCTTCTTGCTTATCAATGGCCTCCTCAATATAGAAGTGATGACAATCATGGGGAATTCCATCATCAATGAGGGACTCCCATCTCCATGCTATCATCCAAATAAAACGAATCACCTCCCAGCTTGGTAATTCATAGGAAAGCTCCTCCCAAGTGCTCATGAGAGGTATGTCCCAAGTGCTCCAAACAATCATATGGCCTACCTCATAAAGAAACAAATGATCTAATATGTTAGCCATACCTTTTCCCATGCTCCCCTTGAAACATGTAGTGCAAAAAGTGTGGGAAATTTCTTCCCCCAAGGACACATCCAACCAATGTGTCTCTCTTCCATCCATGTCCTCAACAAATATAAGATCATTTTTAGCATATGGAATCATAATTAGAGTCATGTCAGCTGCCATATGTAGTAAATAAGAAGGACAATGGTCCCTCATGTGCAACCAGCGCAGTTTTACTCCTAACTGCCATAGAATATGATATGACAAGTGTTTTTCCCAACACTTGTTTGCTGCCCCATCCTTCTTGCATGCTTGGAGAAGGTGTATAATGGTTGGTGTTAATGAATCACACCATGAAGAGTAAATCATCTCTCCAACATCTTCTAAGGAATGGTCAACATCACCACTATCCATGGCCTCATGTAGTCCATGAAGTCCATAGGAAAAAGTGCCCCCTCTTGGAGCAAAGCCCTGTACATGAGTGTTAAGAAAATACAAGCATATAGTAGATACATTATGATGTTCAGAAATACAAGTTTTACCATACACTTGATTTAATTCAGTAAGGTAGCTCATGGATGAGCTTCCTCTCACACCCAATGAATAAGGAGGTGGTAATGATAACTCTTCCCAAGAGCTATGTTCCTTCTCAACTAGAAAATGATCTATGCACTTCCTCATATGAGAGTGCATCTTTCCTTTGAGATATTCCCACATGAATCCCTCCAAGATTATATGGTATGCTTTAATAAATCCAGTGGGTTTAGAAAGCAAGATCTCATAGGCTGCATTAAGTAGTTTATCCTTGAGCTTGGAGTCTCTAGTTAAGTAGATCTGATTATCGAAATAAATGACTCCATCAACTACTTTATACCTCCCATCCATTACTTGCCCATCAAGAACCTTACATGTGAAGATTCCCTTGTAATATTCCATCAAGAGTTGGGACTCCCAATAAGGATCTAGGCTCCCAAAAAATGACAGCGTTGTAGAAATCTAAAATGCAGCCCCTATCATAACATGGCTCTCCTCTTTGACATGCTTGATACCAAAGTCACATGTTGGAGTAATATTAACTTTCTTTTGCTGCCTCTCTTGTAGTTGATCTTGCTCAAGACAAGATTGAAGTTCATGGGAATCAACCTCCTTTTGAAAGGGTCCTTTCTTCCAAAACTTCCATAGTTTTTCCCATGCATACAGGAGTGGTAATACCCTCTTGTCATATTCAGAAATATTCATTATGTATAGAAGTATCTTTTGCTACTCCAAGGCTATGGAGTGGCCTTTTTATACCATGCTCATGTCAACACAGATTTCTGAATTCTTCTTTTCCGGTGCAAATAGATGAGTGGAAGATAGCAAAGTCAATTTTAGAAAATTGCTCATCTCTTCTTGGGATCCATCAATAGTTTTTAGTGTTGTGGTATCTCCCCTCAAGGCTCCTTCCTTATCCAAATATGTCACTACTACACATAGTTGAGAGGAAAATTTAGTCTTCCTCCAATTAGGAGGTCTCCCTAGTGGAATGCCTCCATGCAAAGAGACATCAAGGCATAGAGCATGATGTATATGTGTGTGGACAGATTTTTCCTTGCCTTCATTTCACAAATCCTCCTACCTCCTTTGTGAATCATCCTTTTGAAATAAAGAGGGATGTATTCTCCTCATCATGTGATGCTTTTCCTCCTCTTTATCTTCTTCTATATTCAATATCTCACCATTTGATAATGATGACACATGCTACAAATGGATTGTGCCTTGATCTCTATATGTGAAATTCTTTAGAACTCCTTGCAAGAGTACAAGAGTTTCTCTCATTGGAGAAAGTGCTCCATATTCCTCTTCATGAGGTCTTAGATGTGCTCTTGATATGACTGCGTTGTTATCTCCAGCCTTCTCTTCCTCCTCATCAATAGTTGAAAATGCCTCAACATCAATAAGAGACCTTAGATCTTGGTATTCTTTTGAAGGAGGAATCTCCATGTCTTCCTCTTGAGAAGAAAGGTTCTCATGCAATGGGGATCTTTCCCTTGGCCAAGTATCATACAAGTTTTCATCCCCTTCAATGGTTTTCTAAAATGGAGTTGAGTTTATGGATCCTTTCAACCCATGCAAAATTTTTGTTTGATTTGGTTTGATAAACTCCAAAGAAGGTGTTTCACAAGATTTTTCATCAAACCTTTCCACTATTCTTCTAATGAAATTTGCATCAATAGATGTATTTGCATTCTTTAAGTAAAAAAATTCAAACAACCACCAAGCATAAGCCTTACCCTCAAGATGCAGCGCTGCTACTCTGATGGCTTCCTCTTCAAAAACTTGATGTTATTGCACATAGGTGTCTAGCTCCTTCACCCAAGCCCTAGCTGGAAATTTACATGATCCATCAAAATTAGATAGAAAGGATCTACCCACACCATGCTGCTTGCTCCTTGTGCTTCTTTCCTCCTTGATCTTTCAAAACCCTTGGAAGTTCAAGTGATCTTTGAACCCCTTAGATTGAGCTTCATACTCTTGCAAATAATCACCAAGAGTCTCCTTCTTTAGAACATCTCCTTTCTCCATCTTCTTTGTCATGAATATATGGCCGGTAGAGCGTTGTAAATTTGATGGTGTGACTAAATACTCACACCCATAATATGAGGAATTAGATCTTTCCTCATGCATATATCTTGTAGATATTGTTGAGGGATCTCCATGTTTTTCCCTCCTCATTTCTTTGATGTCTTTGCTTATACCCTATAGAGTTTGAAAGAGAAGTTTTGAGAACCTCCTTCCTCTAGAAAATAAGGGTTTTCTTTGATCTCTCTTGCAAATCTTCTCCTTCCCATGAGAAGACTCCATATTGGTTGAAGAACACAGGCTGAGCCAAGATTAGGGCTCTGATACCACTGTAATATTCCCAAATGGGAAAACTCAACAATACATGCACAGAAAATGCATTTTTCAGAAATATAAGCATTAACAGAAAAATGCATCCCATGGATCCTTTATATCTGACATTATAACAACTATATCTGAGAGTAAATAAAAAACATATCACTTTTTCCTAGTTAAACAAGCCTCCCATGCTCAAAACAACCCAAAAACACTAAAAAACCCCAAGATTTATTGCAACACAAGTTACTACATAAAGTGAAAGCGTATTTTATAGATGGTTTATGCTTAGAAATATAGATAAAAATCAGATCTTCTATTATATTAATCAATGAGGCATAAAAACAGAGATCTAGTCTCTTTTACATAGATTCAAGATGACCCGGGAAGGGTTTCTTGACAGAAATGATATACATGAAATTTTTTGCTGTAGATCTATGGATGAATCATGATGTATGGATGAAGCACTGCATAAATATGTTTTATCATGCAAAGAAATGGCAATAAACCCTCCTACTAGCTTTCCAGGGAAATGGTTGATCCTCCTCCTGGGAAACTAGCTCATAAAACAAGGGATTAAACCCCTCCATGCAATACCTTAAGAAATAACAAAATTTCTCCAAGGGACTATGTTGTTGCTGAAGATGAATGCTTGGCCTAACACCAGATAGTGGAAAATATAGCACAGGATGCTCTCCTTATATTTCTTAAACAGAATCTCCAAGCAAGAGTGGGGAATTCCCGCATGAGAAAACCCTTACACTAAATAGTGCAACAAACTTAGCTAAACAACCAAAGGATGTAGAAAGTCTAAATAGATCACATACAAAATATAATCTTCAATCATGCCCCATATTGTAGCCATTCCCTCCATTATATAGTTGATGAGCTTCCTCACCAAGGGTCCCACCCAATTATGAGGTTGCTTCCATGCAAAGGATCCTCCACCAAAATTACGTTTTCTCCATTAGTCCCACTCATATTTTTACAGCGTTGTTTGATTTAGCCAACCTTGACTTGATCTTCATGCATTGTCTCTGTTCACACCCAAGGTGTCTTCATTTTCACTAGCTGGATTGATCTTCATTCACACTGAGCTGTCTTTATTTAGGATCCACTCCTCATATAATAATGTTGTTGACTTGGTCAAACTTGAATTTTTCCACACATTCTGAGACCCTTTTTGCACATGTGGATGTTTGATCTAGTTATTAACATGATCCCTTTTCACATTATGAGGGATTTTATGCCTACTTAAGCAAATTATGAGCCTCCTTGCCCATTTATTCATCTAACTAGATTTTAAAAGAAAAATTAATATTCATATTAGCTGCATGCTAATTTAGGAATATTACAGTTGACCAAATCAACAACGCTACCAAAAGAGAGAGTGGAGCTAGTGGGAACAACGCAGATTTTGAGGACGATTCTTTGCAAGAAAGTAACCTCATAAATGAGTGGGGTCAAAGATGAGAAGGCTCACCAAGAATAAAAGGGAAGGGATGGAAGCCATGAGAAGCATTCAGAATATTTTTTATGTTTGATTCTTATGAATTCTTGCATGCTTCAACTATTTAGCTAGGTTTGCTGCACTGTTTAGTGCAAGGTATTCTCATGTGGGAATTCCACACTCTTTCTTGGAGCACTTGGTGAAGGGATCTAAGAGGAGTATTCTGGGCTATATTTCCACCATCAGACATTGGGTTAAGCAATCACCTACAACTACAGCACAGTCCCTTGGAGAAACTGCGTTATTTTTCATGGTGTTGCAGTGGGAGGGTTAAAACCCCTGTTTGTGAGCTAGTTTTCTAGGGAAAGGATAAATCTTTCTCCCGGAAAGCTAGAAAGGAGAAGTTTCAGCCATTTCTTGTATTTTCCAGACATATGTATGTAGAGCTGCAGTCATACAGCGTGATTTCAGTCAAAGATTTGTATATCTACTTTTTTGTACCTCATGCTCTCAAGAAACCCTTGCCAGGTTATCTTAAGATTGTATAAAAGAGAATAGATCTCCATTTTCTTAGCTCTTTGAGTAATATATCTTCATATCTATTTGTTTCTATCTTTCCATAGTAGAAACCCTCGTTAAAATGCGCTTTCCTATGCTTCAGAAATTATGTGTTGCAGTAGTCATGGGGTTTTGGTGTTTTTAGACTATATTGAGCTAGGGAGATCTGTTTAACTTAGCCAGAATGATTTGTTTTATGATCCCATTCTACATTTGAGGGCTATAATACATAATATAATGGATCCAAGTGTTTTTCCTCATTATTATAGTGTAATTTTCTAAAAAATGTGTTTTTATTGTCAATATTGCTGATTTTCCGAAGAAGGAATATTACATGGATCTCGGTCCTCGAGGCCTTTAGCGTTGTGACCAACCCGTCAATATTAGCCTGGGGGGTGGCCAAAGTTGGGATATCTTTGGTGACATCTACACAAAGCCTACTAATGAGGTGCTCCAACTCTGTCTGTTGCGCGACAACGAGGGTACATGCAGCCTATGCCTGAGATACTTTAGCATTTTTTTCTTCAATTGTTTGTTCAGTTGTACTGAGTTGCTGGTGCACTTGACAGTATCCATGCTGGATATTTTCAAACATGGATGTGTGAAGGATCTGAAACGGTTCATGCGGCAAGCGGGCGAGATCCAACTGCACCTTTGTGCAAGCCTGGACTTGCACTCTTAATTCAGGTGGACTCAGTATGAGGGCTGCGCCTGGTAGAGGGAAGAGGTGGATTTTTGGCATACTAAGTACTGTGCTGCTCATTGCTAGGGTCAACTTGGTTGGAATCATATTGGTCTACAGTGTATCATCCTTGAGCTACAAGGCCCGGAGCTTAGCCTGTAGTGTTTCAATTGTGGCTTTCTGTTGTTCTTCCAGAGCCAACCATTTGTCTTCTGCGGCCAGGGTGACTGCATCTGTGCTCTGCTCTAGGTCCTCCTCCATTAGCATAACTTCGATGTCACGTTTAGGTCATTGAGCGTGTTGCTTCTTTCGTGGCCCTTTAACATGGTAACCAATTCACTTTGTTCCTCGCGGGGAGTTAGCACCTCCCACCTCTAGACCTTCTGCATCCAGATCCTGCTGCGAATTCTTCTGCGAGGCCATTTCTGCACCCTTTCCAGTACTCTTTCTCTCCTGCGATCCCGGGTCCACTTCCTTCCCTGTCCTCTAGTATCTTTGGTGGTGTTGAGCGGGGTGACCTTTGCGGTGCTCATCCCTATAGTATCCTTTGCACTGAATTTGAAGCCAAGCTTCTAGTGTGGATACCAAGCCACAATTAACCTGTCAATGTCTTCATCAGCAACCATATATGGGAGTGAAACCCATGATGGGTCCTTGCGGCCTTTGATTTGTACATTATGCATGGTAACTTGAAATGCTGTGATTCTTTTGTATTTATCATACATAGCTGGTGACAAGTGCAGCCGGGAATTGATGGCTATCGTGAGCCCACTCTGAAATAGGACCCAGAAGACTTGATTTTCCTCAATACACTGCACATCCTTTGAGTCCCACAAATTCGTATACCTCACCCCCTTGCACATATCTGGGGTGAGCTCGGGGAGGACTGAGTCATCAGGGGCTTCCCATGCGACCAATGTGATGAGAAGCATCAACCAGGAGTAGCAGAATGTTCATCCCTGATCCTAGGGTTCGTAGACATTTGCCAGAAATTCATTGCACGGGTAATGGGACCAATCGAAGCAGACCACCTTTTCGCATCGACCTGCCAGCTGAATCACATATGCAGGGATGGTGGCAACCTGGCATTTGCGTATCATCTTGCATGCTAGGAACAAGGTACCCATCTATGTACACGGGTTGCTAATGGTGTTGATCATGAATCCCCGAGTGTTCCACTCCACATGGTAATCCTCGCACACCTTGTTGGCGATCTTTTGATCATACTTTTTGCCGACACGCAGCATAGGATCCGGCCCTTCCATGGGTAGACCAGTAATTCAGTGAATAAGCGTGGCATCAATGGGGATTCGATCCTGGATCCACAAGCTTCCATCATGGACCAGGGCAAGTAGCTGGCACAAAAGTCGGTCTGTGATATTGTAGCGGCCAAAATGCGACATCCTCAGTAGGTATAAGAGCCTGGAACCTACCAATCCATGCACCCAGTGCATGGGGAATATATTTATCCTGTCGTCTTCCAATAGTCTTTCGATAAATAGCTCAGGTGCCAACTTGGGGAAGGCCTCCAAATTGGCCAGGTCATGTTCATCGAAGTTTACCTCATGGATCTTGCCAAAGGGTTCTCCAATGATGAGGACCTCACTTGGAGTCAGTGGCATTTGTAGATAGGTGTGCAGGCCATCGAGGTTCTTCAACGTGCATGTCGAAAGCATGTTGGGCCGAACAAAGTGTGGTAACCAATTGATTGGTTCGGCTATTTGGGCCTCTTCCTGAGCAGACATAGGTCTCTTTACTGGTTTAGGTGAACATGTCTGGGGCATCGCCTATGGGGACTTCACATTCTGAGGAGAGGTGCGAGGCTTTATCCCAGCCCATTTCGCGAGCTTTCCCGATCCTTGCATTTTTTCTTTCCCCTTCCGCTTTCCCTTGCTTGGCATAGACATAACCTCTTCAAATTCAGGGTGGACTTCCAGTACTTCCTCAAATTCTTACTCTGTCGAGGTCACAGGCTGGGAAGACTCGGCAGGATTAGTTGCAGCCATTCTGGCACGAAAAATGAACTCTGGGTGGCTACTTTCTGAAGGGGAGGCACGCTCAGACATGAACAAGGCACAATAATCACAAGCTCGCACAGAACACCAACTACTCAAGATACATAGAACCCTCTTCTGAGATATCCTTCTACTTTTATAGCCTTGAAGATCAACCAACGGTTGGGTGAAACTAATCTGAAACTTACCATCAAGTAAACGATAAAAAATATTCGGAAATTGCCTCATTAATTATCGGCTGCCCGCTCCTTTCAACAGTAAAATTTTCTTTTTACAAAGACTTACTATTCCAATGACTAGTTTTCACACTTCTTGTGCACCCAGCGCACCCCTGCGCTCCCAACATACCTCTTGTGCTCTTAACACACCCCTGCGCTCCTAGCGCACCTCTCCGGGCCTCCAAACCTGTGATTGATCCCTGTGCGTACCACGATCCTGCCTGCAATTGCCTTCCTTTGGGCGTGTATGGTGCCCCATATCGCTACTCTGGCCATATAGTCATTTGATATGATATGGTTTGAGCTGGCTGTCATTGGCATATCCTGGTATCATATCACTGTGCAGGGTAGCTAACCAAACAACTCCTCCATTCGTGATTTCTTTTACTGTATAAGGGCCTAGCCAGTGCTGACAGAACTTCCCCGAGTGTTTCGCAAACTGGTTGTCATACAGCAGGACCAATTAGCCCTCTGCAAAGATCTTTTGTTGAATATGTCGATCATGCCATGCCTTATCCTGGGCCTTTTGAACCTGCTGATGGAAATTAGCAATGAACCGATCTTCCTCTAATGCCAAAAGTTGCGCCAAATGCTCCTCCATGATATCTGGCTCTGCCATGTTCGTAAAGGTTGGAATGCGCAGGCTAGGAATAATATACTCCATGGGAATAATGGCCTCCTTCCCATAGACCATCCAAAACGGTGTCTTCCCTATCAAAGTTTTGCAGGTGGTTCGATAAGTCCAAAGAACGAATGTGATGCGCACATCCCAGTTGCTACAATTGGCATTACAGACCTTAGTCAGTGCCTGCTCAAGATATTATTAAAAGCTTCTACAGTTCCATTTTCTTGAGGATGATATGAGGTGCTTTTCGCGTGGTGTATCCAAAATTCTTCAATCAAGGCCTATATTGTTTCATTAACAAAATGCGTACCTCTATCGCTCATTAAGATTTTCAAACAACCAAACCTAGTCAGAATCTGCTAAAAAATGAAGTGTGCAGTGGTGTCTACAGTGCAATCCTTCACAGCTTGTGCTTCAGCCCATCTAGTTACATAATCAGTTGTAGTGATGATGTAGCGCACACCTGTCTTCTTTCCTGGTGGGTTGATGGGCCCAACAACGTCGATGGCCCACTTTTCAAATTCTTACAGGGCCATCTGTGGTTGTAGGGGCATTTTGTCTCTGCGCGATGGCTTCCCCGTCCTTTGGCATGTATCACAGGCTTTGCAATAGTTGTGAGAGTCACTATGTAGTGTAGGCCACCATAGCCTAGCTCTCAATATCTTCTATGTCGTTTCTTTCCCTGCGTAGTGTCCTCCTGCTACGCCCTCGTGAGCTTCTGCTAAGATGGCATGTCGTTCATGCTCCAAGACGTATCTTCCCAATACCTCGTCAGCTCCCATCTAATACAAATGTCCTGCAATGATGGCAAAATCCACTGCGTGGGTGACCAATTATTTCTTCTGTTGTACTGAATACTATGAGGGCACCCTCCCCATAGTCAGGAACTAAATAATGTCAATGAAGTGCACATCAACCACCTTAATCGCGAACAACTGCGCATCTAGCAATACTTCTTTTAGGTTGGTGGGTTCCTCACCATTCTCGATTTGGGATAAGTGGTTCGGCCTAGCATTCAACCTTCTTGCCTTGACAATGATCTCAAAGTCATATTCTTTGAATAGTAGCAGCCACCAGTAGATTCCCCCCCCCCCCCAACACAGGCTTATTCACTAGGTACTTCAAGGCTGAGTGTTCCATAAACATCTTGGAGTGCACTCCTAATAGATAATGTCAACATTTCTACAGTGCGTAGACAATGGCCAACCCTTCACGTTCAGTAGTGGAATAGTTGTGCTCCGAACCAGAGAGTTTCCTACTAGAAAATGCAACTGGATGGTCAATATCTCCGTCTCCAGGCTTCGTAAGGACAGCTCCCAAGGCAATTCTCGACACATCTACATGAACATGGAAAACCTTCGCCCAGTCAGGAAAGATGAGAATAGGTGCAAAGAGCATCTTCTCCTTGAGTAGCTCGAAGCTTTTCTGACATTCGTCATCCCAAAAAAATGAAACATCCTTCTTTAGAAATTTTTCCATAGGGGTTGTGATCAGCATGTAGCCTTGAATGAACTTCCTGTAGTATCTTGTATGTCTGAGGATAGAGCGTAGCTACTTCTTAGTTGTAGGTACTACCAGATTGATGATGACTGCTATTTTGGTGGGATCAACTAGCAATCCTTGTTGACAAACTATGTGCTTGAGCAAGATTCCAAAGGGTACGCAAAATATTCACTTCTTGATATTCAGGGAAATCTGGTGCTTTCTACAGGTGTCGAACATCAGACGCAGGTTTGAGACATGCTTCTTTACCAACCCAAAGATAGTTCAGTCATCAAAATATACCTCCATAAACTTGTGGATGAACTCTTTGAACACTGCGACTACCACCCGCAAGAAGATGGCAGGGGCATTCTTGAGCCCAAATAGCATGACCCTATACTAGAAAGATCCCCATTTAATTGTGAACGTAGTTTTACTACGATCCTTAGGTGCAATTTTAATCTGGTGGTAGCCTGAGAACCTGTTTGTAAATGAGTATGCTTCCTGCCCCCCTACGCTATTAAGTATTTCATCTGAGAATGGCATAGGAAAGGGATCATGTACACAGGCATAATTTAGTTTGCGCAGGTCAACACATATCTGTATCTCTCCCTTAGTATTTTTCTCCTGAACCACCATAGGGCTTACCCAATCTGACTGTTCAACCAGTTCGATGATACCTGCAGCGAGCATTTTTTCGATTTCTTCCTTGACTTTTTGTTTTTACTTGGGGTTCAACCGATAAGGGCACTGCTTCATAGGGTGCACAGCTAGTTTTAAAGTGATGTGCATGACTCCTAGGTCCCCTATAATCTCTTTGAGTTCCGAAAATTTTGTTGGGAGTAAGTCCTGATATTCTGCGAGGAGTTCTGCAACTTTTCCCACAGTATCATCATCACAGTAGTCCCCAATTTTTGCTAACTTAGGTTGCGCCTCTGTTCCAATGTTGATTTCTTGTAGCTTCAAAGGCTTAGTGACATCGACGGTCTTTAGTGGGGGTCCAACAACTGCGTGCTCTCCATCCGACTCTGGGATAGAGACATCTTGTGGATTGTCATTGCACTCCTATATTGATAAATTGCGGTAGTTGACAATATCCTGCATCTGCATTTCCCATGTTGGTTCCCCATGTGTTGCACACAGGCGTGATTCATCAAATAATAAGGCATCAATATCCTGTAGAGCTTCATTGAGTGCCTCTGTCCCTCCTATCAGCCCAAATGTCCCTACAAACTCGTCCTTCAAAGTTTCCCAGTGGCGGGTGCACTGGTGTAATTCTGCGTCTAAATACCACGCGGTCAGGATTGGTCCCAAGGCATAAATGAATAGATGGACCCATTCCTCTGTAATTTTTCCACCCCATTCTTTCATCCATGCTACTAAGTGCTCACGCGAGTCCCTTGGCCCCAAGAAAGTGTTTACGCGCAGGTGCGCCAGAGGTTCGAACCATAAGACCGTCATGTCGTGACATTCTTCCCAATTCTGGAATGCCCCCTTATGCATGTCCCACCACCTCGCAGGGGTTCCGCACATGGCTAGATTAAGGGCCCATAGCCTTCATTCCCATGGGACTTCAGCTTCAAATACTCACAAAAACTCCCTAATACTATCAAAACCATCAAAGTAGGGCAGTTCTCTTACCTCCGAGGAGATGCATCAGAAGTTCTTTGTGATTCTAAGACACCGCAGTGCAGATACATCATGTAACAGATTCTACCAGTTTTCTATGTCCCTCTCGGAGTTAGAGAAGCACTTGTATTCCTTTTCACAGCAAATCATACCATCAGCTGTAGGATTGATCCAATCTTCGTCCTGAGTAGTCAACTTATAGATGTGATCCACATCCTCTTCTTCATGCACTGGTTCTGTATACCTCTCTCCTTCTGCAGGGTCTAGGGGAACTATCACCCTTGTGCCCTCATTCTCAAACACCATGATTCTCTTCTTTAGGTTGATGATTCCTCCCATATCTATAGCCCAATCTAGTCCTAAGAGTGTAGGATAGGGGTCCGCATCTTCCACAATCTAAATTACCTCAAATTCGGCTTGAACCTTAACTCCTGCAATATCTACCATAATTTTTTACAATCTCCCTAATGGTATGATCTTCTGTTGGTTAGCCATGCATAGCTGGATAGTGACCACTCCAACTTAGGCTCTCCCATTTGCTACCAAGTCTTCTTGGGTAGTACGTTGACATTTAACCCCAAGTCCAAGATAACATGATCCATTTCATATCACCAATCTACGTTGTTAGCCGCATTTCCCTACCAGTGAATTTCTTATGCTTGTACAGTTTGTGCACATCCTTAACTTCCGAGGGCGGGTTAGTCCTCTCTACGCAGCTGTCTATTAGTGCTTGCAGATTTTCTAGTGCCTTCTGGTTGCGTAGCAGCTTCATACAGGCTTGTAAAAATGGTTTAACTTCATTGTCTATTCTTAGGCTTGCTGGGGCTTTTGAAATAGTCACCTCATCCTTAGTAAAGTATTTGCGAGATGTGACAAAGGTTTCCTTTTCCTTTTGATGGTCCAAGCTCTCCTTTTTGGTAGGTGCTTTCTAAATAAGAGGTTCAGCTTCATCTTTCTCCTTAGCTCCTCCTGTAGCCATCCCGATGTGTGTTATGACATTAATACTTGGTCCTTCATCACATGGTTCCTCTTTAACCCTTTTCACATTCTGTGTAGGTGTCTGTTGTTTTTCTTGCATTTTCGCTATTAGGATCAGACAATCTTCAATCATATGGTCCAATTGTCTACAATAATGACAAGATTGTCACGCAGGGTTTGGACAATCCCTCGCAAATTTTCCTATCTCCCCATAGTTGTAACAGATCAATTTCTCTCTTCCCCGACCTACGCCTCCACCCCTTCCCCCTCCCTTGCCCCTAGTTGGGGAGCCTCCTCTGCTTGAGGGGGATAGTGGTGAACAAGGGTTAGCCTGTACCCTGTATAGTTTTCCTCGATCTATCATCAAGTCATAGGTTTGACAATTATGCTTGTCATGCCCCATAGAGGAGCAGAATCGACACCATTGCTGCTTCAATTCTAGAAGGTAAGCACTTAGACGGGGACAATGGTTAGTATCATGTATCCCAGCAACATGACAATCATCGCATGTTGTGTAACCAGCTCCAAAAAGAGAAGAAAAGAGATATAAACGCCTTAGAAATGAGCCACTTCGAGGGGGAAACCTCCAATACATTACATAAATGAACAATTATTGGATGATCCAATTTACAAAACCTCCTTTCTATATATAGGAGTCCATGGGGCCATAATGTAATACTAGTGGGCCACAATGTAATCATAGCCGACCTAACAATAATAATTTAAGGGCACAATAATAATAAAATGGGGGTTACAAGGGTACAATAATAACAATAAGGGGGTTACACTAACAACAATAAGGGACTATACTAGTAATATAGGGACCTAACTTGCCCCTCTCCTTCAAAAAAGTGTTGTCCTCAACACTTGAGTAGCTCTGGGTGCTTCTGTATAAAATTCTCGTCCTCCCATGTAGAATCTTCAGTGGGTAAGTTCTTCCACTTGATGAGATATTCTGAAAGTGATCGATTCCGTAGTTGTCGAGTTCTTGTTTCTGTGACTGCTTCAGGTTCCAATATGATTTTTCCTTCCTCATCAAGTTCTGGTAATATTGTTTGACTGGAAGATTTTCATCGATAACCTTCTTTAAGCATGAAACATGGAAAATCAGATGTACTCGTGAAGAAGCAGGAAGCTCCAATTTGTATGCCATAGTACCAATATTTTGCAACACCTTGTAAGGACCATAGTACTTTGGAAATAATTTATTATCCTTCTTTGCTTGCTTGAGGGACATTTGTTTGTATGGTTGTAGCCATAAAAATACCCAATCTCCTACATCAAAACTTCTCTCGCTGCGATGTTGATCTGCCTGTTGTTTCATTCGATTTTGTGCCAAATTCAGGTTATCCTTTAAGAGTTGGAGAACTTCTTGCTGATGCTCGATGTGATCTTCCACTGCTTGAACCTTCCAATTTTCCCTTAAATATGATGTGATTGATGGTGGATGATATCCATAAAGTGCCATAAATGGGGTCATTTTTGTTGCAGTATGGAAGGAAGTGTTATACCACCATTCAGCGAGAGGTAACCACTTGACCCATTGTGTTTGTTTATCAGATACAAAATAACGAAGATATCCTTCCAAACATTTATTTACTATCTCAGTTTGACCATCAGATTGAGGATGAAAAGATGAGCTATGAGCTAATTGAGTACCCAAACAAGAAAATAACTCCGTCCAAAAATTTCCAGTAAAAATGGGATCTCTGTCGCTCACAATAACCCTTGGGCTTCCATGCAGCTTTTGAATTCTGTCCATAAATGTAGTAGCAACTGTACTTGCTTTAAATGGATGAGATAATGCACAAAAGTGTGCATACTTGGTAAATCTATCAACTACCACCATGATGACACTCTTTCCTTCGGACTTAGGTAAACCTGTGATAAAATCCATTGAAATCTCCTCCCAACGTTGACTTGGAATGGATAAAGGTTGTAGAAGTCCTAGGGTCTTAATTGTTTCCACTTTATTCTGCTGGAAAACCAAACATTCCGCCACAAAATTTTGAATATAAGATTTAAGGCCATCCCAAAAAAAATCTTTCTTCACCCTGTGGTAAGTTTTTAAAAATCCTGAGTGTCCTCCTAAAGGAGAAGTGTGCAATTCCAGAAGAATCTTTTGTTTTAGTTGGGAATTATTACAAAGATATAAACGATCTTTGTACCATAAGGAATAATTTTTCCAACTAAATGTATCAGATGTACTAGGATCTTGCTGCAACTTTTGAATGAGTGTCCATACATCTTTTTCCTTCTTCCATTCATATCTTGCTTCGGTTATCCAATCTGGTTGGATAATAGAAATGGCACAAAGAAATGCTTCCACCTCTTCATTCTTTCTTGAGAGTGCATCTGCAACAACATTAAGATTTCCTTTTTTGTAGATTATTTCAAAGTCATAACCCAACATCTTTGTGACCCATTTTTGCTGCTCTTCTGAAGATAGTCTTTGTTCCAAAAAGTGTTTAAGACTATAATGATCAGTTTTTACCTTGAAGTGTCTTCCCATTAGGTAAGTTAGCCATTTCTTTAGTGCATGCAGTATTGCTAACATTTCCTTCTCATAAATAGGTTTTTGTAAATACTTTCCTTTGATTGGACGACTTTCAAAAGCAATGGGTCTTCCTTCCTGCATTAAAACTGCACCAATTCCATTTTCTGAGGCATCACATTCCACAATAAAGGTTTTTGTGAAGTCTGGCGTAGCTAAGACTGGTGCTAGGCACATTGCCTCTTTAAGATGTTCAAAGGCCTTAGTTTCTTCAGGAGTCCATGAAAATGCATCTTTCTTCAATAATGTTGTTAGAGGTGCTACTATTCTCCCATAATTCTTAACAAACTTGCGATAATACCCTGTTAACCCGAGAAATCCTCGCAACTGCTTTATGGTTGTGGGGACTTTCCATTCCTTAATGGCTTTAATTTTGTTAGGGTCTACTTTAACACCCTCGTGAGATACAATATGACCGAGATATTCCACCTCTTGTACTCCAAAGAAACATTTGGATTTTTTTGCATATAATTGTTTCTCCTGCAATAGTTTGAGCACCCTGTCAACATGTTCAACATGATCCTTCCAAGACCATCTGTAGATTAGTATATCATCAAAAAATACTAGCACAAATTTTCTAAGGAAGGGTTTGAAAATGGAATTCATCAACCCTTGAAATGTAAAAGGTGCATTGGTAAGGCCAAACGGCATGACCAAAAATTCATAATGACCCTCATGAGTTCGAAATGCTGTTTTTGGAATATCTTCAGTCTTCATTCTAATTTGATGATATCCTGAACGAAGATCCAACTTGGTAAAACAAATTGCTCCATGTAATTCATCCAATAATTCATCAATCACAGGAATGGGAAATTTATCTTTAATGGTGAGCTTATTGAGCTCCCTATAATCCGGACACATTCTTCATGATCCATCCTTCTTGTGTACCAATACTACAGGAGCAGAGAAAGAACTTTGACTAGGTTGAATTATACCCGCCTCTAACATTTCTGCAATCATACGTTCAATTTAGCTCTTTTGGAAGTAAGGATATCTATAAGGCCTGATGTTTGGAGGAACACTTCCTGGAATCAAATGAATAGCATGATCATGATCACGAATATGTGGGAGTCCTTTGGGAGTTTCAAACACCTTGGAATGATTGTCCAAGACTTGTTGGAGATCTGCAGAAATAGATGATTTTGATGTCGAAACTTCTAGTGAGCATAATTTTGCAATTACGCCTCGTTGTTCTTTCTTTAGAAGCTTTGTCATGCCATTAGAGCTTATTATCCTTCCTGGCTTCCCTTCAATACCCCGTAATTCGACTTCCTTTCCTTCTGAAAAAAATTTCAAGAAAAGTTCTTGAAAATTAAAAGCTACCGTCCCCAAAGATTGTAACCATTGTACTCCTAGTACAACATGAACACCTCCCATAGGAATGGAAAGCATTGGACTAGTCAATACATATTCCCCCATGGTTAGCTTGATATTATGGCATTTTCCAGAGAAATTTATAGTTCCTCCATTTGCAACCATCACTTGACATTCTGGTGCTGGGTATAGGAAAAAATTTAATTCCTTAGCTACCTTATAATGAATAAAATTATGGGTGCTACCTGAATCAATCAACACTATTACCCTTTTCTTCTTGATATGTCCTTCTATCTTGAGAGTTTGAGGAGTGGTAATTCCTGCCAGTGCATTACACAATATGGTCGGATTCATTTCTTCCTCTTCTAGGGCTGGTTCCTGGTGTATATCCTCTTCTTGTTCATTTTATTCTTCTTCTTCACAATCTATGTAAAATAATTTCTTTCAGCACACTTATGACCTTCAGTGTATTTGCTATCACAACTGTAGCAAAGCCCTTTTGCTCCTTTTTCTTCCAATTTTTGTGGTGTCAACATTCTAGGTTGTGGAAATCTAGGCGTAGCAACACTTCCTTCTTTATAGAATTGAGTAGTAGGCTTCCTTGTCGCCATAATTTTACATTCAACTTTTCTTGCCAACCTGAATGCCTTCTCCAATGAATCAGGTTCCAAAGCTAGCGAACTTGATGTTGGATGCTATCCTTTAAAGTCCCTATGAAGACATCAATCCTGTGTTCCTCTGGAATATCGATTACCCTTATATTCAATTTTTGGAAGTCATCAATGTGCTCCACCACTGAACCCTTTTGTTTGAGATTTATCAATTTGCTAAAGAATTTGTTTCGCTTTGTATCCTCATAATTTGCTATCATTTCCTCCGTAAAAATTGAACAAGTGACAATTTTTTTACGGGAGTAAAGCCATCGATACCATACAAATGTATTATGTTCTAAATGTAAAGTTGTAATGTGTACCTTTTATGTGTTTTGTACATTATTAAGATCAAAATATTGCTCCATATGTAGTATCTATTCTACGGGATCCTTGCCATCTGACTTCCTCATATCCATATTTGGAATATGGTGGTTCTTCCATCCAACAGTAGAGTTTATGAAATCACGATTAACATTTATTTTGTTCTCATCATGAGGAGTTCTTCTACTATATTTCCGCCATTATGAATGTTTCTTGTTTAGCTTGTCATCAAAGCCTTTATGTGTCTTTTAGAGAATTCTTAATGTTTTCCATGTTGTCTTTCATGTCATCCATCTTAGCTTCCATGCCCACTTCCATGCCATCCATCTTAGCTTCCACGCCTTTCTTCAAACCGTCCATCTTCACTTCCATGCCTTTCTTCAAAACTTCCATTTCATTTTTTGTTGCTCTTTACGAGAGTGAAATATGTTGCACTTGCTCTTGTAATTTTGATAGATCACGTTGCAATTCTTCATCTTCATGAGTCATAGTAGAGCCTTCTGAAGGCTTAATGGGTGTTGAATTCTTTTTAGGGGCCATTTTAGAATCCAATATTGATATCTATTCTACAAGATGCCCTTGGAATCAATTCAACTTGATTCTTCAAACAAGACTTATGCAATTCAGAAAAAAATACACACCTTTTACTTGCTTTGAGGAGCGCGATATTGAAATTGAATTATCTTTGTAATTGAAAATCTTCAATATCTGAAATTCAGCCCTGTAGTAGCCCTCTGAAGCTTCTTTCAAATTCCACAAGTCTGACCTGATTTGGATTCTACAAGACAAAGTTGTGTCCAATCTCCCACAATGACCTAATTCTGGACTGGTTTAGTAGAGAGAACTTGTACGACTTGCCGCGTGTCACTGTTTTGTCCTTTGTCTCTAAAATTGATAGAAAGAAATTAAAGTCCATGTATTTGCGACCAATTTTTACGGCACTCCAATCCAATCCCCAGAGAGAGAGTTATTGAACTTTTCCCACGATCACCTCTTTGAGATGAAATTCAGGAGCCTAAAAAAGCACTACCTTCCACACATCATATTTCCACAAATATTGCGAACCAAGCTATGAAATTTTTTGACGAATTTACTCAGGATTTTAGCTTCGCACCATATGAATTTCAGATTCCGAACCTTCGTAGAAAAAAGGTTATAGTGACAATGCCATGATGACCTGTTTAGGAGCCTGAAAAAAGACCTAACTTCCACAGATGATATCTCCAAAAATATTGCGAACCAAGCTCTGAAAGTGTTAGGCAATCTTCCTCAGGATTTTGGCTTCGTACCCTAAAACTTTCAGCTTCTGAAACTTCATAGAAAAGAAGTTATAGCGAAAATTCCACAATGACCTGTTTGGAGCAGCGAAACCCTAGAATCCAAAGCTCTGATACCAAATGTTGTGTAACCAGCTCCAAAAAGAGAAGAAAAGAGATATAAACACCTTAGAAATGAGCCACTTCGAGGGGGAAACCTCCAATACATTACATAAATGAAAAATTCTTGGATGATCCAATTTACAAAACCTCATTTCTATATATAGGAGTCCATGGGGCCATAATGTAATCCTAGTGGGCTACAATGTAATCCTAGCCGACCTAGCAATAATAATTTAAGGGCATAATAATAATAAAATGGGGGTTACAAGGCTACAGTAATAACAATAAGGGGTTACAATAAAAACAATAAGGGACTATACTAGTAATATAGGGACCTAACATCACACCATAACGTCGGGCTACTTGGCCCCACAACCTCCTTAGGGCATAGTGGGTTGGGTATGCCAGCCTGCATGTAGTCTGTCAGCAGAGGGCATTAATCCTTGGTATGGCCGGATACCATGCATCTTATGCACCATATGTCTGGACTAGATTCTTTCCCTCGTTCCTTTCATAGATTCTATATTTCTATGTGCATCACCTCCAGCTGTCCCTATATCTGTTGCACCCCAAACTGAGCATCGTCCCTCGGCGCAACTTCCAGCTTCATAGAAATCTCCAAAGCCTTCTCTTACGTTGCAATCAATTGCTGACCCATAGGTCTGCGCAGGTGAGCATTAGGGGAATTTTCAGGTCTAAAATGGGCCTCCTAAGGAAATTATAAAATAATAGTGGAAAAAATCAAATAATATTTGATTACATCATCAAATTTTAGAGGGAAAAATGAAAAAACTATTTTTTTAACTCATATTTTCAACTTATCTCCCAAATTTTTTACTCAAATTTCGAGCGAGAGTACTCGTTGGATGCGAAATTTAATTCCTCGTCCAAGGAGTACCCATGTTTCATACTTTCGATGGGTCCTACTACACGAAAAATGAGAAATACATAAAAAAATGTGATTGTAATAACGTTTTTTTTTATGTATTTCCCATTTTTCATATAGCAAGGTTCATTTAAAGTATGCAACATGGGTACTCCTTGGATGAGGAATTAAATTTTGCATCCAACAAGTACACCCACTCGAAATTTGAGTCAAAATTGTGGGAGATAAGTTGAAAATACAAGTTGAAAAAGTAGTTTTATTATTTTATTATTTTTAAATATTTTTACCCTTTTATTTAAAAAATGTTAAATCATCCCCCATGGTTGACATCATCATCTTGAATCCTATTGGTTGTTATAAAGTTTATTTTTGTTGTACATTTTTCTTAGGAGGCCCATTTTAGACCTCAAAATTCCCCTAATGGTAGCAGGATAGAGATAAACCATTCCTTGTGCTACCTATCATCATACTGAAATTCCCCATATTTGATAACCTTTTTCAACTTCTGATCAGCTTCCCATACCGATTCAGTGGGTCCCTGTCTAAAGTCTTTTAAGTCGACCACTATTTGAGAGTAGGAATTAGGCTTTTGAAACTGTTGTTTTAACGTTGTCTCAATCTCTAGAATATATGGATCTGTGTGTTTCCCTACACACCTAATATACCAATCCAAGGCCCTTCCTTCAAAGGCCAGCGATAGCTGCGCCCTCTTTATAGCGTCAGAAGCCACGTTCTGCGCAACCCATACTGATTCTGTGACAAACCAAAATTGATCCATATCCTCATCTCGTACACCCTTGAAGGTAGGTAGCTTCATGTGCACGACCATATCGTCTTTTGGTGGTGGTGGTGGTGGTATGGGTGAGTTCTTATTGCTATGTTGACTTGAAGGTGGTGTAGCTGGAGGGCTATGTGCAGTCGATTCTCTTACTCGACTGTAGACAGATCTATCTCCTTCTTGATTAGTTCGGTAGTATTTACCACTTCGTGTGGTACACTCTTCCAGATCAGAGGTCATTCACTCGGTGTCGCTACACAGAATGCCCTTTTCGCACAGTAATATTTTGATTAACAAAGGCAATTTTTTCAAGAACTTACCCCAGAAACCCTTGAAGAACCTCTTCTTTGCTTCTGAATAGGATACTAACTAATCAACTCCGAATTCTGTCACAAATTTTCCCAGCACGCTATCCACCCAATGATCTACTATACGGGTGATATTATTGTCGGTCCTTTCCAACTACTAGATCAATTCTGGAGTCCACTGCGTGACCCGCTCATCCTTCCAACATGTCTAGAAATGTACAAGCCTTTCCAACCACTCCTAAAGCTCGTGTGCAAAGGTTACAAAGAAAATTTCATATACTTCAGTGAATATGTACTTGTTCTTCCACTTCTCAACCGTCAATTTCGAGCTTCGATTCTCCTTTACAGAAAATTCCTAAATCTTTCTTTCGAACCACTCTTCAATTTCTAGCTTCTCAGGTCTCCAATGTTCCCTTGGCATTATCTGATCTCTCTCTCAAAATGATCCCAGTCCCAGCAACGGAACCATTTTTTGACTTGAGGGGTCCTGACCCAGGTTTGGAGGTTAAGGTTTGCCAACAAACCCCTATACTACTGGCCCTTCCGGCAATGACCTACTTCCGCAGGCCAAAGTCTCACCCGAAGTAGTATGGGAAGGTGCTGGAACCAGGTTTTTGCACCCTAAGAGAGAGTAGGTAAGTTGAGCCAGATCAGTGTTCACAACTTATCGAATTCACCTTGAGTAAGTCTATTCGCAGGTTTTTATCAGTTATTAACCACAACAGAGCTATTACCATTCACAGATCTAATCAATACCTTCGCATCCATGTGTGTATCGGTAATTATCAGTGCATAATATCATAAACACAGCTATAGATTCATTCGCAGCATAATAGATAACACAGAAGTATTCGTAGCTTAAACAGATACCATCACAAAGCAATTATAGATATACTTATGCAAAACATAGATATATTCGCAGCTAAATAACCATCACAGATATGCTTCAACAGTAACCATCACTGATCCAGATAACACGCAGATACTTCAACAATACTTCGAATTCATTAACATTCATATCCACTTACAATGAAACCCAGCCCGCACACACAGCCTTGCAGGGTCTGCACATAGCAGGACTGAGGATCTCCATGCACACAAGCAGCAGGAGTCCTTTCCCAAAACAACCCAAAACAGATCTAAAAATTCGCACGTAGCATAATTCTTAATTTATGACTACCTCTAGACTCAAACTATTCATCTATTTATATCGATATAGCCTACGCTAGCCTGTGGTCTACAAAACATGGTTTGCGGACTCTAGGTCTACCCTTGGACCCATTACAATGCGTTCGGGGCTTTTACCCACCCCAAAAACCCTACGTTAGACTACTGAATACAAAAAATATACAAAATTGGCCAAAAATATACAAAATTTGCAGCTTAGGGAGCCTCATTCCAACAACATTAGATATAATGTTGGGTGGTTGAGAACTAGAAGACTGATTTCTCTTAAAAGATTTGAAAGATGTTTTAGCATTGGAGTTTTCAGCAACTTGTTTTTTTATATCTACCATTTCATTTGTCATGGTTTTCAATACTTTTTGGATGCATTCTACATCAAAAGGATCTTTTGTGTCTTTTTCTTAGAATCATCTTTGAAAGAAACTTTCTTGGATTTCCTGTCCTCTTGAAAGATTTTATTTTCGAGAGAAATTATGTGTTTCTCTACGGATAAGGCTTCCTTTATGTTTTCTGCTAATGTGGCTAATTTTTTTCTATCTACAAAAATGGATATATTAGAGGGAAGAGGAGATATATACCACTCAATTTGAAGATCAGCACTAGGAACTGATGCAATAGGGATTTTATTGGGTAATTTATTGAATATAGAATTAAATTCTTTAATATTTTCTCCCGTCTTAGCCTTGAGATTTGATAATTCATTAATGAACGATGCAATGGTTCTATCATCACCAAACGTAGCTAAGAATTGTTCTTCAAACATATCCCAACTAGTTATAGAGCGAGCTGGCAATGAAAAACACTAGGATCCTGCAGATCCTGTAAGAGTATATGGGAATATTCTAACCACATAGTATTATTCAGTAACTTCCTTTAAATTGATGGCTAACATATAGTTGTGAAGATGTTCTTTTGCTGGTAGATCACCATCATCAAGATTAAATTTGGGAAACCATATTTCAGGATGCTTAGGATGTGGATGAAGAGGCGTTTCCATTTATACAACACCAAGATTATTCCATGGTTGTATACGTAGTGGTGGTTGTTGTCCAACCATGATTGTGGTAGTTTAGGTGGATGAAGATATGAATGGGATGTGAGTGGAAGAAGAGGTTGGTTGACTACCTGAACTAGAAGAAATAGCACTCATATTTTGAATGAGAGATTTTGTAACGTGTGGGGGAATTGAATGGATTTGAGATGAGGAATTGGATAAAATCTCACTAATAGATGTTTGTGATTTAGATTTCTTGGTATTCTTTTGGAAAGAAGTTATGGGAAATTCCAAAGGAGGAATTCCAATTTTGTCACATAGATAACGTGTCAAGATTCTTATAGGTTATAACAAAGATGAAAAACTTTCTTAAGATGGTTGAGATATTGTACATTTTTCAGCTGAAATGGAGATTTGTTCTAACTTCTCTAATAAAGTATTAACTTCTGGTGTTTCAAATTTATAATCTAAAGAAAGTAATCTTTGAGATATAGTAGGAGATTTTGGAGAAGATGGTTCAACTTCTGATCTTAAAATAGTGATTACAGATGGGGATCTATAAGTTGGAGGGGGTCTAGAGGGAGAATGACTATTAGGATGGCTTCTAGATTTTTTATTGGTTTTCCTTGCCATTCATAATTGGCCCTCCTTCTAGCGCCAAAATTTTGAAGCCCAGAATTCCGTTGCAACAACATGGGGGATAACCACCTGGTCTAGAACTTAAAGAAACTCCTTTTCCGTTTGGTATAGTGGCTCAAACTAGGGATGATGGGACCCATTTCCCAGCAAAGAAATTGATATGATGATGATGGGTTTGATACAAGGTGAAATGAAGAATGAATTTAAACTAATGGAAATAATATATCTAAGTAACAAACGTGTGTATCTATTTAATCTAATTATTTAGCTTAATCTATAACCTCGGAAGAATTACCATCAATATCATCTAAAAAGATATCTTATAGTAAAAGGTAATAAATATCATCCAATTACTGAAAGAGATGAAAATTATGTAAGATAATTATTTTGACTAAATAGTTAGTCAAAATAATTATCTTACATCTATCACATATATTGATTGTTTTATGTATTTGGTAAGGAGTTACAACTAAAACAATGTGCAAAAGTGCATGAGTGATAAACTGTAAATAAAATTGCATACATATCACAATATAAAGAGAAATTATCGCAAACTCATAATCAAGACTTAATAATAAAGCTAATAGTACCAGAAATGATAAGTTCTGCTCAAGAAATCCACAATATTGATCTGCTTCGTCTCAATCCAAATACACTTTAAGAGTACAAAAGTGAAATTTCAGTAAAGCATACTCCAATTTTAAAAAAGTCTTTCCTATTCCATATATTTTATCAAAAGCATTCACAAAATTACAGAAGTGCAAGCTTTTGAAAATTGTTTTTTGACAAAATTCTGGACCCTTCCCTAAATGCATGAGAGGGGTTTAAATACTAAACTAAATAAGTAAAAAATAGATTATTACACAAAAATTTGAGGAGGTTTCAAACAACCTTCCTCATAATAATTCAACTAGACTATAATATATAAATTAAAATGATAAGACTGCTTAGTTGGTCTGATTTATTCCTGTCACTTGGTCTTTGAGTTGGAAAATATCCATCATTGGCTTCAGTTGAGTTGGCTAAGTGATTTTGAATCTCCGTTTTCCTTTGAATACGACATTTGAAAGTGCTAGAACTGCCTTTCTCGTGGAATTAGTTAAGGAGCGTAAAATCATGCACTGGTTATGTGGTGTCATCAATTAATTCCAGTAATTTTCTTGATCCAATTTAGTTATCTACTTAATTCATTCTACCTATTTCTCAGCGCTTTATTTCCACTGTTTCTCTAATATATTGACCTTTGGAATTGCTTCAGTTGTGCATTCTTCAATAAGTTTGGCATTCTGAAGCTAGTCATTGAAAAATTCAATGATTTTACTTTCTACGTTCGTTGCCTTTGATGTTGCTTTCTCTGCTTGTTTTAATTGAATTTTCCAATCTTTGAATAGAATATACTTATGAAATTTTTCAATATTTGGGAGATCATCCTTGTTCCCTTCCTCAGATTCTTTCCAAGAAATAAATCTCAAAATTTTCTTATACATCCTTTCACATTCTAACCTTTTTTTTGCCACTTGTTGAGCCAATATGTTACTTATTTCCCAGTATGTGTTAGTGGCAGAGATTTGTTGGAAGAAACTCTCTTGTCATTGTTTCAAATGTGAATTCCATTCAAGTGCTTCTTTAATGAATTATTCTGTTTGAGGTTAACTCTTTAGCTTATCCATTGTTGTTTCTATTTGTGCATCTTTCTTAGATATGTTCACTTGATGCTGCAATTTCAACCTTTCAAATTATTTATGGAACTCTACCATTTTCATTTCAGCTTGCTTATTGGAATTATGTTTCTCCTGTTCCAGTTGTTTTTATAGCACTTGGACTCTTTCTTCTCTTTGTCTAAGGAGAAGTTTCACTTCTGCTACTTTATCAATTGTAGAATTGTCATATGCTCCTACAAACTGTGAAAGTTTAATAAAATGTTTAATTAGATTGACAAGAGTGTCTTTCTAAACAATTTCTACTAGCCCATTACTAAGGGCTATCATTGTTTCATCAATTCTTCTTATTTTTCTCCTCTTTACTACAGATTTATGATTTGGATTGTATAAAATGTCCAATGGAGGTATCTCTTCAATATTCAAAACAATTTATTTAGTAGGGAAGGTCGGGACGATTTCCTGATCTTGAACGCCTGGAGTTTGTTGAAGTTCTATTTATGTTTCTGGTAGCTTCTGAATCTATTCAGGAGTATGAAAGCTTGACGATTCTTTAGGATTGGGATTAGCTAGTGTCTCAAGTTTTTCAGTAAAATTATGCCATTCTTTTCCTAAATGCTCCACTTGGGATTTTTTTTCTACTCAGGTGTAGATTTAACTTCCTGAAGTTATTTAGAAGATGCCTTTTCTGGTCCAGCTTCATCGGTTCTTTCTTCATCATGTATGTCAATTCCTTTAATTACATTTTCAATTATTTTATCAGGGATTTCATCTTTATTTTTAGATTCATTTTCAAAATGATCTGAATTTTGGGACTCATGTTTGGAATGCTCTGAATCCTGAACTGATTTCTCCTGAGACTCACCTTCAGACATATATTTTGGATCATCATCTAGGCTGATACTAGGATTTGGCACACTATTTCCCTCTATTTACAATAGGTCCAATGGGACCGTTTCCAATATTTTATTCATGTACTCATGGAAAGATTTGATATCTGCTACACTAAGTTTATTGGATGCCATGTTCAATACATCTGAAAAATTCTCTGTCCCTTCAAATAAATCATCAAAATCATCTTTCTCATGCATGAATGGTCTAATTTTAAGAGCAGTAGTAAAATTTTGGACTACATTTTTGGGGTCACACTGTCTTCCTGGCATAAAATCCATATTCGAAGAGGTAATATCTAGGATCTCCTTTCATGTATGATATATAAAAAAGAAGAAGAGAAAATTCACCACGCGGTACTGGAAACATAGGCCAAATAGACTTCTTTGATTCTTTGAGATGCCTAGTTATACCATCTCCCAATGTTTGGTAAGCAATATCCCTAGCCAAAAGTTTGTTTGGGACATAATAGGGAAAAACATGGGGAAATGAAATACTACCAAAAAGTATGATATAAGTAAAATTTTCTTCTCCAAACCATCTGGCTATAGACATAATGTCTACATTGGCCTCTTTACTACTATAGAAATCCTGGGGGCTGTCTCGTTAAAAATGATTTGGTGGATAGGAAACATGACTCCTTGGAACATTTTATAAAAATGAGAACAAAATTCATATTCCCGCAAGGCTTTTTGATAGACATGAATGAGACTAGGGTCTTGACTGGTCCATTTCCAACCCATAATAGGAAAATTTGAATAGAAACATATGGCATCCATAATCTATGCACTCATGTAAAAAGGAGGGATTGTCCTAGTAGAAAAGACTCTATTTTTTTTGTAATCTCTAATATTCTTGGCCAAATTATTGGATAAGATGTTATCTCAATTCATAATGGTATAATTGATGGAAGAATCTATTAGGGGAACCCATTCAATAGAAAATTTGGAGTTATCATGCTTGGAAAATAGCCTACACATTATTGCTACTATAAAATAATAGGGTGCTGGTAATTGTGCAATTAGATACACACAAAGTTTATCTCGCTTAAATTTTCTGCCATCAGCCTTCCATTCTTTCACTACCTTCATCAGGTCTTGATTCTCTTTTTCAAGCTTTTCAAGAAAATATTTATCATAAACTTTCTTTGGTAGGTGCAGAACGGTACATAGTGCACAAATATGCAGGGGTAAATGAACCCATATCTTCTTGTCTTGAGTTCTTGAAAGTTCTGTCTGCGACATTGATATTGTCAATGAACCATATCACCATGTAAGTGTATGGTAAAAACTTCGGTCTTGCAACTATCCTATGTAAAAAGGAACATGCTGCCTAGAAATAGGAAGCCTCAGATGAGTTAGTTGCATCTGTTGTTGCTACTTTCTTCAATTCCCTTGGTTTCTCTCCTTCGATCAAATTGTACATTGCTTCCCAAGAAATGGTTCCACTGTCCTTATTGCAAGTAGTATCTAAGAAGAGTGGAGGCATATTTGTGACTTCGGAGATAGATGCTTGGGCAACTGTTTTTTCTTTATTCTTCATTTATGCTAATATTTCTTTCTCAGGTGATTTCTTGAATTCAAACAAACAAGGAAATCAGATTAGAGACGAAGAGCAGAGGAGAGAATAGAATTTAACTATAGTAATTCATAAACCCGACACTTTTATTTGAAACATGCAATAGAAAGATATCAATTTTTCTAGTCCTGAAACCAACTAATGTCATTAATATCTCATTAAACACTTATAAATAAATTTACATGTTTTACCATATATGTCCAATCAGAGGATTTATATCGTGATATATTTTAACAGATTTATTTATTAGGCATCGTTTCTAGCACTTTGCGATAAATGATATATCGCAAATTCCATATCGTACAAGCATCAATATTATGTATCTTGAATTCGAGTGTTTGCGAAATGCGATCTATGCCAATCACATATCGCACTTTATCGATGCTGACATAGCTTTTCGTTTAGCTTGATGTTGCAGAATGTGATAAGTGATGTAAATCAATATATTGCAGCTTATCGGATTTGTGACGTCTTTAAACTTTTTGTATTGTTCTATCGGGTTCGACACTATCGCATTTCATTTCTTGAATGATATTTATGTTAGTTCATTTTACGAAGGAGCGATGCGATTAATAGTTTATAAGGATTTTTACCTTTTCTAACGGGAAATTTGCATATAACTTGAAAAAGGTCTTAGCACTATCGCAAATCGCGAGTTGTGCATGTGTTCTAACATTTGTACCTTAGCAATTTGTGATTTGCGCTTGAGCGGAATAAGATCAAAGAGGAAAATGTTCTTTCCCTTTATTTCTAAAGTTTCGTAATACTTTAAGCAGAAAGCGAAGTAATACAACCTAATTTTTTTTTTTTAAAGGGTCCCCATTTATTATTCACATCTTTAATTGATGAAAAAATAAATGGGTGGTTGTTTCATACAACACCTTATCACATGCAACCTGTCACCTTTCATCTCCCTTTTCTGCTAATTTTCATTATTTTCATAAATAAAATTCCAATTAATGTCTCATGCCTTTCCAAAGCCTTTTCCATTACGTTTTTCAATTTCCTTTAGCCATAATAACCAAAATGAACACCCATTAGGATATTTTTCCCACCATTAATCTTGGAATACATGTCAAATCAATCGTGGTCTTATATAGTTTTTACATGGATTTTTACCAGGGTTGTTACAGAACCCTCCCCCTTGGTCAAACATCGTCCTCGGTGTTCAATGACACCTACAAACCAAAAAAATGCTAAAAAAAAACATATTTCCTATGGAGATTTATAACATAGCTCGTTGCAATATTTACAATGACCACTGTTGTAGACATAACAAACATACTATTTACTAGAGCTTTATAACAAATGTCATTATGATATTTACAATAACAACCACATTTTTTCAACCAGAAAATAATCATACTGTCTATGGAGCTTTATAAATCCATATCCATACAATATTTACTATAATATACACATATACACATTTATTCAACCAAAAAATAGAAGGATACCCTTCCTGTATCAGCAACAAAGGAATCCAAAGGCTCACACCTCGACCCTCAAAGTAATATCGGGATTCACCTCCATCCCAAGAAGTCCATAATCTACTGCCAAAGTCAAAGCTACATCCAATGTCTAGTGCTACAATCATGTGCCACATTTCCTCTCAATGAATAGTTACTGGCTCATTTTTACAGGGCACACTCCCAATGTGCATCTGATTCCATATGGAAACGCTAATGACCAAAACAAATCCATCCCTGGGCTTCCCTTCTCCACTACATAATCTCTCGGGAAATCCGGTAATCCCCTTTCGTGCAGTCACTCATTCCAAGTTATGTTGGCACCCCCATCCTGGATACTCCATCCCTTGGAAAGGCTTCCTCACATCAGAAGTTCAAACAAAAAAGGCATATACCTGCCTCAAAAAAATCATACCAATCATAGAATGCTCATGGAAACCAATGGACACTATTGGGTACTAGTGTCCCACAATGGTCCTCCTCCTAAAGTGCTTCCCCAACATATTGTTGCTTGTTTCAATTCCTTTTGTTGTTGCTGCTAATGATTTCAATCAGTTTCAACCACCCAACCAGGCATTTCCATGCTTTCCTGTACAAAGCACACAATTTCCATTAGATTCAAAATAAATTGAAATAAATTCAAATCATACCTCATTGGTAGCTTGTCAATAAGGTACACTTGCAATCTTGTTTACTTCCTGTCACAACACGTCAAACTGGTTGTTTGATAAAATCACCATGTATAAACATATCACATCTAGTTAGCTTAAAACACAACCATCATAGGTTAAAATCATGAATCACATGCAATAATCATAAACCATAATCATAAATCACATGTAAACATCTTAAGTCATAATCATTTATCACATGCATAACAAAACTAAAATAAAATATCTATACTTATCCTTCATCGGTCCTTACTTCTGCCTTTGTTCTTTTGTGCTCATACTAGATCGGTTCCCACACTAGGAAAGCACCCAATGCCTGTGATTCCCTTCAATCACGTACACATACACATAGGGTGCATCACACTCATACAACCACACAAAAATTACAACATGTTGTGTAACCATCTCCACAAATAGAAGAAAAGAGATATCAACGCCTTAGAAATAAGCCACTTCGAGGGGGCAACCTCCAATACATTACATAAATGAACAATTCTTGGATTATACAATTTACAAAACCTCCTTTCTATATATAGGAGTCCATGGGGCCATAATGTAATCCTAGTGGGCCACAATGTAATCCTAGCCAACCTAACAATAATAATTTAAGGGCACAATAATAACAAATTGGGGGTTACAAGGGTACAATAATAACAATAAGGGGGTTACACTAACAATAATAAGGGACTATACTAGTAATATTGGGACCTAACATGCCCCTCTCCTTCAAAAAGGTGTTGTCCTCAATGCTTGAGTAGCTCTGGGTGCTTCTGTATAAAATTTTCATCCTCCCATGTAGAATCTTCAGTGGGTAAGTTCTTCCACTCAATGAGATACTCTGAAATTGATCAATTATGTAGATGTCGAGTTCTTGTTTTCGTGACCACTTCAGGTTCCAATATGATTTTTCCTTCCTCATCAAGTTCTGGTAATATTGTTTGAACTGGAAGATTTTCACCTATAACCTTCTTTAAGCATTAAACATGGAAAACTGGATGCACTCGCGAAGAAGCAGGAAGCTCCAATTTGTATGCCATAGTACCAATCTTTTGCAACACCTTGTAAGGACCATAGTACTTTGGCGATAATTTATTATCCTTCTTAGCTTGCTTGAGGGACATTTGTTTGTATGGTTGTATCCGTAAAAATACCCAATCTCCTACATTAAAACTTCTCTTGCTGTGATGTTGATCTGCCTGTTGTTTCATTCGATTAAGTGCCAAATTCAAGTTATCTTTTAAGAGTTGGAGAACTACTTGCTGATGCTCAATGTGATCTTCCATTGCTTGAAACTTCGAATTTTCCCTTAAAGATGATGTGATAGATGGTGGATGATATCCATAAAGTGCCATAAATGGGGTCATTTTTGTTGCAGTATGGACGGAAGTGTTATACCACCATTCAGCGAGAGGTAACCACTTGACCCATTGTGTTTGTTTATCAGATACAAAACAACGAAGATATCCTTCCAAACATTTATTTACTATCTCAGTTTGACCATCAGATTGAGGATGATAAGATGAGCTATGAGCTAATTGAGTACCCAAACAAGAAATAACTCCGTCCAAAAATTTCCAGTAAAAATGGGATCTCTGTCGCTCACAATGACCCTTGGGCTTCCATGTAGCTTTTGAATTCTGTCCATAAATGTAGTAGCAACTGTACTTGCTTTAAATGGATGAGATAACGCACAAAAGTGTGCATACTTGGTAAGTCTATCAACTACCACCATGATGACACTCTTTCCTTCGGACTTAGGTAAACCTGTGATAAAATCCATTGAAATCCCCTCCCAACGTTGACTTGGAATGGATAAAGGTTGTAGAAGTCCCAGGGTCTTAATTGTTTCCATTTTATTCTGCTGGCAAACCAAACATTCCGCCACAAACTTTTTAATATCAGATTTAAGGCCATCCCAAAAAAATTCTTTCTTCACCCTGTGGTAAGTTTTTAAAAATCCTGAGTGTCCTCCTAAAGGAGAAGTGTGCAATTCCAGAAGAATCTTTTGTTTTAGTTGGGAATTCTTACATAGATATAAGCGATCTTTGTACCATAAGGAATCATTTTTCCAACTAAATGTATCAGATGTACTAGGATCTTGCTGCAACTTTTGAATGAGTGTCCATACATCTTTGTCCTTCTTCCATTCATCTCTTGCTTCGGTTATCCAATCTGGTTGGATAATAGAAATGGCACAAAGAAATGCTTCCTCCTCTTCATTCTTTCTTGAGAGTGCATCCGCAACAACATTAAGCTTTCCTTTTTTGTAGATTATTTCAAAGTCATAACCCAACATCTTTGTGACCCATTTTTGTTGCTCTTCTGAAGATAGTCTTTGTTCCAAAAAGTGTTTAAGACTATCATGATCAGTTTTTACCTTGAAGTGTCTTCCCATTAGGTAAGTTATCCATTTCTTTAGTGCATGCAGTATTGCTAACATTTCCTTCTCATAAATAGGTTTCTGTAAATACTTTCCTTTGATTGGACGACTTTCAAAAGAAATGGGTCTTCCTTCCTGCATTAAAACATCACCAATTCCATTTCCTGAGGCATCACATTCCACAATAAAGGTTTTTGTGAAGTCCGATGTAGCTAAGACCGGTGCTAGGCACATTTCCTCTTTAAGATGTTCAAAGGCCTTAGTTGCTTCAGGAGTCCATGAAAATGCATCTTTCTTCAATAATGTTGTTAGAGGTGCTGTTGTTCTCCCATAATTCTTAACAAACTTGCGATAATACCTTATTAACCCGAGAAATCCTCACAACTGCTTTATGGTTGTGGGGACTTTCCATTCCTTAATGGCTTTAATTTTGTTAGGGTCTACTTTAACACCCTCGTGAGATACACTATGACCCAGATATTCCACCTCTTGTACTCCAAAGAAACATTTGGATGTTTTTGCATATAATTGTTTCTCCTGCAATAGTTTGAGCACTCTGTCAACATGTTCAACATGATCCTTCCAAGACCTGCTGTAGATTAGTATATCATCAAAAAATACTAGCACAAATTTTCTAAGGAAGTGTTTGAAAATGGAATTCATCAACCCTTGAAATGTAGAAGGTGCATTGGTAAGGCCAAAAGACATGACCAAAAATTCATAATGACCCTCATGAGTTCGAAATGCTATTTTTGGAATATCTTCAGTCTTCATTCTAATTTGATGATATCATGAACGAAGATCCAACTTGGTAAAATAAATTTCTCCGTGTAATTCATCCAATAATTCATCAATCATAGGAATGGGAAATTTATCTTTAATGGTGAGCTTATTGAGCGCCCTATAATCCATACACATTTGCCATGATCCATCCTTCTTGTGTACCAATACTACAAGAGCAGAGAAAGAACTTTGACTAGGTTGAGTTATACCCGCCTCTAACATTTCTGCAATCATACGTTCAATTTCTCTCTTTTGGACGTAAGGATATCTATAAGGCCTGATGTTTGGAGGAACAATTCCTGGAATCAAATGAATAGCATGATCATGATCACGAATAGGTGGGAGTCCTTTGGGAGTTTGAAACACTTTGGAATGATTGTCCAAGACTTGTTGGAGATCTGCAGAAATAGATGATTTTGATGTTGGAAATTCTAGTGAGCATAATTGTGCAATTACGCCTCATTGTTCTTTATTTAGAAGCTTTTTCATGACATTAGAGCTTATTATCCTTCCCGGCTTCCCCGCAATACCCAGTAATTTGACTTCCTTTCCTTCTAAAAAAAATTTCAAGAAAAGTTCTTGAAAATTAAAAGCTACCGTCCCCAAAGATTGTAACCATTGTACTTCTAGTACAGCATCAGCACCTCCCGTAGGAATGGAAAGCATTGGACTAGTCAATACATATTCCCCCATGGTTAGCTTGATATTATGGCATCTTCCAGAGCAATTTATAGTTCCTCCATTTGCAACCATCACTTGACATTCTGGTGTTGGGTATAGGAAAAAATTTAATTCCTTGGCTACCTTACAATGAATAAAATTATAGGTGCTACCTGAATCAATAAACACTATTATGTTTTCTTCTTGATATGTCCTTCTATATTGAGAGTTTTAGGAGTGGTAATTCCTACCAGTGCATTACATGATATGGTCAGATTCATTTCTTCCTCTTCTAGGGCTGGTTCCTGGTGTATATCCTCTTCTTGTTCATTTTCTTCTTCTTCTTCACAATCTATGTAAAATAATTTCTTCTCAGCACACTTATGACCTTAGTGTATTTGCTATCACAACTGTAGTAAAGCCCTTTTTCTCTTTTTTCTTCCAATTGTTGTGGTGTCAACCTTGTAGGTTGTGGAAATATAGGCGTAGCAACACTTCCTTCTTTATAGAATTGAGTGGTAGGCTTCCTTGTCGCCATAATTTTACATTCAACTTTTCTTGCCAACCCGAATGCCTTCTCCAATGAATCAGGTTCCAAAACGCGAACTTCATGTTGGATGTTATCCTTTAAAGTGCCTATGAAGAGATCAATCCTGTGTTCCTCTGGAATATCAGTTACCCTTATATTCAATTTTTGGAAGTCCTCAATGTGCTGCCCCACTAAACCCTCTTGTTTGAGATTTATCAATTGGCTAAAGAAGGTGTTGCTCTTTGTATCCTCATAATGTGCTATCATTTCCTCCGTAAAAATTGACCAAGTGACAATTTTTTTACGGGAGCAAAGCCATCGATACCATACAAATGTATTTTGTTCTAAATGTAAAGTTGCAATGCGTACCTTTTGTGGGTTTTGCACGTTATGGAGATCAAAATATTGCTCCATCTGTAGTATCCATGTTACAGGATCCTTTCCATCAAACTTCCTCATATCCATTTTTGGAATATGGTGGTTCTTCCCACCAACATTAGAGTTTATGAAATCACGATTAACGTTTATTTTTTTCTCATCATGAGGTTCTTCTACTATATTTTCACCATTAGGAAACATTTCTTGTATCAACTTTTTCAAAGCTTCCATGTCTGCTTCTAGATCATTCTTCATGTTTTCCATGTTGTCTTTCATGCCATCCATCTTAGCTTTCATGCCAGCTTCCATGCCATCCATCTTAGTTTCCATGCCTTTCTTCAAACCGTCCATCTTCGCTTCCATGCCTTTCTTCAAAACTTCCATTTCATTTTTTGTTGCTCTTTGCGAGAGAGAAATTTGGTGCACTTGCTCTTGTAATTTTGATAGATCATGTTGCAATTCTTCATCTTCACAAGTCATCGTAGAGCCTTCTGGGCTTAATGGGTATTGAATTATTTTTATGGGGCATACTTTAGAACCCAATACTGATATATATTCTACAAGATGCCCTTGGAATCAATTCAAATTGATTCTTCAAACAAGACTTATGCAATTCGGAAAAAAATACACACCTTTTTCTTGATTTTTAGGATCTTTATATTGAAATTGGATTATCTCTGTGATTGCATCACTTCAATATTTGAATTTCGACACCAACGTAGCCCTCTAAATTCTCTTTCGAATTCCACAGGTCTGACCTGATTTGGATTCTCCAAGACAAAGTTGTGTCCAATCTCCCACAATGACCTAATTATGGACTGGTTCAGTAGAGCGAACTTGTACGACTTGCCACGTGTCACTTTTTTGTCCTTTGGCTCTAAAATTTATAGCCAAGAAACTGTAGTCCATGTACTTGCAACCACTTTTTATGGCACTCCAATCCGATGCTCAGAGAGAGAGTTATGAATCTTTTCCCACGATTTCCTCTTTGAGATGAAATTCGGGAGCCTGAAAAGGCACTACTTTCCACAGACCATATCTCTGAAAATATTGCGAACCAAGCTCTGAAATGTTTTGACGCATTTCCTCAGGATTTTAGCTTCATACCCTAAAAATTTCAGATTTTGAACCTTCGTAGAAAAAACGTGATAGCGAAAATGCCACGATGACTTGTTTAGAACAGTGAAACCCTAAAATCCAAAGCTCTGATACCAAATGTTGTGTAACCAGCTCCACAAATAGAAGAAAAGAGATATCAACGCCTTAGAAATAAGCCACTTCGAGGGGGAAACCTCCAATACATTACATAAATGAATAATTCTTGGATGATACAATTTACAAAACCTCCTTTCTATATATAGGAGTCCATGGGGCCATAATTTAATACTAGTGGGCCACAATGTAATCCTAGCCGACCTAACAATAATAATTTAAGGGCACAATAATAACAAAATGGGGGTTACAAGGGTATAATAATAACAATAAGGGGGTTACACTAACAACAATAAGGGACTATACTAGTAATATAGGGACCTAACACAACACTATACAATACATGCACCCACAACGGCATACGATACATACACCTACACCCAGTGTACAATACAACACAATACATACACCTACACCAGCATACAACACATACCCCTACATCCGGTGTACAATACAAAAAAATACATACACCTACACACGGTGTACAATATAACACAATACATTTACATATACAGATTAAAACATAATGAATACACATGTCATGATACCACAACTACACCATGTACATACATAGTACTGCATGCCCACAACACAACATGTAAGACATGCACACAATACCACAGTACCACATGCACACCATGTACACAGTACCACCTTTACACAACACTACCTGCACAATATCACATGTACATAGCACCACCTACACAATGGGTACACAACACCAAATGTACACTGCACCACATGTGTAATGTGTACACAATACCGCATGTAAATAACACCACATGCACGACATATACACAACACCACATGCACGACATGTACATAACACCACATGTACAACATGTACAACACCACATGTAAAATCTTGCACAAAACACCATATTAACATAGCACCGTATGTACAACATGCACACAACACCATATGTACATAACACTACATATAAAACATGTGCATAGCACCATACATACACAACACCACATATCCAATATGCGCACAACACCATATGCACACAACATCGCATATCCAACATGCACACAATATGATATGTACACAACACCACATATCCAAAATGTACATTGCACTGCTATACAAAAAAATGACCTCCTCATCATCTCGGAGGAGAAGAACACTTTGGTTGAAGAAGTGACCCAAGTCATGGGCCTATTTTCTAAGGTAACGCACCCTGGAAATATTCAGAGACCATTATAACATTGTCTAGTGTTACGGGATGAATTACCCTAGGGTATGGGTTGATAACCCCAATAGAGCGAGAGCCATACAACAACAAGAAGCAAGAAAACTAATGGTCCTAATGCTTAAGCTAGTAAAATTGGGAGAAGTGACCTTACCTGTAGGTCCTACATTTGAGGTTGTTCCCACAGGCTTCAAACCCTATGCTTCTCCACGTGCTTCAAAACCCGCAACTCATTCAAGAAAAGAACATAGAATAGTAGTAATAGAAAACATGTTCTATATGTTAGTGGCTAGATCATACAAGCTTATAGAAAATAACATGAAATCAACTATAAAAATATCATAACATGTATAAAATCATTAAATATCATGACATCAGGAATGAGACAGAGCTTCTTTATTGATGTATGTAAAATATGTGGAGGAATACCACTTGATTTAGTCATGGCTCCAAGTGGAACCATCCTCCAGATCCATCCAACCCAAGCCTTAATAATCTTCTTCCATAAGGATACACAAGGATGTCACATAAAGGAGGTGAACATCTCAAAGAGGGAAACAAGGGTTTCCTCAACCTGGGAAGTGCAAGAGGCACAAAGATAATCATACTTGATCAGGGACTAAAAGGCTATAGTATCAATACATATCTCTCTCCTCCCTTTAGGCCTTCCCATGAGGTGTATTTATACTTCCTAAAAAAAAATCAGTTTGGAAACAGTTTGGCCACGAGCTCCTGCAGGTAGGCTTCTGGTGTAACCCGTAAACCTTGCCCGGAAAATAGGGAATTTTATATTTTTTTCATATTTTAAATTATATACATGGGTCAGGTATAAATGGACCCACTTCTGCACGCGCTTTTGAGAGGGCAGAGTCGTGTATGGAATTAAAAATATTAATTTTTAGGTAAATGATCAATTCTAAAAGAAAAGGGTTGCCCAAGGCCAATACATAGATCATCAAGTATATAGAGGTGAAAAATGATGTTATACCACCTAGCCTCTTGCAAAGAGCATTAGTGCCTAGTTTAACACACTATTTTTCCTAAAGGGAAGTTCTATCTGTGTTTCATGAAGTCCGAGGGGAAAATCCTAAGTTAACTAACTAACATCCTGACTTTTGCTCAAGAAGTCTATGAAAAAATATGGAAACCTACATATCAATCTCAATAAAGGACATTTCCAAACCTATCTAATTCATTCAAATAAGTCAAAAGCAATAAAGAAATGAAACATATGGGTTTTTCCCTATTCAAACTAATGGAGGAAATGGAAAGGAAAAGCCTCCCGACTCCTATAAATTGGAGGCTTGAGCACAATGATAAAGGTCGAAGGATTGATGAAGAATTGCTTATTGGTGTGAGATTAGAGTGTTTGCATTACTCATTAAGAGATATTGGCTCAAACACTATCATACCAAAGAGTTAGAGAGAGAGAAATCTTGGAGTCGAAGGAATGATGGAGGCTTGATCAAGCCAACATGGTTGTAATCCTCCTTCATTCATTTATAATATAGAAATTCCTCTACTATTATCTACTTAGTTGTCTCAATGTTGCACTAATCTATTTATTTTCTTTAGGACACATGTATAAGTGGCTTAAATTCATATTTATTCATTTTCAATTATATGCTAGTCCTTGATTTTTTAATTTTGATATACTTTGAGGATTACTCTCTACTTTTGTTTTCTTGTAGGATCTGACCTTGGAGTTGGTGTGGTGGCCTTCCACCTCATCACATTGGGATCTCCAACAGGACTAAACAACACTCTAAGGCAAATCCTCTATCACTTGCTTTGTCATTCAATAATTAGTATGAACATGTATGTGCTTTATATGTAATGGTTGCAAATAATTTGATAGTCTGCCTTGGGTCCCGGGAAGGCCCAAGAGCGAATCCATATCTTCTACCACACATGCTAATTAACCTACAATAGAACTAGAAATCATATTGGGGATATTCTTCTTAGTTCCTAGTCTCTATTTTCAAACCCCTAGATCTCTCCTTCTATGACTTCATGTTTTTCTCACATCCCTTTATGACCATTGTGTGTGTTTCACAATCATCTCTGATTGTTCACATTTTCAAATCAGGCCTTGACTGAATCTGTTTTAAAACCTTTCCCTCTATAACTTTCCTTTTCTATGCACTCTAGAGCGTTATAACACTCCTCATGCTTGTATCCACATCGTTAGTCTGCTACTAATGCCTTGTCTTCTCTGATAAGAAGTGTTATGCAGCCAAAATCTTGACATTGACCTTCTTCTATGAATTCCTAGGCTGATAGCTGGCTTACTGTCTATTCCTGGTTCCTGAAACTGAAATATTGTGCTTGGTTGCTTGTTTGCATACTATTTGTTTCTTTTTTTTAGAGGGTAACTTAAATGAATTTTCTTTCCAAAAAGAGAAAAGAAAATTTTCATTTTTAGCTTTTTGGTATAGTTGATTTTTATTTTATATTTATATTGGGTTAGTTGTTAGAGAGAATTTGAGTATCCGCATATTTTATAGGTTGAAATGCATGTTGGATATGTCTTGTTGCATGGATGCATAAATGAATTTCTCCTTACAGAAAAACTTTTTCATCGAACTAAAGTTAAAAGAATTTTCTGCATGGTTTGTGTCAGAGTCACATAAAATTTCATACGTCCATTCCCCCTCCGAAGACTTTAATACAAGTACACAAAGAATAAAGTGCTTAATAAAATCAATCATAAACTCTTTTTTATATTACACAAATATTAGTTCGGGCTAGGATCTTGGGTTAGAAAGTGTGAGAAAACTACCCAAGGTCACAAAACTGGAAACTATTATCATTAAAGAGTGAAAATCCTACTACACTCAAACTATCTAGGACTGCTCCCCTCACAAAGGAGTTAAACATGAGACAAAATTAGAGTGTGTGATAAAGTAACCCACCTTCAATCACATTTCCAGTGGCTATTTTGTATATTTGGGTTCCCCTCGGGGATCATCGAAACAAGATCTAGGATCCAAGTTTTCTGCCCATACAACATACTCTCCGCGGTCATGACCCCACCGATAGTGTCTATGATTTGAGGTATCCTTAGTGGCCTGACTATTTAGGGATGAACATAAGGTGACTGGGGTGGGTTGCCATGGTACCTGACATAGAAAAACCTACTATGTCTTTGATTTTTGGGAGGGTGATCATCTTCACGAGAGTACTTGGCCCCATTATCTAAGGTTCAGGTGAAGCTCAAGAGTACGCGTAACTATACATATGATCAAATTCCTATTTTTTCCATTGTGATACTAGGTTTCATCTCAAGTGAATGGTGGTTCTCAAACATATTCATATCCCTTGGCTGCTTGCTTGTTGAATTTTAGAGTCTTTTTATTTTATTTATTTTTATTTTTTAGGTGCCTATTTGATTATCATTGAGACTATAAAAATATCACATTAAAAAATTTGATGGAATTTATCAATCATCGGGGCTACCTTCGGCCCCCGTCATCCGTCAAGGTGAAAAAGAAGTCTTCCTCCATTGGCCCTAGAGGATTTGTTGAGCCTGAGTGATCCATGTTCTTCCTTTTTGGAAGAACAGTCTCCAGTGTTGAACCCTGTTTTGCACACCACTTCCCAATACTCTATATTTCTTGAGGATTTTTTCATTGAAGGAGTTGTACCTCCTTATCATCCTCCTCTCACTAATCTGCTTGGGCCGATGTTTATTCAGGTAGCACAAGTACCTTTGGTGTATTCTTCTTTACCCACATCCAATGTACCAATGAAAACTAGTAGGCCATGGGCCTTTGTGGAAAACTTTTCTCCACCCACCCACCCCCATCCTGTTGACAGTTATATGCAACTGTTAGGTCACCCTACTGGAAAAAACATGCTCGGTACCGACAACTTAGTTAAACCGCCAGTGAGTAGAGTCTATTACATACCGGTCAACACTCCTTTCGTGTGTGCCCTAAGACCTTCAACTACTACTCCTTATAGTGATGTTAGGATAGTTTATTTCAGTAACCCTTTCATTTGGAATCCTTTTTTGTGTTCAAACACTTAGGCCCAAATTCCAACGAGCAATTTTTCCAATAGATATATTCCAAGGAGCACCTTTGTACCCCCTATGTCTATAGGACAACAAAGACCATCATTGATTGATTTACATACTTTTAGTGGTCAATATCTTGGTGTAGTTCAAACTCTATTTTTTAATTATGTGGCCAAAAGTATTCCATAGCCGAACATTGTTGCATCCATTTGGGCACACCCTACCCAAATAAATTGGGCCAGGGGGGTACTTACTATCCTAGGGGAAACCTGCTATGATGGGAGGAGCCATAGGTCCTACTAGTCATCCAACACACCCTTGGTAAAATTCGGGGGCACCCACACCATTGCCATTTTTGGCAAATTTAGATATCTTGGATCTATATAAATTAACAAATGACCCCATCAACCATAACCCGCATTGGCCCCCTATACCACATAAGATACCTGCATATATCTCCAAGTTTGAAGGGAAACAAGGGGATGACCCATCCACTCATGTCACCACCTATCATCTATGGTATATATCAAATTCCATGGTGGATGACAGCATCTGAATCAGAATCTTTCCCTGCAAAATCACAAGAAACGCTACCAAGTGGTACATTGAGTTACCACATGCGTTAGTTAACACATTTGGAGCGCTAGAAATTGAATTTCTGAAACACTTCCAGCTCCCTACCTGCTACGAGACTAGAACGGAACTTCTTAGCACTTTATGCCAAGACACCACCACCCACATCTCCGATCACATCCATGAATGGAGACGTAGGAGGAGGCTTGTCAAGGCCCCAATTATGGATCACTTGTTGGTAGATTGGTTCTGCAAGTCGCTACTCCCTCCTATTGAAAAGGATGCTACCTTAGATGGTGTGGTCACTGAAGACCAATCCATCCATCCTGCCCAGAATTTTGATTTAATTTATTCAAATTTTGGCATGTTGTATGATCTTCTCCTCCATGCCCCTCGAAATGCCTATGCTCCCACTACTCAACAACCTAGAGCACATGCCAATGGCCTCGTTAGCACAACCTATGGGTCTGTTGTAAAATAAATCTATGGGAAATATTCCCAGCCATATTTAGCTGCCAATTCCACCTCAAATACCCATTCAGCTTCTCTTCTAACCGTTGTGGTAAACTTTGTGTAGTCTACAAAAAACCCTGGTGGTAAGAACAAGAAGAATAAGAAAAAAATCTCTCCTTATGAGGAGTACCCTATTACACTAAATAATCTGAATGAGAGAGCTGCCACAAAAAATGACAAAGGGAAAGAGATGGTTACCAAGTTCCCTTGCAAGATCTGTGCGGAGGACCACATGACATATAGGTTTCCTCGCCTTCAGGAATACACAGACTTTCTTACACAGAAGGACACTAGAAGGAACCCTGTTGTCCTACACAACCCTTTCCCTGTAGAAATTTTAATACAAATTATGTATTGACTGGATTCTCCTAATCTAAAAATTATATGCCACTTTTAAATACAGAAACGCTTCTACAATAAAATTTTTGCAGAATTTAAAACATAGTTGCCAATTGCAATAGCAAGAAGAAATATCAATCACACATAACATAGATGTTTTTACCGGGAAAACATAAAGCTAAAAACCCCATTATCATATATTATGTATATATCATGGATCATGATACAATCTCATACAAAAATCTAATTCAATATCTCTCAGTACAATATATAATCGTCTCACACTATCATACAAAAATTGGAAAATTCATGTGCCAATTTACTGCCTCCAGACAGCCTGCCTCCACTGCGCAATCCTATCTGATAGAAATCCATGAATGAATGGAATCCTTCTTGCCTTGACTGTGCAATCCTCAAGGGCACATCCAATGTGTCTGGGGTTGCATGAGTGCACCCACTAATGTCACAACTGATAGTCAAACTGCCCATTTCACCTACATCTCAACTAGGTCTCCACTGGATCTAACATGCATGTAGTTAACAGTAGTAAATATTCAGTTGCGTGTGAGACCAATGATTGTGAATTAATTAGTAATTAATTCACTGATCTCTAACTAGTGTATCTTCAGTTACAGCTAGCACAACTGAGTTTAACTCACTTAAATAAGTTAAACTACTTTACAACTCACATCACTACACATCCAACTCTGTTACAACTTCGAATCACTCAGTTACAACTAAGTCCACTTGCATGCCCCCCCAACCAAACTTTGAACTCGAATTTCCTATAGCTAACTAATTTTCCACTTCAGTTAACTATTTCCAAGTGCTCATTGAGAATATATTATTGTTTATTGTCCAACTATTATTAAGGGATAATAATAGTCAACATGCATCTATAAATAGACATGCGATCTATAAATAGAACTCGCACATACATCTATAAATAGAACATTGTATATAAATAGAATTTTCTCATCATATATAAATATAATTTTTGCATGCATCTAAAAATAGACTTCCACCTAAAAATAGCTTGAGGCTCCATCCTATTGTAGGTGCATAATTTTCACTAGGATCTTCTTGTTGAATCTCAGCACTCCCTCTCAAAAAGAAAGGGATTATAATTCACCTCAATCCTATCTCTATGGTATTTGAATTTTCTCCTAGTGAGCGCCTTCATTAGAATATCTACATCCTGATCTTCGTAGGAATGTACTGAAGCAACATGACCTTCCGCTGCACACAATCTCTGATATGATGATACCAGATATCTATATGCTTATATCCATCATGAAACATGGGATTAATCGAGAGTTTAATGAAACTCTAGTTATCATAATGAATCATTATTGGATCTAAATGAGAACCAAACAAACCAACCAAGGTATTTCTCATCCAGATACCCTCACATGCAGCTTGACTTGCTGCCATGTATTCCACTTCCGCTGAACTGAGTGCCACGGATCTTTGCTTCCTTTTGTACCAAGAAACAGTTGTAGATCCGATAATAAAGATCCCCCCTGATGTGCTCTTTTTGTCTGTTGGGCTGCCCGCCCAATTTTCATCTATGAAGCCATGCAACTTCACCTCATCCGTCTTTCTGTACCATAAGCCATGCTCAGATTTTCCCCTCAGGTATCTCAGGACATGCTTGCCCGCCTTCCAAAAGAGCTTGGCAGGATTAACCATCGCTTGACTTAGTTGGTTAACCGCATAGCATATGTTTGGTCTTGTATTCACTAAATACATTAGCGAACCCACTAACTGTTGATAGACACTACATCCACTACCTCTCCAGATGTAGCATCCTCTTTCATCCAGTTTCATGGAAGAGGAGTATCCATGGGTTTGCAGCCCTCCATGTGAAACTTACCCAGTATCTCCCTTGCATACTTTCCTTGAGACACAAAAATTTCACCATATCGCTACCATATTTCCAATCCAAGTAAATAATGAAGGAGGCCAATATCTTTCATCTTGAACTCCTTTGCAAGGTCCTCCTTGCATGAGTGTATCAGCTGCTCATCACAGGTCAGTATTAAATCATCAACATAAACAAACATGATTAAAAGCTTATCCTCCACCACAATTTGGTATAGGTTTTCATCCACCTCACTCTTGGTGAAGTCCAGTCCAGTGAAATATATTTCTATCCAAGTGTACCAAGCACGGGGTGCTTGCTTTAGCCCATAAAACACTCTTTTGATTCAACACACATGTGACTCGCTACTGAAGATCTCAAATCCTTCAGGCTACTCTATGTACACCTCTTCCTCAATGATCCCATTGACTAATGTAGTATTTACATCCATATGATGAATGTGCCAACCCATCTGCGTTGAGAGAGCAAGGATGGTCCTTATGGAAGAATATCGTGCGACAGGTGCAAGGGTTCTTCATAATCAATCCCCTCGATCTGTGAGAAGCCCTAGGCCACAAATCTGGCCTTGTATTTCTCAACACTCCCATCAGTAGCTTGCTTTACCTTGTAGATCCATCTTGAACCTACCACTAATTTATCAACCGTCCTTGGAACAATTTCCCAAGCACTATTTCTAGCAATGGAGTCATACTCCTCCACCATTGCATCTACCGATGTGGGCTCCTACACTGCTTCCTGAAAGGAAGATGGCTCAGTCACAATACATTTTCTCATGAGAGCCATGTATCTAGTAAATCGATCAGGAGACTATCTTTGTCTGCACTGTGAAGTAGGGGCTCCTACATTCTGTGCAGCATCAAGTCTCAGCCAATCAGCTTCTGTGGTACGCCTTCTACTAGTTCTGATTTTTGGCTCTGTGTGAATGGGATCCTCCACTCCATGAACCTCCTCCTGTGGCTGATCCACATCTAGAGACTCATATTTGGGAACCAACAGTTCCTCCTCCACATGCAAGTCCATCTCCCTCTCAAGTGATAACCGCATGGCTTTCCTCTCATCGAATTTTATATCCTGTTGCAAAACAATCATCTTATTTTTAGGAAAATACACACGATAATTATGGGGTGTTTCTGTGTAGCCCACAAATATCCCAACTTCAATAGTCGGCTTCATCTTCTTCTTGGCATTCTTGGTCACATGTACATAAATAAATGAGCCAAAAATCTTAAAGTGAGAAACATCTAGTTTCTTACCAGTGAAGGCTTCTTCAGGTGTACTCATGCCAAGTACTCTATGATGACAACAATTTTTCACATAAACCATAGTGTTTCATGCTTCCACCCATGAATGCATTGTTATGCCCTCATCATGCAACATCACTCGTGCTGCACCCACGATATTTCTTTTCTTCCTCTCCGCGACCCCATTTTTCTCTAGGTTATGAGGCACTATTAGTTCTCTTCGAATTTCTTCTTTGCTACAGAAGTCTTTGAATTCGTTAGTGATTTATTCTCCACCATTATCACTCCTCAAAGCCTTCACTTGCTTCCCCGACTCTTTCTCCACCAATGCCTTAAACTCGTAGAAATTTGAGAATGTTTGATCCTTCTTCTACATGAAGAAGCTCCAGCATTTACGAGAAAATTCATCAACAAAAATAACATAATAGTTATTTTTTGTTGTTGAAGCAACCGAGAATGGTCCACACACGTCTATGTGAACTCTCTCCAGGATCACCAAAGCACGGTTCTCCTTTTCATGAAAGGTGGAATTTACATACTTCCCCATGGTGCAAACCTTGCACTGATCTAACTGAGAAAGTGCTCCCATTGGAAGTCTAGTAGATATTTGCTGCATGACTTTCAAGGCTCCATGGTGAAGATCACCCAATCGCATGTGCCATAATTCACCCTCATCCCAACTCACCACCTTTTTCGCCTTGCCCATCATGGCAGTGCAAACATCTACCTCCAGCTTGTAGATATTATTAACTCGAATCTTTATCCTCTTGGCTTGAACCATTTTTTTATGTCGCAGGAAATCTTTTGCATCGCTGAAAACAATGTCGTAGCCTTTTTCCTCCAACATTGCGACTAAGACCATGTTTTTCTTTAGACCTAGAACATGCATAACATCTTTCGATTGAAATGGTTTACCTGACTCCCTCTCAAAGGTAATGGTACCAATTCTAGTCACATTGTATCATCCATCGTCACCCATCTCTATATGCATTTGGAGATATTTATCCTCCAAGTCACTGAAAATATCCTTATCTCCTGTCATGTGGAAGGAAGCGCCACTATCCAGATACCACAATGATCCCAATGCACTTGACACCATGCATGTGATCAAAGATAAATCAAGTTCAAATTGCGAGGCAAGGGCCTCACCAGTTGCAACTCTAATAACCTTCTTATTCTTCTTCTTTTGCGGACATTTAGTAGTGAGATGCCCATGTTCATGACAGTGAAAACACTTCACCTTAGACAAATCCAGCTTCTTGCCTTTAGACTTAGATTTTGAATGGAATTTCTCCCCCTTCTCTTTCCTTGCCTTGGCATCCAAAGTAAAATCCTCTTCATCATCATGCTTTGATGAAGAGCCATCTCTAGTGTTCTGCCTGAACTCCTCCTGAACTAGATATTACCACAATCATTCCCAATCCGGTAGTTTTTCCTGTCCATTGACAGAGTCTTCATAACTGTGCCAAATCTTAGGAAGTCCCAAGAGAGCCAAGCTAACCAAATCATTATCAGCAATAGTGATTCCCACACTCCCCAGTTCATCCCAACATTGGAAAAAATTTGTGAGATACTTTGGAATGTTGTCGCCCTTTTCCATCTTGATCTTCCTGAGTTTATGTTTCAGCGCCAATTTCCTATGGTTGTTGCTGCTTTTGAAAAGATCCGTCAAATCCTTCCACATAGAATATGGTGTGGCTTTCCCATGAAGTCTTGAGACAATGTGTTCTCTTACACCTTCCAACATAATCCTCTTCACCTTTACCACTTTCTTTTTCCATGCATCAAGTAATGCAACATCCGTCGAAGTGGGCTTAGGAACATCATTGTCAATGAACTCCTTCAAGCCATTATCTTCAAGCACCGCCTCCATCCTATCCTTCCAGGAAATGTAGTTCGAGCTGCCCTCAAGTGCATACTCTAGCCGCAAGCCATTGAAATCCATTTCGATGTTTACTTAACTGTAGCACCAAGAAAATATTTCTGCAAATTTGAATTCTTTCCACCAAAAAACTCAACTCCTGCTTCAAAATTGCAATCTTTTGTGCTCTGATACCATGTAGAAATTTTAATACAAATAATGTATTGCCTGGATTCTCTTGATCTAACAATTATATGCTGTTGTTAAATACAAAATCTCTTCTATAATAAAATTCTTGTGGAATTTAAAACACGATCGCCAATTGCAATATCAAGAAGAAATATCAATCACACATAACACAAATGCTTTTACCTGGGAAGCATAAAGCTAAAAACCCCACTATCATATATTATGTATATATCATGTGTTATCCTCCTTTATTCTACAGTTTCACTAGATGACTATGGATTTTCTACAAACTGCTGAAGATAGCATTTCTAGACTATCAACTATCTTAAGAAATCTCACTGCCTTCATTATCTTCATGAAACATTTTTCACTATATATCATTTTTCCTTTTCAAAATCACCCTCCTACTCTAAAAAATCATATCTGGGCTCGTTTCTTTCATCCTCACCATTTTTCCCCAACTCAAAGCACCCACTTTCATCTCCAAAAACCCCATTAATCCCCTCACCTTCAACACTTTACCTCATTTTTATTAAAACAATGTAAAAAATCCTTTTTACATTGTTTTAAATCGAGAAATATATTTCATTCGGGACCCTTCTTTATATATATTAAAACTTTGTTTTAATAAAGTAAAACCCGACTCTTTGTATTTTGTAACACTGCCCCTTTATAAATATTAGAGCCCCTGCTTTAATGTTTTTTAAACCCTCGCTCTTCGTTAACAACCTCATATGACCCGTCTTCCTCTTCTTATAAATAAGCGCTTCCTCTTATTTCATAAACCCTCTGGCCCCGCATACACCAAACCCCACACTACAATAAAATCTTGCCACCTGTCTGCCTGGGCCCCATCATCTAACTTTCCTGCCGCTTCACCGATCCCTGACCACCGTTGATGTTCTCCCTTGAGATCCAACGACCCATGACCTTATCGCACATCTAAATTTGCGAGGGTTAAATGACCCCAAACCTTGCGAAATAAATGGTTTCACCACTCATACCCTCCGCCATGTGTCACCCACTAAATGGAATCACACCCGTACACTCAAATCCGCTTACCACCTTCGTTCCACGCGAAACCTACCTCCCTTGTATTCGAAAACCATTGTTCCGCCTCCAGCCAAAACCCAATATCACCACCCGATTCAAACATTCCAAATCCATGTGGCTCTGCGATGAATCCCTCCTCCGCCATTACCAACTCTACAGCACTCCAAAAGCCCCAATTTCCCAAACAAATGCAGAAAAGTCCCTCAAACGCGGGATTTAAAAGTTGACAGTTTGTTGTATTGTGTAGGAATCATGGAGGAAATGCATAAATGGCATTCTGAGGTCCGAAACAGTTCAGATAGACTCCTTAGGTGACGATCCAGTAATTTTGTCCTTCAAAGGACTAGGAGCGCCAGATCGATGGATGAAATTAATGGATCATGACCATTGATGCTCATTTAAAAAGCACCCCAAAACATCATAAGATGCTCCATTGCACAGAAAATTGCAGACAAAGGTATAGTGAAAAGAAGAAATAGTCAAAGAACCATAACAGTGAAGGATAATCCAAGGATTAGAAGGTTTTATCCAAGGTAAAAACACAGGAAGATCAAGGTCAAATCAAAAGACAGAGATAAATGTAAAAGGATTAAAGGCAATTAATCAAAGGTTGAAAGACAGGGAAGCAGAGATAAAGCAGATTAGGAGACTTAAAAGGATAAATCCAAGTTTAAATGGCCTAAATAGAATTTAAAGAATAAATTCAAAAGGACATTAGCACAGAGGCAAATCTGAATGGCTCAACAAAACAATATTTACTTCTTTAGGGACACATATTTACACCTACATCCTATTTCATTTCAATAAAGACATCAACAGTTATTACAAACAATCAAAGATATTTCTCAACACTCAACAGTTATTGTAAAATTTATTGAGAAGCCTTAAAAGTCAAATATTTCCAAAATTTAGCTCAAACAGTTAAGTTGGGAGTTATTATTATAGTGAGTCGTGTCTCAGATATTTTGCCTTGGGCCTTGCATGGTCTCAAAGGTAAAAAACAAACTCTGTAATAAATACACATGTGAAACCTAGCTTAGAATCGCCTACTCATTTTGGAGATAAATACTGCATGTATTATTCACTTTTAGTGTTGGTTGGTTGGTTGATTGATGGTTGCTGAGCTAGTTGATGAGCTGCTAGGCTGGATTTGAGAAAACTTCGAGTTGAATAAATCTATTGAACTGGAGGAATGTAACTGTTTTGAACATTAATAATACGAGCACGTTCACAGGATTCTTGAGCTATGTTAATGGTGAAGTTATCCTTTCTTTGTCAATGTTTTCCTTTTGTTTTCAATTTTGTCCATGATTTCTCAGATAAAAGAACAGAAATTTTACATTAGGATATTTTGTATTGGCACCCTAATTCTGTCTGCTTTCTTTATATCAATGTTTTCTTCTGCAAGGTCTGATTAGAGAATTCTTAATTGCTCTCTCGTTCCACCTAGCTTGGTGTCTTGGAAATGATTTAGTAGGATCAAGCCAAATAAGTCTATGGTATGCCCTGTCCTTTGGTGTAGCTTGAAATATTGTTTTAAAGGCCTTTCTTTGAAGTATACTTAGTAGATTCCAACCAAGGAAGTCTATGTTATTCCCTGTCCTCTCGTTTTCCTTAAACTGTTACTTTGAAGGTCCTTTTAGAGTGTTTTATTAAAGAATATAGGTGTATCTTTCTCTTTAGTTGCACTTACTGTTATCTTAAATTTTTTCTTTGTCTGAAAGTAATCCTAGGATTGCTGGATTGTTGTCTTAAAGGTTTTGTTATTAAAGTCTAGCCAAAGAATTCTATGATATACCTTGTCCTTTGGTTTGTCTCAAATAGTTACCTAAAATGCTTTTCTTGTCGAAGTAGAGTTAAAGGAATCTTAACTGACATTTATTTTTGTTGCTTTCACAACTTACTGTTATTTCATATTTAATATAATCTAAAAGATTCACTTGATATAGTTAGCTTTCCCTATGAATTCCCTTGCAAATTTTGTGAACAATTAAATCCTTTTATGACTCCATAGCCCAATGTATTAATGTTTCTCGCATTTTATCTATTCAATCGAAACACTTCATCAATTAATCACACCATTAGTCTATCTCTCAACCAATCCAATCAAACAAAACAAATAGTCTTAAGAACTTCATCACTAGCCTAAAACCATAAATCAAAAGCTTAAAGACATATCATTTACAAACACATACATAGAGACAGCCCTCTCTGAGTCCAGGAAGGCTAGGTTCTTGGACTCCAAAGTGGTTTGATGTGGTTCCCTGCAGAGTTTTTTCTTGCCAGTCTTGCAAATCACGGGGAGCCAACATCATGGATCATGAAAAAATCTCATACAAAACTCTAATCCAAGAGCTCTCAGTACAATATATAATCGACTCACACTGTCATACAAAAATTAGCAAATTCATGTGCCAATTTACTGCCTCCAGACAACCTGCCTCCACTGCACAATCCTAGCTGATAGCAATCCTCAAATGAATGGAATATTTCTTGCCTTAATTGCGCAATCCTCATGGGCACATCCAATGTGTGTGTGGTTGCATGAGTGCACCCACTAATGTCACAACTGATAGTCAAACTATCCCTTTCACCTACATCTCAACTGGGTCTCCATTGGATCTGACATGCATGTAGTTAACAGTAGTAAATCTTCAGTTGCATGTGAGACCACTGATTATGAATTAATTAATAATTAATTCACGGATATCTTACTAGTGTATCTTCAGTTACAACTAGCACAATTGAGTTTAACTCACTTAACTGAGTTAAAATACTTTAAAACTCACATAACTACACATACAACTCTGTTACAACTTCGAATCACTCAGTTACAACTAAGTCCACTTGCATGCCCCACCAACCAACCTTTGAAATCGAATTTCCTATAGCTAACTGATTTGCCACTTCAGTTAACTATTTCCAAGTGCTCATTGAGAATAGATTATTGTTTATTGTCCAACTATTATTAAGGGATAATAATAGTCAACATGCATCTATAAATATACATGTGATCTATAAACAAAACTCACACATACATCTATAAATAGCACATCATCTATAAATATAATTTTCTCATCATCTATAAATAGAATTTGCTCATGCATCTAAAAATAGACTTCCACATAAAAATAGCCTGAGGCTCCATCCTAGTGTAGGTGCATACTTTTCACTAGGATATTCTTGTTGAATCTCAACATTCCCTAATCAGCAGCAGCAATATATTGTTTCAAACCCACCAAAACCACCGCAAGGGGGAAATGGTGGTCATTCCCCACCTCCTTCTAGTGAAGGGTTGTCAGTTGTTTATGGCTTGGAAATAGTTGACCTTCAAACGCAAGAAAAAAACTATGGAAATCCATTCGTAGATGCTCAAAACACTGCCTTGAGTTCAAATCCACCGTCGCCTAACGATCTCCATATCGAAAGGTATGTTTTTGACCTTGTCATCCGTCCCCCAAAAGGGACCCTTTTTTAGAAGACACATAATACTTCTGCACATGCTTCCCAGAACTACAACATTGTAGAATATTTGGCGCAAGCACCATTAGCTATGTCTTCTCTGAAAGTGTTGCAAACCTATCCAACAAAAATGAAAGCTATGCTTTTGGAAATTAGTGGAATTGACCCTCAAGATTTTATGCTAGCTATCTTTGACATGGAAAAATTCAAACCTCGGCTTTCTCATCAACTCACCTTTCATGTGAAATTTGTGTCAAAGGGAAGACCTATCCATCGAATTGTCATTGACGAAGGTGCTTCGATCTGTAATGTCGAATTTGTGTTGGCTTACTTTAGGTTCTCCTATGCTGTCTCCACCATCGAACTCCCTTAAAGCCTTTGACGACCACACCTTCCTTCCAAAAGGGTACCCATATAGTTGCGCCATCACTCTTAGTGGATAAACAATAATAGTGGACATTGAATTCATAGATTTTCATCTCGACTATAATGTCCTTCTGACTCATCCTCGTTCCTCTAGATGGGAAAATAGTTACAGTGGATCAACTATCCTTTTGCACCCCAGATTATTCCACATTTCCTAGCAGCTTTGTACCCATAGTAGGATGAATTCCTGACTCTTATGTCAATGTTGGTACCAGTCTTCTAAAGGGATCCTCCCTCCTGGGTTGTTTTCCTCTCTTGCTACCTGAGGTTCCAAAAATTGTTTCAATGATATCCACCATCTTTGATGGCTCTATTGATCCGTGGATCCTACCGGCCCTTCATACATTTATTACTATGGAGAACACTTTCACAAGTTGAGTTGGCTTATCAAGCCATCCAATCTACATCTAACCCCTCCGCTGCTTTGGTTTCGACCGATGGTACCATCCTCTCTCCCATCATGGCTCCTAACGATATCCTCGATGAATTCCTACCATCAGAAGAAGCTATTCGAGATATCGTGTCTATAGAAGAGCACCTTGGGATAATTTTCATCACCGTGCTTTGATATCTTATTCAAATGCATCGTCTATATAAATCATGCCTTTTAACCCACCTGATATTGTTCCATTCGCTTACACGATTCTTCATACTATCGATGCAGAAGGAAACTTGGGAAATATTTCAAAGTCTATGCTCATAAACATCTTGATCAAAACAAGTATCATGGAAAACATTCAGATTGGAGAAGATTGCAGTCCTAAGGAAATTGCACACTTCACTTGCCTTTTTAAGGACTTTAGCGATGTTTTCACTTGGTATTATGGGGAAATTCCCAACATATACCCTTGTATTAATTAGCATGAGATCAAGAAGTTTCGAGCATTCTTTTTTTGGTATTTTTCTCCCTCGTTAAACTGAAAAACCTCTAATTTTCTACTTCAGGTTTGTTAAACTACCACAAAGAAGAACAAGCATTATTTTTGTGGTATTTTTCTTGCTCGTTAATCCAAAAAACCTTTTTTTTGCTTCTTCAAGCTCGTTAAACTTACATGAAGAAGCTCTGAGTCTTCTTTTTAGGAAACTTTTCTAGCTCATAAAACTGAAAAAACCCTTGAGCCTTCTTTTCAGGGAGTTTTTCTAGTTCGTAAAACTGAAAAAACCCTGAGTTACTTCTTCAAGCTTACAGTCTTGTCAGTCACCAGTGATCAAATTTTACTCTTTCAAGTTTTTGATAGGGTCCTAAGTCAAATTTCTATAGTTTCAAATGAGTTTTCAAATAAAAATTTAATCATTGGTTAGTATGCCCAGGTACGTTACTTCTCCCGTCATCTCATGGTCAATAAATATCATCATGGTCAGGTCATTTTCCTTTGAAAGATTTTCTTGGTCATTATGGTGATCATTTAGCTCATCTTTCCATGTAGTGTCATTATTAGGCCATATTCTCAAAATCACGAAAACAAGTCATGACATTATCAAATTAAACATTGAAAGGATTAGTGATAGGAAAAAGTGTTCAATAATGGTTTCTAAAGTTCATTTGGACCTTTATCAAGATGTAAATTTATGTAAAAAGGTTCCATAGCTACAGTACACAAGCAATCAAAACAAAATGTGAAAAGACAAGGTGGGGCTCATCACCACCAAGGAGAAAAATTGATTTACAGCCTTTAAAAAATACCAACCAACCATGCCATTTTCTCATTTCACTTTCATGAGATATGATTCAGTCACAAAGGAGCTTTCCACAGATTGAAAAGTAGTTTCTTGCCTTAGGAAGGAGAATTCTCTTGTTGTGCTGCACATTTCACTGGTTGCACTGCATTTTCCCTAGTTTGTTGTGTTTTTCTTCAAGAAGGGAAATTTATTCTTTTCATTGGTTTCTACAAAAAAATCTGGTTCCATCTCATTGGTTACAAGTAAGTGGGTCATCATACACATCCCTTCCATTTCATTTTATGCTTGAAAGCTCAGGAATCCCCTCTCCTAGGGTTTGTTGTGTGTTTGTTCAAGTAAGTCTCTTTGGTCCATTTTGATGAGAAAAACCCTCAAATTCATGCTCACTCACCTTCCCCCACCTTCCATATACCTTTCTAAACACTTTACCTAATCCCTTACCCTCATTTTCATCATTTCCCTACAAACCCTAGCCTACACTACACTTTCCTAGGCTAGGGTTGTGTTTTTCCCTTTTGCACCCTTTCCCCTCACTCATTTCCTAAAATTCAACTTCCCCAAACTCCCTAACATCTATCCCTACCTCCCTATATTTTCCCAAGAATTTATACTCCCTTAAACCCCTTCATACCCCTCCATTTCTAAGGCTGCCCAAAATCCCTTGTTTTTTCTACACTAAACCCCAATTTCACCTCCTAGTGAGCTAGGGTTTACTATGGATTCAGAGACCACATAGAAAAGGAGGCATAAGGGAGTTCAAATAATTAGGTATGAACTCACTACATCATAGGATTTCATGGCTTCACCATTTCCCAAGAAATCATTTCAGGATGCATGTTGCCTTGCCTTTTTCCAAAAGATTGAAGAACTTGGTTTTAGTGATAAACTTAGAAGTGAATTTGCCACCAGTATAATGAGGGATAAGGTGACCATTACAGGGGTTGTGTCTAATCTTTCATCAGAGGCTATTTCCATAGATACAAGGATCCAAAATCATGGAGATATTTGGTTCAAGAGAAGAGGCCTAGACGTTAAAAACTACAAGATGTTTTTGAAACCTCCATACAAAGATGCTCCAAAGCACATCTTTCCATTCAGACACTTTCTTGAAAAGTATGAACCTCCTGAAAATGATCATGAAATATTTCACATGTGAGGGTTGGTTCTCAAGTTTATATCAGTACCATGTGAGATTACTCATGCATTTCACTGGTGTAAAATCCCTCAACCTACCCCACTATCTCTACAGAAGCATGGTCCAAATGGCAGAGAAGGTACATAGAAAAGGAGAAGATCACCATGTTAGATTTTTCCATCATGACTTGTTGAAAATACTTATTTTCCATCATATTGCACATTTAAAATTATCTTGGGATGGTTTCATCCATTCAACTTCACTTTTACCTACCCCAACTCAATCAAGCAGTCATTCAGCACCATTGACTTCACCTAGGCAAAAAGAAGTAGGTTCTATCAGGAAACCTATAACAAGGGCACCTAGGGCTAAGGTGACTAAGACATACACTAGAGGTAAGAGGCCGATTTTTTCTCCTAGCAGTGTGGAAAGGGCTCAACCTACTACATCAATTGAAGAGACATCAACACATCAACAAGAAGCATCATTTCATGAAGAATAACAGGTACAATTCGACACCCACATGGCAGATTTAGAGATGCATTAGGAGGTCAAATCATATAATAAAATCATCCAAGAGATGGAATCCAATATTAGAGAGCTAAAGGACAAGTTATTAAAGGCCAAATTCATGATCACTTTCCTTCAGGAGGAAAACAAGCAGCTCCAAGTCAAACAACTTTTGTTTAGCAAGCCTGAGACATATTTGGAGAACGATGGTGGAAAAGGTAAGTCAGTGGTGGATTTTTATGAGTTAGAGGATCAAGAAGAGAAAGTAAAACCAAGGAGGCCAAGAACAAGAGGTATCAAGATGGAATTAGAGCAACAAACTGAACCATCTCCACCATTAGGTCAAGAAGACCTTGATGACCTAATTGCAGCTGAAATTGAATAGGATAAGGCGTTTTGGCTTGAAAAGGTCAATAGCTACTTAGAGAAGCTCCTTGAGAAGGCTAAAGAGAACATTAATATTCAGAGGCACATGTCCATCCATTATTTCACAAGGAATAATATCTCTTAAATTAGAAGCAAGCAATTGAAGAAGAAAGTGAAGCAAACAGTAATGAAGCAAAAGGAGAAGGAAAAACTTGATTTGTTGGTTGAGGCCTCCCTCATTGATTAACACATCATCTCCTAGCTTCATGGGGCAATTTTTGAAAAAATTTGAGGAAATTTTTCCAAGTTTTGAAATTTTGGTGTTTTTGGCTTAAACGGGAAATTGCAGTTCAACCAAAAGCACAACACCTTGGCGCTTCACTTTTCCCTCAGATGTCCAAATGTCCTAAAGTCTACATCAAATTATATATATATTGACCTAGAAATTACATATATCCAATTGTGGTGCCATTTTAGCAGACATATTCAGAGAAAACTGCAAAAAAAAGGCTAAAAAAACACTTTCTTCCACCTTTTTGACCCAGGTGCTGCGCTTTTGGAGCGATCTTGGGAAAATGCATTTTTCTCAGCCTTGGAGAGGCCATTTGTCTTGCTTAAGGATTTTGTGGACAACTAGACATCCTAAGCTTTCCATTTAAAAATTCATATCAGAATTTGGAGCTCAGGAAGGAAATAAAAAGTTCCCTACAAAATGACATTGCGCTTTTCCCTGACGGCGCTACACGTTTCCCTGTTGGCACTGTGATTTTCCATGTTGGTAAATTTTTCAAGTTTCTTCAGTAAAATTTGGTTGTTCATGATGTCATTCATATTTTTTTTAGTTGATTTGAGTTATATGAATGTAAATAGGCTTGTAAATGTCATCTTTATGTAATTTTGAGGATCATTAATGATGGGTAGGGCAGTCAAAGGATAAAAGGAGAATTTGTTTTAACCTCCCTAGTCTTAGGTATTGTTGGATAAATTTGTGTAAATTGATCCTATCTTGATGGATTTTACCCATGAGAGAGGGGAAGATGGTTTTGGTCTATCTGTATCTAGTTTTCATTCAGAATCAAGGTTGGACATCAGAGAGTAGAAGGCTTGGAGCTTTGCGTACAAGTTACTTTTGTAGAAATACAAGTTCAATTGAAGCTAAAATATAGGGATTCATGTGGTATTATTTTGTGGCAGTTTTTTTCTACTGTAATCCACTTTTATGGATTATTATTTCATCTTCTTTCCATATCTATGCTTTTCAATGATCTTCCTATAAGATGTTAAACATAATTATTTAAGCTTACGCGATGTTTTGGTAGGAATTTCATGTTTATGTTGTTCATATTCTAATATATGAACTCATGTTTGTCATGCTCATTTTGATCCTTTTATTTTCCACTCTACACTACAATTGAAAATCTTAAAGTTCCATTGAACATATCTGCCATGCCCCTTTGTATCCCTACAACAACAATTTTTTAGATCTGATCTAGTTTCCTTTCCCTCTCCTCATGATCCAGAAAAAACCCTAAATTTTCAAAACCCTAGAGCTAAAACCTAGCCTAATATCTTCTTACCCTCTTCAGTCATATTTTGGTTGCATGATCACAAAGAGAGCCCTCCCTGATTTGGTAGGGATAGCTACCAAATCCTAAGTGGTTCGAGGATACCTCCGTCGATTTCCATTTTCAGCCTTGGGACACTATGAAGGATAACAAGGCTTGTTAAACTATTATGAATAATTTATGAGCATATTCTTTTTGGGACGTTTTCTAGATTTTAAACTAAAAATTCCTGGAGTTTCCTTCTTTGAGCTTGTTAAACTCCCACGAAGAAAATATTGAGAAATTATTTTCCCTCTTTTTCTCGCTCCATAAAAACTAAAAAATACATATCAAGTTTTTCTTCATCGAAAGCATTAAAATTTCACGAAGAGCATCAAGTTTTTCTTCGTCGGACTTCTTAAAATTTCACGAAGAGCATTGAGTTTTTATTTGTCTGAATCGTTAAAATTTCAAGAAGAATATCGAGTTTAATTTTTCTCCTTATGCTCATAAAAAATGAGGCAAATGTCCATTGAACATAGGTTTATCTCTTTATCCAGTCTTAGTAGACTAACTTACAAAATAGGAACTGTGTTGGGCATATTATTAACCCTTTGTCACACTCAGTCATCAACCATGAAAAAGGTACCCCTTGGAGTTATCTTTTTTATCTTTTTGGACTCTCTAAATATGAAAAGACCATTGAGTTTACACTTATGGACTCGTTAAACTTAATCAGATGGGGAAAAATCAGAAAATAAAAGAGACTCACTATATATATTTCGAAAGAGCTTTTGGTAGTAGTATCCTTATCGTCCCTTAAACATGGTACTCCCTCAGCACACACTTCCTCTTTTTCATCTTCTCGTTGCAGCCCTACCATCCTATGAGTTTAACATTGATACTCCAATGTTCTTGCATCTTTGTATTCTAAAAATATTTGGTGTTCTTGATTCTAAGCTTCCTGGAAATATGTATGATGTCACTTTAATTGTTCAAGGTATCCACCTATCCTCTACTTCTTGTATCAACCCACCCGTCATATGTCTAAAAATGGCCTTCTGTCTCTTTTAACCCTTGCTCTATACTATCTTTAAAAAAAATCATTCTTGTCCTATTTCGTGTCAACTGATGTAGGACACCTTATTTCCTACCTTTTATAGATCTCTTCCTATCGACTTCAACATCTTATCTAGGAAGACGATCAAGAAAAAATTTAGTACCCTGGAACTTGCAAACATCAGTGGCAGGTTTTTGGGTGTTTTATTGGGATTTTTCATCATTGTTTCCCAATTGAATAATTCTATGAGTGTTCGATGTTAACACCATCTTTCACACTCGCTATATTGTATTATGCATCTTGGAGACCATCACCCTCGTCGTTAGCCATCCTTGTGTTTGTTAACATTTCGCACTATTGACTAGTAATTAGATGATTTCTCACATGTTCGAATGCAACTCCTTTATTCACATGTGCATGAATATGAAGTTTAGGAAATATATGACCAAGACCTTGGGTAGAGGCTTACATCACTCATATTTGTTTCCTCTCCCAAGTTGTATATATTGTTTTCAGAGATAACTCATCGGATTGATCCTGTTATGACACAACTTCCAGATTGTTCTTATCGATGGACACACCAATCATATATATTCCTTGAGAAATCACTCTAATATAACTACTGAGCATGGGAATTCCTGACTCAGGGTTGGTTCTGATATTTTTTAACATATGTTGTTTGTTTCAGGTCTTCCACGGTCCTACAAATCCTCTCTCTCTCTCAAAATATAAAGTATTTTTTCCATCATCTTCATCTCTAACCTCACACTTTAGGAGGCATCGGTTATACGACAAAATGAACTCCTAATCAACTTAGAGGAGAAGAACAATTTGGTTCAATAAATGACCCAAGTCACAAGCCTATTTGTTAGGGTAATGCACCCCAGAAATATCAGAGAGCATTATAACACTGCCTAGCCTCTTGAAAAGAGTGTTACTGCCTAGGTCAACACATTTTTCTGCATAAAGGGAAGTGTTATCCGTGTTTCATGTATTCCAAGGGAAAATACTAAGTTAACTGACTGACATACTGAATTTTTCTTAAGAAGTCAGTGTAAAAATCTGGAAACCTGCAGATCGGTCTCAATAAAGGAAATTTCCAAACCTATCTAAGTCATTCAAAGAAGTAAAAATAAAAATATCAAGGAAACATCTAAGCTTTTACCCTATTCGAACTAATGGAGGAAATGGCAAGGAAATCCTACCCACTCCTATAAATTGGAGACTTGGGCGCAATGAAAAAGGTCGAAGGATTGATGAAGACTTGTTTATTGGTGTGATATTAGAGTGTTTTCATTACTCATTAAGAGATATTGGCTCAAAAAATAGCATACCAAAGAGTTACAAAGAGAGAGAGCTCGGAGGTGAAGGATCGAGGGAGGCTTGATCAAGCAATTTATAATACAAAACTGCCTCTATTATTGTCTACTTGGTTGTCCCGAGGTTGCAGTAATATTTTGATTTTATTTAGGAGACATGTATAAGTGGCTTAGATTCATATTTATTCATGTTTAGTTATATGCTAGTCCTTGATTTTTTAATCTTGATATACTGTGAGGATTACTCTCTACTTTAGTTTTACTGCAGGCTCTGACCTTGGAGATGGTGCAACAACCTTCCACCTAATCACATTGGGATCTCTAGTAGGATTGCACAACACTTTGAGGTAACTGCTATCTCACTTTCATTGTCATTAAATAATTAGTATGAGCATGTATGTTCTTTTTATGTAACGGTTGCAGCTAATTTGACATTATGGCTTGGGTCCCAGAAAGGCCCAAGAGGGAATCCATATCCGCTACCACACATGTTATTTACCCTACAGCAAGCATCATCTATACCTAGAATTTCATATGCAATATACACACAACACCATATATACTACATACATACAACATCATATACATATGTGCATAATACTACATATAACACAATTACACATCACCATAGGTACAATCACTAAATAGACAACATGCACAACATATACAAAAAAATAGTAATACACATCCATAGGCCACACACTAACCACACAAGAAAACCTTTCTTATAGTGTATTTCCACTATCCATGCTTATCCTAACATGTTGCAGATCACACTAATTTCACTTTGCTGATGTACCCCTCAACATTAACTGTCCATAACATAAACATAGGCATAGTACAATCATATAATATCAATTCATACCCACATGATACTGACCTCATAGATCTATCAAGGCTACTCTACCACTTGATTCCTCATAGCCAGGAACCTCTTCATGCCATTCACCTGCATAAGAAATCATTCCTCCACAAGAATGATCCTTGAAAACCCTGTCATACAATTACACACACACACACATATGTAATCGTTATCATAAAACAAACATGATCCTATCAGAAAATGACATACATACACACATATATACATATAAATATTAGAATTAAACATTCATGATCCACGACGACCCTGTCAGACACAACATATATAAGTATATACATGTATGCATATATAAACATTGACATAATCATGATCACAACACAATTTCTAGATATCATAAGGTCTAGGTTAAGAGAACTTCCTTTCTTCATGCACAACATGCACACTATTTAAAACAATAGTTCCCAACATAACCAAGACATTTGATGCCTTAAATCCATTTACTTTACCTTTCTGGTTACCTTTCTCATGTTTGTACTGCCTGATCAGGTGATCATGTCCAAAGTCGAAAAAATGCTCAAAAATGGAAGTTATCAAAATTGGTTTCAACTTGAATGACCTGAAAGACCTCGTTGCTGCAATTCTGGCACTGTGAATGGGACTCAAATCCGACGTCGTATGTGAAAGTTATGCAAGTTTGAAGTTTTCAGTATCCTTAAAAAAAAATCCAGTTGACCAAAGTTGACTTTGACTTTGGAAATATTAAAAAAAAGAATACTCCAAAGAATATTTCGAGAATATTCCTTAGAATATTCCCTAGAATATTCCATGGAATATTCCATTTGGGGCGAATTAGAAGCGGACAAGTGGCGAATTCTTATTTGATGGATGGTTGACTTTTATTTTGGTGGGCCAATCATGGGCTGCCACGTGGCAGGCTCGGAGGCCACCACGTGGCCCCAGGCAAGAGAAATTTCGACAGTGGTAAAAAAAATTTTTTGACTCCACATATTCGACCCTAGGTCAAATGGCTATGAGCCCAAAGGCCTGACTGGGCGTGCTCCACAATGGTTCTTAATATCCATGGGTTTCACATATCATTTAAAGTTTAAACTTGTTTCCGGCGGAAAGCAAAAGGGGCTAGACCCTTAGGTCTAACCCGACCCTTCATGAAACCGAGCGCCGTGACCCTGGCCTAAGGCCCTTAACCCACGGGATCAACGGTTATTAAACCACCATGTGGCTAGTGCAGAGTTGGCAATTAACGCCACGAAATGTTAACCTTTAACGTGGCAGGTTTCGGTAGCAGTTTTTCTGGCGTTTCAAACGGAACCACACGTGACCATGACTCAAAATTTAAATTCCACGTTTATTGTTCCGCCATTCTGGAGAGCGGTTTCGAAAATTTTGGTTCGGCCCTCCATTTAGTGCGCTTAACTAGATTTCACCCACATTTAGTGGGGTTTTCAATTGACATTGGGCGGAAATTTGTTTTCATCATAACTTCTTCAATATTGGACCAATTTGGATGCAATTTTGGTAAAATTTGGGTATTTTGAGCATTTTGGAGAGTTTTTGGGACAGGTTGTAGAGCGAACAGAGGTGTTCTACAGCCATTTTTGCTTCAGGGAAGCTTGGAGAGCCACCAGGGCCATCAGGGAAATGGAGCTCTAGTGGGCTATACTTCACTATTTGAGGTGAAACAAAAGCCATTTTTAGCTTATTTCTGTCTTCTGAATTCAATTTCACAGCTGATTTTTCTTTTTTAGGCATATTTCTTACTGTATAACCAATTTGAGCAACTTAATAGAGTAAGGACATGCCCATTGGGAGCCTTGGACCCGACAGATGTAGCCCAGAAGGGGTGAAATACCTCATCATGTTGCTGTGTGTTGTTATGGTGAAGTTTAGCTACTGTGTATTTCTGATTTAAGATGTTAAACAATAATTTTAATTAACATTCCCTCACACATAAACTCAGAAATAGTTACCAAAAACACTTTGTTTAAATTGCAAGACATGGAGAATAATTTTCACACTTAATTTAATGGAAATGGATACTTTGCAAAACATTAAAAATAATTCCATTTTCATATCACTGCCACCGTCCATTTACCACAATGGACCCAACTATTCCAACCGACTTTTATACTCTTACCTTTAGATTCGCTTATACATGCACCAAGCTTCATCTAAGTCTTGCATCACCTGATGGGTTTCGTTCAGCTCTTCCTAAACTCTATTAAATTTTCTCCATTCCCAACTAATGCCAAAGAATCAAAACATAAAAGGACATCACAAGAAACAAGAGAAGAAAACCATGGAAAACCAATTGAAATATGACACTGCAAACAAAGTGGCATGGCCATGCACTAGACGCGACTGGGAACATAAATCAAGCGCAAACAAATAAAAACACTAAAAGCATGAGACTAGAAACAAACACCATGAATCAATCCCCATGGTTCCTAATACTTCCAAAGGAAATCTCAACCTGAACCTTCTTCAAGTTTTCATAGTAGCCTATTGCCATGTAATCCCCTACATCATACTGCCATAAACACATAACTATTAGTGCATAAATAAACATAACAACATGCTATTTACCTTACCTTTCTTTTCAAATCACATTTCCTTGTAAATAAACACACATATGTTAGCCATATGTATCAACATCAAGACAAAATATTTATCAATTCAAAATCAACATTTACCAATACTAAAAACCATGTCATAATCAACAACCAAATCACATTCATCAGTCTTAAACAATAATGCTACAACTATCACCTACTTACACTCAAGTATATACCGACTATCTCAGCACATATGTGTTAGCACAACCATATTAAATAAATACCATTCCTTCATGCAATCTTACAAACAAATATACTCATATCATGCAATTATTCAAACATTCAAACAACTTGCAAACATACAATGTTAAATAAATCAACTAGGTGACGTAATAGACACCAAATCACTCAAATGCAAAATAAACAACATAATCAAACATTCAAGCACCAAGTATATGATATAATCAAACTCATTCCCTAATGTATATTAGGGGAGGCTATATTGTGTGCACAATCAATCAAGATTAGCACACTATAACTTCACAACACATCAACTCAACCTAAATAAGGTCATGATATCCATAATAGTAACTAGCTAACATTTTCACATCATGGAATCATAAGCAAATGCCATTCATGAATAACAATAAAATATGCATAGTCAACCTATATTAGTATGACATATTATCACAAATAAGTTGACTCATTCATGAATTTCATAATCCTAACCATCTGCCTAGACCTATCCAATTTAGCATAATACATACAACATCAATATATTAATGCTATAACCCTAATCATCAAGTTAACTAACGTATAACCAAAATAAGTTAACATATAACATGCTCATCAACAACATACAAAATAATCATCAAGCTAACTACAAGTTAACATATAACATAATCATCAACAACATATAACATAGTCATTAGGTTAATACCATGCTTGACTAACCAATCCATGTACATCTAATCACACTAGTTAACTAATGTATATCATAACATCAATAGAATGAGAGGCATAAACATAAACATAATGCATATGAATACACTGATGAACCATCATTTATCATACATGTAACTGTAATAATAATAGAATGAAAAACATATAAGTAATCCTAATGCTTACAACAACCATGAATCACATATATGCACGTCAAGCATGAAATGTTTTATGATGATCTACTGTTACCCCCAAAGTCCATGGTTACAACTTCACTTTAATGATATGCATCTCCTGCTCTATCTTAGACAACACATTAGCATCATAACATACCAATATCATCATGATGACCTAATTGCATACACTGACCTTATGCATAACAACCTAAATCAAACCAATGCAAACCTGACCATGTGCACCCACTTGACATGTATAACCAATCAGGAAATACCAATGCATGTTCAACATATGACATCAAACAAGCAAGTATACATGGATAACACTGAAGCATGACCAATATGTAACCCTAGCATAAGAAAACAATGCATGTACAATATGTAACAATATGTAAGAAAGTGTGTATAGACAATACATAAGCATGAAAAACACATAACCAATCATACACTCATGACAACATGTTGACAACAACACCATCAACACTTCTATGGAAACACCACTGACACCATGGCCAACACAACACAGATGAAACAAACACATATAGGCCACAAGCATACTAAACACATATGAAATCAACATAAATGCATGATCAACACAATTCCCATCATGTCTAAGGGTTGAACCATGCTCTGATACCACCCTGTAACACCCCTTCCCACAACTACCCAAGTAACCAACCAATCATGGTAAACATGTGACGAGAGGCTACTATAATGAGATTCAACATCCAATGTGACCTTAAGGAAGTGGAACCGATGGAAAATGAAACCTACATACCTTGTACAAAAATAACAACACCCCTAGGAGGTAATCCATGATTGTGCATGTTATATCTTGAATGTGGAGTTCTTTGAGCTCATCTTTAGTTTTGGAGTTCAACATCTTGATAATTTTGTGTGCTTCTACTGGCCTGCGTTCAATTTCAACTTTTGTTTTCTCAAATGCTGCTTTGACATTTTGTACTATTTCTTCCTGCTCAAATATAATATGAAATTATGGCCACAACTCTGTAATTTGGGAATTAATGTTTTGAAATATACTTTGTTTAGCCTTTGCCAACATTTGTGTTGTTAAAGACTAATTTTCATATTTTGAAATATATTGAGTCGATTTGAAATTTTTCTGCACTTCTGCTAAATATTTATTGTCAACATTGATTGTATTTTCCTCCATTCTTGTCAATTATTCTATCAATCTCTCATTTTCTTGGTTAGTTAATGATAAATATCTTAAATATTTTACTAACTTTTTAGAATAATTTGTAATAGATTTTTTTGTCCATTCCATTGAAGGTGTTGTTGTTGCTTGATGTGTTGATGTACCTATAGCTGCCAACATCTCTTCTTCTTTCAAGAGTTCCTCCGTATCTTTATCCATTTTTTGAATTTGAATGTTATTTTCAACCATCAATATGAAAAACATTTCCTTGTCTGTTTCCAGCCAAGTGATTTCTTTGGTTTGTGGATGCCCTGTGGTCGGTAGCTTGAGTTGCTTTCATAGAGCTTGAATATCAACATTTTTATTTTTAATCATATCCTCAGCTACTTTGATGTCACTAGGATCATGTCCTGGTTTAATTACTAAACCTTCAAGAGCTTTGGTTCGGGCATCTTGATCTAAGTATGACATTCAATCTATCTTTAGATGTGAATGCATGTTATTCAAAGATGCTTGTAGCTAGGAGGCTTCCATGGCTTAAATTTTTAATGTTGAGTATATAATTTCACCAGCCTATTTTTGTAAGTCAATCTCGTTGATTGCATGAATTTTCTTGGTATCAAAATAAAATACAGAGGTTTTGTAGTCCTCTGCACTTTTAGGAACTAAGACTATAGGTTCCAAGAAGGATAATTGGAATTTTCCTTTCTCTGTGTCAAGTGCATACAACAACCTATGTTCAGTGGAAGAAGTCTGCTTCCAAAATTCTGCATATGTTTTAGCCTTCAATGCTTCATTCTTCTTCTTAATATCTATATATCTAGCAAAAATGTTAGGTTTTATTTCCATTTGGGATGTAGAAGACACAAGTGACACTATTATCTCCTCAAAATATGGCAATGAAGTGGCGGGAAGACCTGTTAAAACAACTATGGCTTTCTCTTGTGAACCCTTTTCTTCTAATGATTCCTCTTATACCTTTATTATCTGAGTATCACTTTTAGTATCAGTCTTAATATCGGCCTTAAATTTTGTCTTCTTTATTCTCCTGAAAACATAAAAGTTTGTAGCTTGAGACTCTGAATCTGTATGAGACATACTTTCCCTTAATATCTTAGTTTCTTTATCCTTTGGAATAGGTGTTTGTAGAGATGTCCGGATGAAAATTTTATCTTCAGCTTCTTGCAATGTATTCTCTGTCCACTCCTCTTGATTGAAATGATGATCTACTTCTGGTCTGGGTGTATGTGCAAAAGGGGTGGTCTTTTGCCCAACCCTCAATTTTTAAATTATCCCTAATGGATCATAAGACCATGTGAAACTCAACTTGAATTTCATCTGCTTTAATAACCCATGTGCTTCTTTTGTTGTTGCTTTGGTGTTGACAATGTAAGGACCAATATGAGACTTCAGTTTGAATTTTGCTTTCTATTTTCTTGACACAAAATGCAGTCATCCATATTTGACATTTTCTTGATACATTCCAATGCAAAGATTATTATTGGTACAAAAAATGGAAACCTGTAGGGAGGGGGTTCACATCCATATATTCTAATTTCTATATAGGTTTGGTAAAGATACTAGTCTCCGACTTACTTTGGCATATTCTGTAAGATCCAAAATCCTTTTGATTTTTGCTGAAATTCTTGGTACAATATTGCTACTAAAAAGTCATAAGGATACATGCAAAAACTGATCTAAAAAATTACTAAATGAATATTCCTCTTAATTCTTTCTCACCAAATAATTCCAATGAATGACTAATAGTGGTATTCCATGCACATATAACTTCTGCAACTAAAATTTGAACCTATCTACTTGATAGAAAAATACTATATATACAAGGACCGATTGGTGTTTGAATGCACATTCAACAGTAAATTTCAAAAAATGATCATGAATAGCATCTGATAGATATTGGTTGTAGTTGAAAATGACTGAGGGCTTCTAACCAACTAAGAATACTAACAAAAATCCCATTGCTACTTCATCTACCCATTTATCTGTAGGATAACCTAATAGGAAAGTAACCATATAAATAGCGTTCCTTGACATTTCAGGGAAAATAGAAGTAGAGTATGGGGGATCATTTCTGGGAAACTCGGAATTATCATGTAGAAAATACTGAAAGATATGGGCTCATTGAGAAAAGGTAAGCTTCTGGTATATTTCCATAAGTACGTCAGTGGAAAATGGATGTAAAGGAGCTTAGGGATTAATCTGAAGGGCTTGGAAGATATATTCTAGGGTAATTATGAATAGCATTTCATTTTTTGGGGAAATTACCACCTTCTGAATGGGGAGGTACCTAATATGAGACCATGTAATGAAATATGGGAAAATATGAGTATGGGGAAAAGTAAATTGAGGTAAAAATGACTCCCAGATACTCAGTTCATCACTGTTATCTAAAAAATTTTGATTTGCCCAATGATGAAGCTCATATAAATCAAACTCACACTGGGTTTCCAATATCTTATACTTTGTTTCAACAAAAGTAAGTTCATCTAATTTAGGATAAAAGGGCAAGACGAGATTCTTGACAACCATTTTTTCTTTATGTGACAACATTTTAGACTGTAAATGAGGCTCAAGAAAAATTATCCGATTGTAATTGATCAATAATAGAAGAGGATGGTGATTGCAAAAGGAACTGGTACACTAGAAAATAATTTCGGGTCTGGACTTGCATTCATGCAATGAAATGGAAAAGGGCGAAATGTTGGGAAGTGAGAATGAAAGAGATTTAATGAAAAAATTACTGTTTTTTAAAGAATTGCATTTAAAGATGTAAAAGTTGGCAGGAATTAATGACCAATGCCCATATCACTATTGGCGAGAAATATAATGGCCAACAGTAACATGATGTGGGGAGGGGGGGATGTGACGTGTATGGATGTGGTGGCGACAGGTGGAGTGCTATGAATGGAGCTGGAGCAAGCAAGAGCGAGCGGCGGTTTTTAGGGGGGTGCAAGCGGTAAATGGTAAAGGAGGGGAGGCCCCCAAAATCTTTGTGAATCCGCCATATGGGTTTTGACGGTTTTTTATAAACCATAGTTTGGAGCACCACCGCTGCACCCCCCCCCCCCCCCCCCCCAAGTTAAGTTCTTAAAGCTTGGGGGGAGGCAAACATCCTCTCCCACCATTGATTTGGGCGAGGACGATATTAACCTTTAAAAATGACAATCAATTTATCATAAATGACAAAACACCATATCTGCATTTATTTACCAATTAAAACAAAGTCTTATACTAATTAATTAATATTAACCATAATATAAAATTGAAAGCAACATTTTAATTAGCGCGCTCCTTTCAAACTTTATTTTTTATTCATTTTTATATATTTTTCTTCTCTCTCTCTCTCTCCATATATATATATATATTTCTTTTTTCTTTTTTCTTTTTTTTTTTCTTTTTTTTTAAAAGAATAAAAACAACTAAAACAAAAAATAAGTTACAAAATCCCTCAGGATAAATAACCAGATAATCATACCTTGATCACTATATTTATAGGATCCTAACATACTCCTTATCACCAAGGTATGCGGAGGTGAAAATGAAAAATCCTTCATGAAGACACTCAACTCTCAACAATAGTAGTGGTTTGACATTGCCACATCATCAAGCAGTCCATGTCAACAATGTCATGTCATGACATGTCATGAGTGGTCATATGCCACATCACTAATGTGGACCATGTATATTGTATTCAAAATGTATTATAAAGTGGAAGTCCAAAGGACACTCATGGAATATAAAGAGTCATGTAAGTTTAAAATTCATAGGAAGTCAAATAGTCATGAGGGTAGTCAAAGAATCACCTTGGTTATATATACTCCCTCATTGTATGAGAAAATGAATTTTCACCTTTGCTCCACCATCAAAGCATTAGAGAGATAAGCTAAGTTCTTTTGTGGAGCAAGGAGTGGCTCCAATGCTCCAGTATTGGAGCTAGAGATGTTCATTGTATATATGTGTCTTGGAACTTTTAATTTAAAAAAAAACCTTCTAAGGCAAACACGTTCTTCATGCATGAACTATGAATGTTTGTAAGACTATTATGCAGATATTTGTATTTCATGTTTGCTTTCACATGTGCTAAGATAGTTGAACAATTTCGGTTATTTTAGTACTTACCTTATTGATAATGTGTTGTAATGGTTGTTATAGTTGTCCCATCCTTGTGGACTATTCAGTAGGATATTAGGAAAATATTTCTCAATTGTTGGTTGTAATGATTGTCACATCCCTTGTGGACTATTACGTTGGATGCTAGATGGATCCTTCGGTTCATGTGTGTCTCTTCTGGGTGGTACCATTACCTCTCTCTTGGAGGCTCACTTCTCTGTCTTCCCCCATAGTAGAAGAACCTTGACGCACCTGTAATTGGGTATTCACCAGACACACCTTCCTTTCTTTTCGAAAGTTCATCTTCACCCCTCTCTCTCATAGATAGTCAGAGCCAAATAAAATCTTTGAGAATATAAAAACCATACCTTTATTCCGAATGGGACTCCTACACCAAACAGTGTGAGGCCTAATTGAGACTTCATATTGGGGAGATCCCCTGAATGTTGGCGGGTCCCGCACTATCAACAGAACCATAGCAATAATAAGTCTCCAACTCCTCTCCAAAACTTACCTAAAAAATCCTCAAAGCTTAATCCCTTGCTAATGATCATTTACATAATTTTTATACTTGTGGGATTTCATTTCCTATTAATTTTTCCATAAATTCCCTAAATAAAAATTACAGTAATAATTATTATCTCCCTAAATGAGATACACAATCCTTTTATTGAGTTATTTTTGTTCAAATCTTTTATAAAGTTAATTTTCATTTGTTTTATTTTTCATTTGTTTTTGGTTTGGATGGTGAGACATGTCTCGGGGATTGAACTTCCAATCAATTGGATACATAAGGGCTTCCCAACATGTCTTTTGCCAATTGTGCTACTACCCACAAACAAGTTATTTTTCATTTTTACTTTTGGTAACATTGGTAAAATTTCTATCCATACAAACACTTAAGCTACTAGTAAAACTTATTTTCCAAAATTCTAAAAGATGCATTAAATCTAAAATTTATTTTTCCCTGTTATTCTAATAAGTGTAAAATAAAACTAATGAACAATCAAAATTAAAATATATAAAACTGGTTCATACTTAAAAGTGAAAAGAAAAAAATCAAGATTATTAATGTGTTAGAATCACTTCAAAATTTATTTCAGATTTTAAAATCATGGACTAATTCCCTTCAATACTCCTCCCTATTACAAACATTTTTTTATTCCTAAACAAAATATTCATTAAGCCAAAATTATAAATTTTTAATATAAACTTTTAAATATAATTTTAAATATTAACTCTAAATAAGATTAAGTAATATAAACCGGACTTTAAAGAAATTTAATTTTAAATAATATAAACTTAAATTTATTAATTTTAATACCTGAAATGACAAAATAATATATATTTCAGATATATATTTAAACTTTGAAATTCAAATAACACAAATATAAACTGTAATATATATACTTAAAATTTAATTAATCTTTTTTCTAGAAATGAAATTAATACCATTTGGGTTCGTGGGGAGAGAGAAAATATGAGGCTTCGGAGGCCCGAAAAAATCTAAGCGGTTGAAGTGTTTTAATTAAATGGTTGTCATTTTCTTTAACTCAAACATGCTTTCAGCTTTAATTTAGTTTGGGGTCAAAACTTTGGAAAGACATTAATAAATTGGTTGTCAGCCATATGACTATACCCCTTAATGATTGAACTGAACAAATTCCTTCCTAGTTAACATAGGAGGTGTTATTTTCATAAAGAATAACCTTATCACGTATTTTAAGGACCCATTCAATACGATTACAAATTTAAATATGTGGACCCATTCAATAAGATTACAAATTTAAATATGTCCACTATAGCTTAATGGGATCATCTCTCATAACCTTATTCAAGTTATATAATCCAAGATGGGATTTAATGGTGGATTTGATTTCTTTCTCATGTTGAGTGAGCCTAACATAAATATTTCATTCCTTGTCTTCATAACAATAAACCATATACAAATACCAATATTTGAGCCATTAAGGGTTTTGGAGTTTACTAACGCTCTTTTTATTGCATCATTGGTTATATATATATATATATATATATATATATATATATATAACCAATGATGCAATAAAAAGAACGTTAATAATGATTCACCTATGTAGCAAGCTAGGAGGGACCCAAAGTCACAACATTTGTGTCTCTTTTGTGGGTGGAATTAAAATGATTGCAATTTGCGAGAAAAAAGTCATAAAAATTGTGATTGAAAAAAAAAAAAAAAAAACTAATTTTTTGCAAGTATACACTATCAAAGTTTTGAAGCATATTTCTAACATTTTTTACCATAAGTTGTTTTGTCAATAATACCCCTTACATTTAATGACACTAGTTGTTCTTGTTTTTAACAGATAAAGACATCATATTATTATTTTCAACATTATCACCCAAATTGGCAAGGCCATTGAAAGAGATTGAAATTGAAAAACCTTGTGTACATGAGTAAACTCATTGTGCAGTATGTAGGGCTTATGTTTCCAATAGGTCTCTCCATGATTGGTAGACTCCAGGGAATTCTTAATGGGAGGTGGTGAGAAAAATCTCTTGTTACTACTATGAAGGTTATTGTTTTGAGAAGGATGTGCATGATCCTTAATCATGATCAAGAATTCCAAACTATTGGTGGCCAACATAGTTGAGGTTGAAGGATTTCTCATTAGATCCTTTTGGGTTGCAATAACTTTATTGACCTATGAATTCTAACAAACCACTGCCACATCATTTTTATCATAAGGAGTTTATTGAACTTGAGGAGCTTGTTAGTCAATGTTTAGTTGGATGAGGTTTGAATGTTTTGGTCTTAGGTATGTGAAACAAGTGTTAAGAAATTGATGTACCTAAAAATGTGTTTAAATTCCATATCCCCACCCAAAATCAACACAAACCTTTTCATGGCATTGGTAAAATTGACTTTAATATATAACCAATTTTGAGGGTGAAGGTTGAAGAATGTTTTTAGTTTTTTGGTAGATAAAATCGTGTAAGGTATTATTTCGAAGTTCAAGGAATGACCAAAACTACGAGAGTATGTTAAGAAAATCTATCAAATAGGACAACAATGTTGTGTAGTCCATAAGGATAGTTGTGTGGCTCCCTAACCTTAATCCAAATTAGTATGATTTTCTCCAAAGGAATGCGACCATCATAATAACCTTGAAGTTTGTTTTGATAAGTTGAAAAATCCTATAACCAATAGAGAAAGTAAGAATGTATTTTCATACGCAAGGGTTGCAGGAAGAAATTGACTCACATGCATACTATTTAACAAAAGGAAATAGAAAATATTTTTAGTTAGGCTCCTCATAATTTGCATGCTAACATTATTGTTTCATCACCTTCTTCCATAGTGGCCTTGGAAGGAATACAAACAACAAAATACTGACAGAGTGTGTTATTTGTATTCATGGCACAAAGGTTTAAATGATTCTAATCAAAGCTTTAATCAAGGCTAGGAATAATTTTCTATACCGCCTTGAAGTGGATTGGTAAGTTGTTAGAAGTTACAAGCCTCCAAAACAGTCAAATCATTGTGAATGGAGTTTGAACTACAAACTCTTACTTCAACTTTAGTTTGATTCAATAGAAAGGAAAAAGGAGCAAATGTTTAACCCCATTGACTTTGCAAGAATCCATAGTCATAAGTGACAATAACACTCATGTATTAGGAGGTAGAATGTAAAACATTCTTTGAATTAATGCTTAAATTAATCAAAATGTGAATGTAAACATAATGAATTTTGTTTTTGTACCTAAAGGAATCAACAACTGGGCCAGGCTGACACCGGGTCAATTCCAAGTGTTATAACCTCTAGGTGAACCCATATGTTCCCCACAAATTACCCAGATGAATAACTATATATTTGAACCTTTAACCTCAAAATTTCGTAGTCTTCATATGAAAATGGCCACCAATCGAGCTACACATATTGGAATGTTGTTTGTAATGTTTTTCCTTAATTTTGAATCAATTCAGATTCTCAAAATCCAATAAAATTTTGTGTTGTGAACATATTCTTGAAACTAATATCTTATTTTGAGTGAGTTCTCCTCCAAGTGGTGCACACTTATTCAAATTAATTTTAATCTCACTAAGAAGATGGACTTTCAGATAATAAGATGCTTTGATAATCATTGTTTGGTCATTAATTTTTGAAAATATAGCTAAATTATATCTTTATGCTAATAATCATGTTTTATGAGAGGTTTAATAATTTCTATTGTTTTGATTATATGGATGTTCATGTTAGACATCCTTCTTTCTTTTAGTTAAATGGGGAATTAGAATGTTTGTGTATTTAATCTGTCATTTGGACTTATTTCATTTTGTTTTTAAATTATGACTATCATACAATACAATTAATATTAATAGTTTTAATTATTGTATTGATTAGATACTATATATGATACAATTATTTTTTATTAATTTCCAGGAGAGTCAACAAAGTTGCCTACAAACTCGATCACAATCTCCAATTTCTATATACATGTCATAAAAATTGGACTAACCATGACCTTAATCTAATCTCCATCACATCCTCTTTATTGTAATCATTTGGATTTGTGTAAGTAATAATGATACTAAAGTTCAAGTTATATCATACATCTATGGTTTCTATAATAAAATATTATTTCTAAATGGACATGAATCACACTCTAGTGATTAGTTGTCCATGTTAATTTTTAGCAATTGCTTTTCCAATCATAGAAGTAGAGTGACTTAAACTCACGTATGCTTGAAATAATTTCCTTTTTTATATTAACAAGATTTGTGTCTAAGGAATATTTTTTTAAATGATATCCAAATCTATTATTGAAAGTTGTTGAAGTTTAGCACTCAACATCTATCATTGGGGTGAAGGAGGAATTCAAGGATATGCGTTTTGAAATATGAAATTTTGATGGTGAATTACAATTCCTAGTTTTCTATTGTTTTGTTTGTTGGGACAAAATAAAAATGTTTAGGAAGAAATTTTGTTATTTTATAAAAAATCTATGTACTTCATTTGTTATAGAAAATATAGTGTGGCATATTTTTCAATGGGAAGAAAATTTTCATGTTGTGATAAAAATTCTTTGAAAGATTTTGTTAGGAAAATAAATAAAGGTGTATTGTGATATGTATTTTCGTGTTGTGAGAAGAAGTACATGAAATATTTTTTATATAAAATCAATTTTTATGGTGTTTATTTTATTTTTTGGATTCAAGAATATCAACTTCCAGAAAAAATATTACACACAAAAAAATTCCTTTCTACTCTATTTTTTGGTCAAGAAGCAAACAATTCAAAATTTATGCCATACTTTAATCATTTTCAAGTTAAAAAAAAAAAATGTCACATATTAGATCAATTTTATTATGAAGGAAGATAAGAAAAATCATGTTCTAAAGGAAGATGGGTGAAATCATTTTTTGTAAATAAAATTACATGTTGTAGTCTTCTCCCAACAAGAAAAATAATAAATATCTTATCTGCTCTATAGGGGGTAGTAGAATAAATGGAATTCAAGAAGAAATGAAAATAGAACCTAAAGGTAGTGACCATATGGTAAGAAACAATGAAAGTTTCAATCTGTTGATTTAGCTTCTTGTGTGTGAAGACCAGATGGACACTATAATCAAAGAAGAACCAACAATCGATGGGATTTTATTTTGGAAATAAGTTCACCTCACAATGTTCATTTCAAATATTCATGCAAGGAATTAATTCCTACAATGCCCATCTTATTTCAGATGAAAGCTAAAATGACCACAATAATCCATAAAGCACACCATTTGTTTTGTTATAATTATTGGTTTACTTCATAATGGTTAAGGAAAAATTGTGTAATAATATTGGTGATGTTATGAAACTAGCACACAAAATAGAAGAAAAGAGAGATAAACGACTTAGAAATTAGCCTGTTCTAGGGGACAACCTCCTTTACATTACATAAATAAACAATTCTTGGATAATACAAATGAAAAAACCTCCTTTCAATATATAAGATTCCATGGGGTCACAATATAATAGTAAGCCGGCCTAACTATAATAATGTAAAGGCACAACAATAACAGTAGTGGTCTTTTATGGGGCACAATAATAACAATATCATGGGGAATACATGGGTACAAAAAAAAAAAAAATGGGGCTACAATAACAATAATAAGGGAATACACTTGTAATATAGGGGCCTAACATGCCCCTCTCCTTCAAAAAAGTGTTTTCGTCAATGCTTGAGTAGTTTTGGATGTTTCTGTATAAAATTCTCATCCTCCCATGTGGAATCTTCAGTAGGTAAGTTTTTAAAAATCCTTGGGATTTCAACTCAAATGGTTTTTTTTAGCATCTGAAACTTCATATAAAAAACGTTATAGAGAAAATGCCACGATGACCTATTTGCAGCAGTGAAACCCTAGAATCCAAAGCTTTGATATCAAATGTTATGAAAACATATCACAAAATAGAAGAAAAGAGAAATCAACGACTTATAAATTAGCCTCTTCAAGGGGGAAACCTCCTTTACATTGCATAAATGAACAATTGTTGGGTGTTACAAATAAGAAAACCTCCTTTCTATATATAGGAGTCCATGGGGTCAAAATATAATCCTAGCCGACCTAATAATAATAATGTAAGGGCACAAAAATAACAATAGTGGTCTTTTATGGGGCACAATAATAACAATATGGGGACTACATGGGTACAACAATAATAATAATGGGGATAGACTAACAATAATAAGGAACTACACTAGCAATATAGGCACCTAACAGGTTATTATTGCTATTTGTGGAGTTTATAATGTGATTATTCAAAAGTGATACCATGTAAACCCTATTATAAATGTAACATTCTCCCTATGTTAAATTCTTAACAACACAAACATAAAAAATTAATATGATGTTGTAGCACTTTGAGAGCTGTCAAAAACCCTAATCTCAACTACCTTATATTATGAACATGATCATGGTAGAGGCCATTGATGGTGGTGATAGCCCTCCTCCCCTATTTCACATTACATTTTTAATACTTCTTGTTACTACTTTGGGAAAACCTATGAAAACTTTGTCATATTTATAAATAATATGTAGGAGGCCTCTGAAGTTTTTTGGCCCTCGATCTCATGTTAAATGGCTATGAATTTGACAAGAAAAGGGTTACTTGAGTATTTCATTGGGTTATTTGCATCACTTAGGGTAATTTCTATCTAGATCCAGAAGAGCCAAGAGCCTAGGATGAAAGGAAAATTGACTCATTTTTTCTGTGATTAAGGATTTTATCCCTTTTTATTTGATACCAAATAACATCACAATCGTATCTTCCATAGCGAACATTAATTCTATGGGACCAAAGGTAAGTATCTAAATCATTAGACACCTGAATTCAATCTTAAGAATGATATTCCTTTAGTTGTTTTCTTTTTCTCACCTTTGACATGTAGATGTATATGTTAGCACTGCAATTTTTTCAAAGATTTTCAAAGTCTAGCCATCATTCTGTAGGGAATCAATCTGCCTTTTCAATTCGGTTGTAAGATGAAAGTGTCACTATCAAAGTGTAGTGGTGAGAAAATTTCATTTCTACCTTCATTCATTTCATTTTCCCTCTTTTACCTTTCATTTTTCCAAAAAAACCCAAAGTCTACTGTTTCATTTCTTTCAAAACCCCCTTTTAACTATTAAAATTCAAATTTTATAGTTAAAAAACAGCTCCACACACCCACTAACAACCATATCATATTATACCATTTTTACCTTACCTTCTATCACATATTAAAACCGTATACATGTAACCATTGTTGAATCCTACAAACTTTCTAATATGCGATATTGTTGGGACCTGTCATTTCTTTTTTATTTGTTTCATAAATTTCAAACTGTTTTAGAAAAATCCTTTATATTATGATTCAGATGAATTTTACCGTATTCATTGACTTAACGAAGTTTTAACTTATCTGCTTTTGAAATCCGTTTAATGGGCCCCACCTACCTTTTCGCATCACATTTTTGCAAAGTTCACTTACTGCATTCACTTCCGCTTCCTCATTTCCCCAATTGTGATATTGAGTGGGACCATTTCCTGCCATGTCCTCGTCGCTAATCGCATATCGCAAAAATCCTCACCACATTCATTTAACACTCCACAAATCTTCAAATGTGATACCAAAGGGACCCACCTTTCCCTGCCACATCACCCTTTTCCCATTGCACATCGCAAGCTATTGAGGATAGCCACTCAAGATCATGTTATAAATGTTGAAGTGTGAGGTGCAATATTGGTGGGACCTAATCGCATATCGCAATTCACAAGCACAAGAGGATATACGATCAGGAATCTATTATAAATGTCAAAATGAAATTGTGATTTCCACTGGCTGTTACACCTCGTGTTCTTCCCCACCCTTTGATCCACAGTTCTCATGCCTTTTCGGCCCCCTTTCTCCATTCTTCTTTTAACATTGTAGGGGGGGGGGGGGTCTGAAAAGTTGTTTTCTTGGTCACTCCTCCTACTACATGTCCTCCTCTCCACATTTTTCACCCCCCTCGGTCCAAACCTCCTTGCCATGTCATCACCCCCATCATAAATTGCATTCCCTCCTGCTTGTGTCTTATGCTTAAACGTTTATGACCCCGATCTGCGAATGCAATATATGCATAAAAGGTTTTCTCCTCCCACTCATCATTTATTTAATAATATCTCTCGCTAATAAAATGAAACCCCGCTATCTCTTTCAATTCGCCTCCATAACCTGTTTAACCTCCATATTTCACGCTCCTCTTGTATTTCTCCTGCTGGCCCACAATTCAACACGTCTCCTTCTCATATCTTTCACATGCCCGGTCCTTTTGTTTGGAACCTATCTATATGGATTTTTCCACTCCAACACTATTTCCATGTTTAATTCGAGACCTTATCATGATAAACAAGAAACCAAAGGAAAGGAAAAGCGTCAGAGTTTCTTTGAAACAAATTTCTACCATTACTATCAGCATCGACATGTTTCCACAAGGCATCATGCAACATTCAAATAAAAATCACATGTCACTTTCATTGTTTTTTACACTTTTTGTGGAGTTGGTTGCACCAGAATAGAAGAGGAGTCTTCCCATAGATTGCCACATCATACAACCACTTCGAATTGTTAGCCTTCATGCTGTTTATTTTGATTATGTCATAGAAATTTTTATTAAAGTTTTAGGATAAGCCTCGTCTCTTGCAGGAGATCATAATAAGTTTTTGGAACAGGTTTACTCCTTTTGTGGAGATGAAAATTTTATATTTTTGTATATATGTGAAAAAATGCTATGTAAAAAAGGTTTGTGGTTTTAGAATCTTGACTCATATGATCAGTACTCTTTTCAGTGAATAAAATTGAAAGAAACTTCTGAGGAATTACTATCAATCTAGTGTGTGTATTGTTAATTTTCACTTGTGTTTCCATATCTTATTATCTTCAGTGGAAGTTTTCAATCCCTTATGTTGTTATGTGTTTTTATCAGTCTCTTGACATGTTCATGTGTTTTATCAATTTTTATTAGTCTCACATAGTGAACTTTCTTGATGAAATATACATGATGACAGTGTGAAGAGCATCACTTATAACAGTTATCTTCCATGATATTTCAGTGATAATATTGTAAGTCTAGAAATAGCTTTCTCTTGTTGAAATATTGAAAAATTGCTACTTGTGTTATTTTCGACCAAAAGCAGTTGATTTCTTCCTTGCAGACCCACTATTTATTCTTCAATTTCACATTCTCTTCCCCTCATAGGCTACAAACTCACTCTTTTGTTACCACATCACACCCAATACCCTCGTTAGTAGAACAATGGATTTGATCGAAATATCTTTTCAGTGAATGAGAGTTTAAACCACCTACCAATATTATAAACCAAATCATTAAATTGCCTTAGAGTTTAGGATGTGTCTGGTCAGGTGCTTGAATCAATCTAAGTGTTGGTTCCAGCAGTAACATCTTTTGGTGCGTCTGCCGGGAGACGAAGGCCTTTAAATGAAGTATTCTCCCAAGTCTCTTGTTTTGAATTGCTGATAATCAATTCTTGATGGTGAACAAGAATTGGTGACTTGAAGAAGACTGCAAAATATTTCACCTAGAGAATCCACAAAGAGGAAGAGGGGATTCAATACCTCAAGGAGGAATCGGAGATCACCTACTGTGACTCTAGTTGCTGACCCAAAGAAGATGATTAAAGATGCAAAAAGAAAACATAGATCAGTTGAGGCCACATCTCAGTCAGTGAAGAAGGTACACAAAAATTACATTCCAAAGAAAAAGTTACCTTTATCTACTTTAGAATAAAAAGAAGTTTTAGTTTCAAAATATTCTACTGAAAAATCTCAAGTTGAAACTACTTCCCTAGAAAATAAAGTAGATGTTGTTAACCTAGACTTAGCTGAAATTTTTTCTCACTCATCACCTAGTAAATCTGAGATAAGTATTGTTCGAGTCAAAGTGGAAAAACAGAGTTTTTAAGTATTAATAAAGAATCAGAAAAGTTTTTTCTCACAGAAGGAGAGTTAGAGAAAGTATTGGCTATTGCACCTTTTCTTGATAGGGATGTTTTGAATGAAGAAGACTTTAAGAATATTTTAAATTTCCTTCAAACTCATCCTGAATAGCAGTCTCTTATTATCTCTCAGCAAGATTATTTTCCTTTGTCTCGAAATCCAGTTGATGGTTCATCCTCTTCTCATCAACCAGAAGGGAATGTTTCTGAAGGCCTCACTTTTAACTTATTTGACTTCCTAGCTCAGCAAAATAAAGTTTAATTAACCTCATCTCCTTAAGAGACAACATTTGAATCTGATTCTTCTGTAGAAGGTGCATTCAAAACCTCCTTTGTTCATCTCTTTGAAAATCCACTATTTTCAGCCCCAAAACTCAAAGAATCAGCCCAATAATTCCAACTTTCTGTTGTCTCAAGTGAGATTCAAATTCCATAGGTTGTAATTCCTAGTTCCAAAACAACTACATCAACCAGTCATCTATCAATTGTACATCAACAAGCCATGGCTCAGCCTACCCTCACAAGGATACAATAGATAATCATTGTAAGATATAAGCCACTTGTTCTCCCTCAACCCTTACATCCACTTCCTCAAGGAGATTACTTGAAATATCTTCCAAAATACACTGGGAGGGAGAAGGAGTTTTTGCTGAGGAACACTTAGTTCCTGTCTATAGTTATGCTAACAAGAAAAAAATTGAGCATGAAGATGTCTGGTCAAGACTCTTTGTTCAAAGTCTAGATGGAGAAGCTCGTAAATGGTTTAGAATTCTACCACCAAACTCGAAAACAAGAATTGATGAATTGGAGGAAGTATTTGTGAAGCAAAGGGGTGATAGGAAATACTATGTGTACTACCTTGCAGATTTTGGAACTCTAAAAAAGAAGGTAGATGAGTCATTGGTTGATTTTACCAAGAGGTTTAATAAGATTTATTAGAAAATTCATGAAGAAATTAAGCCTACTAAGACTACAACTATGATAAATTTTTCAAATGCTTTAGATTCTGAGTTTGCTTTATGGTTGAGAGCTGAGAAAGCACAAACATTGATGGATATGCAAGAGGTTGAAATTGGAGTGCATTCTAATATTATGGCATCTAATAAATTGAAAATGGAGGAAGAGAAAGTAGCAAAAGACAAAAATAAAATGAAAGAAGAAAAACCTTCTTCCTCTATATATCTTACAACAGAAGAAAATAATGGTCAAATGTCTAATTTGATCAAGGAATTTGCTTCTAAGATGACAAAATTAGAGTTTGAAAACAAACCTACTGCTAGAGATAATCAAAATGAGGCCAATAGAAATCAAGCTCCCTTTAGGAGGCCTTTTCAACCTCAACAAATCCTACAATGCCCAAGGATGAATGCTAATGATCAAAATGTTCAGCCTCCTTTAAATAATTTTGCTGAAGAAGAACAACAAGAAAATGAAGAAGAAAATGAAGAAATAAACCTTGTGGGAGAAACCTAACAGTCAACATGTTTTACTTTGCAAGAATATGAAGACGAGTCAAGGATTTATTTGTTTTCAGATGATGAGAATGCCAAAATTTATGCACAAAATGATAAAAAACGCAAGAAGTTCAAAACTGAAATTATCCTTTGAGGTCCAAAGGTCTAGTTCAGCAACCTCAACAAAAATCAAATTCAGATAAAAAAGCTGCTAAACAAAATGTAAAATTCAATGAGGTTCCTCCACCTCAAATTTATGCCCCAATTATCAAAATTACTGCAAAAAATAAGGAATTAGTTCCAATTTATTTCAATTTCAAATCTGAATTGAATAAAATCAAAATTTTGGTCCCACTTCTATAATTTTTGAAAAATCAAACATATAAAGAGCCTTTTAAAAGTTTTCTACGGCCACTTATCGCTCCCGATTCAGTCAAACTTGAGGATGAGCATCCCACCATTTATCTAGGTTGTTGATCAAGATATCAAGTCATATGCTCAAAACTGAAAGTGTTTGAAACAAGTCCGAACCTGAGTGACTGGAAAGGTCTCGTCATTGCGATTCTGACGTTGTGAATGGTTCGAAAAACTAATGTCGTATGAGGAAGATATCCCATTCTGTTCATTTTCCCAAACAACAAAAATTTGGTGACTGGATGCCCAGTCAGCTTGCAGGTACAGTCAGCAGGAATATTCTTGGAATATTCCATTTCTTCTGATCCAATGGGATGGCGCCACATGGCATATTGTGGGCTGTTGATTTTTTAAGTTATGGTGATGTTTTGAGCTGTTGGATGGATTCTGGTGTGCCATTGGATGAATGACATGTGGCAAGCCCGCAGGCCACCATGCGTCCTCAGATTTCAGTGGTAAAAGTTTTATGTAGTCTACAGGAGTTGACCACCCAACCTCCCATCTGCCAAGTCCGCGTGCTACTGCCCACGCTACGTTTGGTTCTTAACATTATAAGTAATGCATTTAATGTTATGGTTTAACGGTTTTCGGATTGAGGCCTTGGGAGGCTAGCCCCAAAGGGCCGGCTCCCCCTCCACGTGCCCAAGGGCTTCGACTGTGTTATTAAGCCTATCTGTGACGGTTCAGAACTTAACGGTTTTAATATTTGTCATTCACATGTTTAAACTGTGGAATCAAACTGTATATATACAGCGGCAATTAACCATAAACTCTGGCGGTCAAATGCCAATTCATTCACATGGCATATATGCTAACCCGCAACATTAAACAGTATTTAAACCTGGCGGCTATCCAAATAGTTATTCCAGTGGGTTCTACGGTGATCACATGGCGGGTTTCAAAAACTTAAATGCGATGGATGGTTTCAGAACCATCACTATTCGAGTTTTGATTGTTCATGCAGAGTTAATACAAACTATAACCTCAGAAAGTTTTACTGCAAGCACATGTGTGGTTAGGGTTAGTGGAATCGTAACTTTGGGTGTTGAGATTCAAAAAGATGATGACCTTAGTGAAAAGAGTCACCTTCACTAAGTGGGCCCACAAGCTATTTTTGGCACAAGTCTATTTTTAGATTATGTCTATTTTTAGACATGGTGATCATATTTCAGAAGTTGCAGGATGCTATTTGTGGATGGTTGGTCAATTTGGAAAAATAGATGAAATTCTATTTTTAGAATATTGGGCGAAGTCTATTTATAGATCGTCGATCTAAAAATAGAAGTGTTGATTAGTATTAGCTCTTAATAATAATCCGACAATACACAACAACTTATTCTCTTGGAACACTTAGCTTCAATGCATAGATTTGTCAAATCAGTGGGCTAAAGGAATTACACAATTCCTAGGGTTTACTGGTGGTTCATGCATGGAGGACTCAATTAGAACTGAAATGGAAAATTTATGACAGAGTTGGAAGAGTAGTTCATGGAGTTGTTATTCAGTTTAACTCAGTTGAGCTAGTTGTATCTAGTCTAACTGAATGATACACTAGTGAGAGTGGAGTGAATTAATTAGTTAATTAATTCACAAATAATAACTCATTAATCAACTGAACAATACAACAATTAACTACAGTGCATGGCAGTTCCAATGGAGAGATAGGTGAAAGGGAAAGATGGACTATCTGTTGTGACTATAGTGATGCATTGATTGCACCAAACACACATTGGAGTTGCCAATGAGGATTGTGCAGTCAAGGAAAGGCCAATTCGAATTCATTCAGAGCTATTCTTCAGTAGGGTTTGCGCAGTGGATGCAGGCTAGAAGGTGGCAAGAAATCGGTGCATGGATTTGCAGATTTCTTCTGATTAGTGTGTGATGATTGATTGTACTGAGAGCTTGATGTACTAAGCTTTGTATGAGATTGTTACATGATCTCCATGATACATGATATATGATAGTTGGGGTTTTCAGCTTTAGGCTTTCCCGTTAAACAACTGTGTTATGTGCGATTGTTTTTATTTATGCTTCACATGTGTTTGCAATTAATTTTCCGCAAAATATTAACAGTGGAATGATTTTGTATTTTGCAAGAAGTTAAATATTGTGAGATCAGGGGAATCTGGATGCATGCTTAGTGTATATAATTTCGACATTGGGTTCCAAACTTTATTATATGTGGTTTTTTCAAACGTTTATTGCGGAGACCACGTGGTTCGAGTCGGCATGTGGCGACCCAACCACCCAAGTTTTTAAATGACACGATTAGTACGTGGTTTTCGACTAGCGGTAATTTATGGAAGCTCCCTATTTTTAGGGTTTTAACTAAATTTAGTGACAATTAACTACAGTTCTCCACAGTTAGTGGATATTTTCTAGGTTTCATTGGGAAAAATGCATAAAGAGGTCAATTTTCGACCAATTTTGGTGAAACAAGAGTCTACCTAGACTAATTCGAGCATTCTGGAGCCATTGGTGTAGAGAAAACAACCACTAAAGGCCTATAAACATATGTAATTTACAATTTTTATCATAATGAAAAAGAGGGACATGCCGTTGGGAGCTGGACCAACAGATGTAGCCTAGGAGGGGTGAATTGCTTCATCATGCCTATTGTGTAAAACTTACGTGTGAATGATTTTCTCTGTTATGCACTATTTTTCAGTGTTTTTTAAAGCTTATTTACATGCTTAAATCTCACTAATTCATCTAATTTTCATGGTTATAAATCACATACCTTAAGCAAACTTATGGAGACAATTTGTACATGTTTATTTAACTGAAAGGACACTTAGCACATCAGAACTAACACACTCCTTTCAGGTCAAGTTGGTATCAGAGCTAGATTTTTATCTTTGGTGTTTTTATGTGCAAGGATTTGTTAACTATTTGAAAGGTTTTTCATGCTTACTAGGCTCAAGCTTAAGGTAGGAGAAGGAAAATTGGTGGAAGCAAGAGGTTCTGAAAGTGAGCCACAACAAAGGAGGGCAAGATTTCCACATTCTCCACCACCTAGTTCACCTCTAAAAGAAGTAGAAGCATCATTAAGCATGCCTCCAAGAGAAGAAGAAACCCATGAAGAGATGGATCCAAAAGAGGAAGAAAGAGTGTTGAGGAAAGCATTCCTTGAAATGACTGAAATAGTGAGCCCTTTATCAAGAAAGGAATGAAATACTAGAAGGAGAAGGATCCAAACTTCATAAGGAAGGTTAGGGATCATCAGGAGGTCACAATGATGAAGACAAATCCAAGAAGGGTAATGGAGGAAATGGATACAGTGGAAAGTCGCCATCATCACCCTCATCTTCATCATCATCATCCTCTACTTCATCTTCAGTACATCAGTCACACAATTCAAAGAACAATAGTAAAAGTCCTTTTCTAAAACTTGATGTTAAGTTTGAATTGCCAATGTTTGATGGTGAAGTTAATGCAGAAAAGCTAGATAATTGGATTAGACAATTAGAGGCCTATTTGAGAATCCAAAATTTTCATGATGATGACACCAAAATCCAACTAGATTCATTGAGAATGGAAGGTGCAACACTTGTTTGGTGGGAAGCCAAGACAAAGGAGAAGATCAAGAAATATGGTAAGATTATTTTATCATGGACTGATTTCATTACTGCAATAAAACAATATTTTTATCCATTATCTCACATGTAGAAAGCCATAATGAACTGGAAAAATTTTAATCAGTTGAAAGGACAAAATGTAAAAGTGTATACTCAAGAATTTAGGAGAAGAGCTCTTTTACTAGGAGTAGATTTGCATAGCCAAGAAACTTTTCTAAAGTATATAGGAGGCTTACATACCTACCTAAGACATATAATCCTCATAATTAACCCTACAAGCCTAGATGAAGTTTGTGTTTAAGCTACGCATTTAGAGGCAAGGGGAAAAAAAAACTTAGATGGGAATGAGGAAGATGAGTTTAAAGGCAAATGGAAGAAAAAGAGAAATGAAAATACTATAAAAGAGAACGGAAAATTATTTTGCAAAAATTGTTCTAAAACTAGCCATGATGAGGACCATTGTTGGAAACTTCATCCAAAGTTGAAACCAGAAAGTTTTAAAGCCAAAGAGAAAGCCAAGGAGAAAGGAAAAATTGTTGCAATAGCTGAACAAGACCTAGGGTAAGATTCAAGATATGAAACAAAAATCATAGCTATGGGACTAAAGAAATTGAAGGGGAAAGCGATTGAAATTAAACCCGGTTCTAGTATATATCTAACTATCACATAGAAGCTCCAAGTGAAGAAAAGAGAATTGAATTGTTTCATGTGAGGGTCATTTCCAAACATACCAAGGTTGACACATTGTTTGACAATGGGTCAAAAGAAAATTTAATCTCTAAATACTTGGTCAAGAAACTTAATCTTGAGACCATTCCACACCCAAAACCATATCCACTTAGTTGGATTTGTAAGGATGAAAATTTACAGGTTTCAAAGAAGTGCATGTTGCGCTTTGCAATAACTGCACATTTCATTGACACAGTTGAATTAGATGTTGTTATGCTTGATATAACAGGTATCGTGTTGGGAATTCCTTACTTGTATGATAGGAAAGCTATCTTCCATCGCCATGATAACATATACCATTTATTTAAAGATGGCAAGGAGTACATTATGAGAGCTCATCGCAAAAAACTAGATTCTTCTTTAGTTAATGCAGAGTAGATGAAGAGGCTCAGTAATGCAAGTCAAAACTTGACATTGATGATGATTAAGCAAAGGGAAGTTTTACATAATACTTTTCATACAAATACTAATGTATATAATGAGTTATTTCAATTTGAAAGAAGGTTGTCTTTGAAAGAAGATGACAAGTAGTTGTAGCAGTTGATATTGGTGTCAAACGGTGCTGAAAACAAAGTGTCAGTGCAAGAAGTTGTAAAGGTCCAAGAGAGGGCAAAGCAACTTGATAAAGAAGGCACATGATTCAGAAATTTTCATTACTGTTTTCAGAAAGGCAGGGTACAATGGTGAATAAAATTGGTCAGGAATTGACACAAGTTCAAGGCTAATTCAGAAAAAAAAATCACCATAAGGACAGGATGCAAGGTGAGAGTAACTTCAAGTTTCCTTTGATTATAGACCAATGTAGAAACAAGATTTTTACTACAAAGATAGGTTGTTGTTCTGCAAGTTCAGTAAATATGCAATATGACAATGTCAGAAACAACAATGGTTGGTCAACGAAATCAAGGAAAAATTTGACGTTTCATGAAAAGCTCCAATTAATGAAATTAGGGAAATTTTAGTGGATAAAGATTGGAAGAGTGGGAAAATAGTCTCCTCATATTCATGTTCAGTAGTCCAGAGAGATTTTTGGGTCCAAAAGCTTCCCATTGGGGAGGTTTGATCAAGAGATCAATTCATATGCTAAAAAATGAAAGTGTTTGAAATAGGTCCGAACCTAAGCGACCAGAAAGGTCTCGTCGTTGCGATTCCGACAACATGAATGGTTCGAAAAACCCATGTCGTATGAGGAATATATCGCATTCTGTACATTTTCCCAAACAAAAAAAATTTAATGACTGGATGCCCAGTTATCTTGCAGGTACAGTCAACAGGAATATTATTGGAATATTCCATTTCTTCTGAGCCAACAAGATGGCACCACGTGGCATATTGTGGGTTGTTGATTGTTTAAGGTACATTGATTTTCTGAGTCGTTGGATGGATTTTGGTGTGACGTTGGATGAGCGACATGTGGAAAGCCTGTAGGCCACCACATGTCCTCATATTTCACTGGCAAAAGTTTTATGGAGTTCGGGGGAGTCGACCACCCGACCCCCCATCCGCCAAGTTCGCATGCTACCGCCCACGCTCCATTTGGTTCTTAACATTATAAGAAATGAGTTTAATGTTATGGTTTAATGTTTTTTGGATTGAGGGCTTGGGAGGCTAGCCCCAAAGGGCCAACCACCCCTCCACGCACCCAAGGGCTTCTACTTTGTTCTTAATCCTATCCGCGATGATTCAAAGCTTAACAGTTTCCACATTTGTCGTTCACATGTTTTAAACAGTGGCATCAAACTGTATATATACGACGAAAATTAACCATAAACTCTGGTAGTCAAATTCTAATTCGTTCACATGGCATATATGCCAACCCACAACATTAAATGGTATTTAAACCTAGCGGCTATCCAAACAGTTATTCCGATAGGTTCTACAGTGATCACATGGCGGGTTTCAAAAACTTAAATGTGATGGTTGGTTTCGGAACCATAACCCAAGTTCTGATCCTTCCTACGCAGTTAATACAAACTATAACCTCAGCGGGTTTTACTAGGAGCACAGGTGCGGTTAGGTTTAGTGGAACTATAACTTTGGGTTCCAAACTTTATTATATGCGGTTTGTTAAAAAATTTATTGCAGAGACCACATGGTTCGGGTCGGCATGTGGCCACCCAACCACCCAAGTTTTTAATGCCATAGTTAGTCTGTGGTTTTCGACTAGCAGGAATTAATGGCAGCGCCCTATTTTTAGGGTTTTAACTAAATTTAGTGACAGTTAACTGCATTTTTCCATAGTTTGTGGAGATTTTCTAGCTGTCATTGGAAAAATGCATAGAGAGGTCAATTTTCGATCAATTTTGGTGAAACAAGAGTCTACCTACACTAATTTGAGCATTTTAGAGCTATTGGTATAGAGAAAACAACCATTAGAGGCCTGCAAACATATGTAATTTACAATTTTGAACATAATGACAAAGAGGGACATGCCATTGGGAGTTGGACCAACAGATGTAGCTCAGGAGGGGTGAACTGTTTCATCATGCCTACTGTGTAAAACTTATGTGTGAATGTTTTTCTCTATTATGCACTATTTTTTAGTGTTTTTTAAGGCTTATTTACATGCTTAAAGTTCACTAATTCATCTATTTTTCATGGTTAAAACTCTCATACCTTAAGCAAACTTATGGAGACAATTTTTACATGTTTATTTAAATGAAAGGACACTTAGCACAATAGAGCTAATACACTCCTTTCAGATCAGTTGTCATGTCCAAGACCAAAATGATGAAAACTCACCACCTTTCTACCTGTCACTCAATATACATGACAAATTAATGCATAATTGTTTATTAGATTCTAGAGCTTCTCATAATTTGATGCCAAAGAATGTCATGGATGAATTAGGATTAGAGATCACCAAGAAATACCATGACCTATACACCTTTGATTCCAAAAAATTCAAGTGTCTAGGAGTAATAAAGAACTTGGTTGTTTCCCTTGCCCATTTGCCTATGAAGAGCTTAGTGATGGACATCATAGTTGCAGACATACCTTTTAGATTTAGGATGTTGCTTTCCAAATCTTGGTCTAAAAAATTGGGAGGCACTCTTTAGATGGACATGTCATATGCCACAATCCCAATGTTTGGAGGGGAATTCAGAAGGTTTTTTAGGGAAACCCAAATGACCTACAACATTAGTGATCAACATAATCCTTCAAACCATTCCATATATGCTGAAGAAAAGGAATTGGGGTCATAAATACTATACCTTGCTGCTTATGATAATAATTTCCATCTTGAAATAACTGAAAAGCAACACTTTCAAGGTACAAATGAGTAGCATTTAGAGGGAGGATGGATCTGGAAATTGTACTTTGATGGAGCCTCATCACGAGAATGATCAGGAGTTGGTGTAGTCCTCTTTTCTCCCACTCGGAAAAGGGTAAATATATCATATAAAATGAAATTTTCTACCGCTAACAACACTTCTTAATATGAGGCACTTGTGCTAGGTATGAAGGCAACGAAAGATTTGGGAGCAAAGCAACTAATTTCTTTTGGTGATTCAGAGTTGGTGATAAAGCAGGTGAGAAACAACTACCAAGTGAAAAATTCCAAGTTGAAAAAATATAGGAATGAAGTCTGGGACTTGATTGAGCATTATTTTTTAGCATTTAATATAAATTTTGTCACTAGAGAGGAAACTCAAATGGCTGGTTCACTAGCTAATGATATTAGTAATTTCAAATTTCCTCTAGATGTTAAGGAAGCCTATGATGTTCAAATAAAAAACAGACCTTAAATTCTTGATAACATCAAATACTGGCAAGTTTTTGAGGATGATAAGGAAATTCAGAAATTTTAGAGCATGTTGAAGAGTTCGCAGATATACAAATTGATAATGAGCAGGACATTGTTGAAAATCAAAATAGCAAGCCTTTTAAGAAAACCATGGTTGGGAAGAACATTATAGATCTGAAAACTAACTATATTCCTAAAGGCTTAGTCCCTTTAGAAATATTGTTCGATAATAATGATGTTTTTCTCAAGCCTGAAGGAAACTTTGATGGAGAGGGTACAATAGAATGTAACATTGGCACAGAAGATCAGCAAAAATTAGTCAAAGTGTCCAAATTCCTTTCTCTTGAAACCATAACAAGATATATCAAGCTATTGAAATAATTTTCTAATATTTTTGCACGGTCTTATAGTGAGTTGAAAACTTATGATAAAAGCATAATGGAGCACAAGATTCCTTTGAAAACAAATGAAAGCCTGTAGCACAAAAAATTTGACATATCAATCCCATGTTGCTCCCAATAATTGAGAAAGAAATCAGAAAATTATGGGAAGCAAAGATAGTTCTGCCTTTGAGATTTTCTAACTGGGTAGCTATATATTCCCAATTTGGAAAAAGAATGGAGAGATAAGAATTTGTTTCGATTTTCACAACCTGAACTGGTGTTCATTAAAATATAATTATCCATTGCCCAAGATGGATTGTATTTTGTAGAAGGTTGTAAGATCCAAAAGATTGTCAATTATTGATGATTTTTTAGGCTATAATCAGATTTCAGTTGATAGGAAAGACAGAGAAAATGCAACGTTTACCACACCTTGGGGTACATTAATGTACAACAAAATACCATTTGGTCTGATGAATGCAGGCGCAAATTTTCAGCGGGCAATGGATATTTCCTTTGAGGGAGGAAAAGATAGATTTGTAGTCATCTATTTGGATGAAATCATAGTCTATTCAAAATCTCATGAAGACCACTTGAAACATTTGAAACAAGTTTTTTACAAATGCAGAAATTTTGGTTTGTCCTTGAACCCAAAAAATTCATCCTTTGTTATCCAAGAAGGGAAATTATTGGGACGTATTGTAATAGAAAGTGGCATTTGTATTGATCTAGGAAGAGTAGAATCTATTCAGAATATTGGTTTGCGAAGGAATAAAAAATAATTGCAGTCATTTTTAGGGAAATCATTTTTCTGAGGCACTTTGTTCAGAAACTTGTAGAGCTGATCAAACACATAAATGTCTTGCTAAAAAAAGATGCATAATTTAAAAGACAAGATGAAGCAAAGAATTCTTTTTCAGCAATCAAGTCTTCCTTGACCAAAGATCTAGTTTTTATTAGTCCTGCTTTTGAAAAATATTTTCTAATTTTTTCATATGCTTCAGAAGAGACAATTGTAGTTGTCTTGTTATGGAAGAACACAGAAGGTTTAGAGAAACCTATCTCATTTTTCAATCGTGCTTTAAGAGATGATGAATTAAAATACAACCTGACTAAAAAACAAGCATATGCACTAGTTAAGGCTTTGAAGTCTTTTCGAGTTTATGTGCTATATTCAAAAATTATTTCTTTTGTGCCAAATATTACTGTTAAATATGTATTGTTGCAGCTAGATACAGATGGCAGGAGAGGACGATGGTTGACCAAAATTACGGAATTTGATATCGAGATCATACCAACTAAATTGATAAAAGGTCAAGGCTTGGCTTGCTTGATGGCGGAATCTAACTGCAAGGCTTTAAATATGAATGTAGAGGCAACTGAAGGAGAATATGGATAAGGTATTTCTAATTATCCTGAAATATTTAATTCAGATTGGTACAAGGATATAGTATATTTTTTGTTAAATTTCAACTGTCCCCCTGAAATGGCGAAGTCAAAAAGGAGAGCTTTCAAATTGAGAGTTGTAAAGTATTGCATTTTGGAAAACCATCTTTACTGGAAAGACCCTATTGGAGTCTTATTAATATGTGTAGATGAAGCCGAATCCCAAGAGATTATGATAGAGATACATGCAAGAGTGTGTGGAGGGCATTTGTATTGGAAAGCCACTGCAAACAAAATCTTACGAGCTAGCTATTATTGGACAACTCTTTTCTTTGATTTTTTTCCCTAAGTCAAGAGTTGTGTTGAATGTCATAAATTTGCTAGTAAACAGAAATTGCTACCATTACCTCTTATTCCTATTTCAGCGGATGTTCCCTTCCAATAGTGGGGGTTAGACTTCATCGGTGAAATTCATCCACCTTCATCAGGACAACATAAATGGATTCTCACAGCTACAAACTATTTTACTAAATGGATTGAAGTTGTACCAACAGGAAATGCTACTAATACGGTAATTATCAAATTTATGTTGGAAAATATTATGTCCAGATTTGGTTGTCGACAGAAAGTAGTAACTGATAATGCAATGGCCTTTAAGTCTACTAAGATGTATAACTTCTGTCAACAATACATAATTGAATTGACTCATTCCATGCCTTATTACCCTCAATGTAATGGATTAGCCAAGTCATCAAATAAAATTTTGGCGAGGATCATTAAGAAAATGCTGCCTGAAAATAAGAGAAATTGGGACACTCAACTGGTACATGCTCTTTGGGTAGATATGGTAAGAGGTAAAAAATCAATTGGAATGTCTCCCTTTCAGCTTGTATATGGTACTGATGTTATAATTCCTTTGCAACTAGATCTTCTTGTGATGAAGTTATTGCAAGATGAAGTTGATGATGAAAATTCAATCCAAAGGAGAATATTGAAGTTGATAGAGGCACACCAAATCAGAGAACCACTGATGGATAAAGTACAGAAGTATCAAACTAAATTCAAATATGTTTTTGAAAAAAGAGAAAATCAACAGTTATTTTAGGAGAATGATTTGGTGCTGCATTGGGATGTCATAAGAGAAGACCATGGAAAGCATGGTAAGTTTGACAATCTATGGTTTGGGCCATTTAGAATTGCTGAAGTTTTGGAAAACAATATTTTTCTGCTCAAACATCTGGATGATGATCAGTTGACTGGAAGCCCAGTTAATGGTAATTTTCTTGAAAAGTTATTTTTTTAGTAAATCAGCTGAGTCATTCCATTGTAAATATCCGAAGTGATGTGTCAATAAAACTCCATGCCCAGTGGTGTTGTGTATGTATATATGGTCGGTTTTGAGTCCAGTTAGTCAATGCTTAGTTCTAGTCATAATTTCCAAGAAGTATTCTAAGTTTAAAGAGTTTTTAAGGCACTGATTCTACAGTCCTTGAAGCCTCACATGGAGGACTTCATCCCAAATAGGAGCCACTGTTAGCACTAAAATTTTTTCAAATATTTTCAAAGTCTGGTCATCATTCTCTCAGTTTGGTTGTAAGATGAAAGTGTCGTTGTCAAAGTGTAGTGGTGAGAAAATTTCATTTCTACATTCATTCATTTCATTTTCCCTCTTTTACCTTTCATTTTTCCAAAAAAACCCAAATTCCAGCATTTCATTTCTTTCAAAACCTCTTTTTAACTATTAAAGTTCAATTTTTATAGTTAAAAAGAAGCTTCGCACACCCACTAACAACCATATCATATTATACCCTTTTTACCTTACCTTATATCACATATTCAAACCTTATACATGTAACCATTTCTGAATCCTACAAGCTTTCCGATATGAAATATTTCTAGGACCCATCATTTCTTTTTGATCTGTTTGATAACATTCAAAATGTTTTAGAAAAATCCTTTATATTATAATTCAAACGAATTTTACCATATTCATTGACTTAACTAATTTTTCACTTATCCGCTTTCAAAATCCATTTAATGGGCCCCACCTACCTTTTCATATCACATTTTTTCAAAGTTCACTTACTGCATTCACTTCCTCTTCCTCATTTCCCCAATTGTGATATTGAGTGGGACCCTTTCCTGCCACATCATCGTCGCTAATCGCATACTGCAACAATCCTCGCCACATTCATTTTCCCCTCCACAAATATTCCGATGCTATACTAAAGGGACCCACCTTTCCTTGCCATGTCAACCTTTGCCCATCGCACATCGCAAGCTTTGGAGGATAGGAACTTGGGATCATGTTATAAATGCCAAAGTGTGATGTGCGATATTGGTGGGACCCAATTGCATATCAAAATTTGCAAGCTCAGGAGGATAGGCACTCACGAATCCATTATAAATGCCGAAATGTGATTGTGATTTCCACTGAACGTTACACCTTGTGATATTACCTGCCCTTTGATCCATGATTCTCATGCCTTTTCGGCCCCCCTTCTCCATTCTGATTTTAACACTACGGGGGGGGGGGTTAGAAAAGTTGTTTTCTCTGTCGCTCCTCCTGCTACATGTCCTCCTCTCCACATTTTACACCCCCCTCAGTCCAAACCTCATTGCCACATCACCACCCCCATCGCAAATTGCATTCCCTCCCGTTTGTGTCTTATGCTTAAACGTTTACGACCCCGATTTGCGATTGCGATATATGTATAAAAGGTTTTCTCCTCCCAATCATAATTTATTTAATAATCTCTCCGGCTAATAAAATGAAACCCTGTTATCTCTTTAAATCTGCCTCCATAACTTGTTTAACTTCCATATTTCCTGCTTCTCTTTTATTTCTCTCACTGGCCCACAATTCAACGTATCTCCTTCTCATATCTTTCACATGCCTGGTCCTTTTGTTTGGAACCTATCTATATGGGTTTTTCCACTCCAACACTATTACCATGTTTAATTCAAGACCTTATCACGGCAAACAAGAAACCAAAGGAAAGGAACAATGACATATTTTCTCTGAAACATATTTCTACCATTACTCTCTACGCCAGCACGTTTCCACAAGGCATCATGCAACATTCAAAGAACAGTCACATGTCTCTTTCACTACTGTCTACACTTTTTGTGGAGTTGGTTGCTATAGAATAGAAGAGGATTCTTCCCATAGACTGCCACATCATACAACCACTTCAAATTGTTTGACTTGATGTTGTCTATTTTGATTATGTCATAGCACTTTGTATTAAAGTTTTAGTATAAGCCTCATCTCTTGCACAAGATCGTAATAACTTTTGGGAACAGGTTTAATCCTTTTGTGGAGATGATAGTTTTATATTTTTGTATATATGTGAAAAACTGCTATGTAAAAAAGGTTCGTGGTTTTAGAATCTTGGCTCATATGATCAGTACTCTTTTCAGTGAATAAAATTGAAAGTAACTTCTAAGAACTTATTATCGATCTGGTGTGTGTATTGTTAAGTTTCACTTGTGTTTCCATATCTTGTTATATTTAGTGGAAATTTGCAATCCCTCATGTTGTTATGTGTTTTTATTAGTCTCTTGACATGTTCATGTGTTTATCAATTTTTATTAGTCTCACATAGTGAGATTTCTTGATGAAATATACATGATGACAGTGTAAAGAGCATCACTTATAATAGTTACCATCCATGATATTTCAGTGAGAATATTGTAAGTTTAGAAATAGCTTTATCTTGTTGAAATATTGACAAATTGCTACTTGTGTTATTTTATACCAAAAGCAGTGGATTTCTACCTTGCAGACCCACTCTTTCTTCTTCCATTTCACATTCTCTTCCCCTCATAGGCTACAAAATCACTCTTTTTCTACCACATCAGACCCAATACCCTCATTAGTAGAACAATGGGTTTGACTTAAATCTCTTTTCAGTGAATGGGAATTTAAACCACCTACCAATCTTATAAACCAAATCATTTAATTGCCTTAGATTTTAGGATGTGTCTAGTCAGGTGCTTGAAGCAGTTCAAGTGTTGATTCCAATGCTATTAGTATATATGGAAAAACGGTTTTCCCAAGGTATTCCTGGTAAACTTTGAAAACTAGAAACACCTTGAGTGGTTCAATTATGAGTAATTTTTGTTTAAATTACATCATTTACATGAATATGGGAATTTTGAAAGGAATTTCCATAAATATGAATTATCAAACTAGGAGCCTCAAAACAATTAAGAATAGTGCCAAAGAACTAAGAAAAATAAACGAGGAAATCAACAAATCACCTCCTCCTCATATCCAAAAGAGGGACCTTTTTGAATAACCCCTTTAATCCCTAATTTTTTAGATCATATGTGACAAAATAGATATACAAATAAATCGTTATGTATGTAATATTCCTAAATTATCATGCAGCTAATTTGGAATATTAATTTTTTATTTTGATTCTTAGTTAGAAGAATAAGTGGGTAGAGAGACCCATAAATCTCTTTAGTAGGAATAAGTCACTCCAAATGTGAATGGAGGACATCAAAAGAGCTAGATAAAGCACCCCTATGTGTGAACAAGGGAAGAAGTATGTGGACTGGGTCAACTTTGATCAAATCAACATCGCTGGTATGGAGGGAGTGGACATTTAATGAGGGACAACGCAGTTTTGGAGGGAGATCCTTTGCATGGAAGTAGTGGCTTTAATGAGTGGGGCCGAAGGTGAGGAAGCTCACCAAGAATATAAGAAAGGGGATTGCAGCCACGGAAGGCATGTTTTGATTATTATTTGATTATGGTTTTTTATGACTTGTGGCTCTCTTTAGGTTTTTAGCTAAGATTGCAGTGTTGTTTAGCACAAGCGTGTTCCCGAGTAGGAATCACACCTTCATCCTCGGGGGACTTCGAGTGCCCACTCAGGAGAATTTCATTGAGAATTATTTCCACATTCTGGAATTAGGACAAGCTACAACTTCTTCTACAACGTAGTTTCTATTTAGAGTTGTGCTGAGTTACAGGGTGCAGAAGTGGAAGGTTTCTTTGGACCATTTCTGAGCTTGTGTTCCAGTGGAGGAGGAATTATTTCCATTGGGATATCAGTAAGGAAGTTCCATGTGCTTCATATCACATTTTTGCATCAGGCCAAGGCACCACCATCTCCTATAGTGTAGTTTCACTCTCAAACTGCATTATTCTATTGAGCATATTCAAAGGAGGGTTCAGTGCTCCATTTAGGAGGTTAGATCTTCATTGGAGGGATCAGAACTTCATTGGGAGAGTCTATTGGAGGAGTGACATTTATATATACATCAGTTTCAGCCACCTTCTCTATGTGCTTCAGTTGCAGTTATTCTTCAGCCCTAGGGCTTTAGATCACCATTTGTATTTTGTGTATTTCCGGAAACCCTTCTTGAGCTGCCTTGGAAAGATGTTTTAGAGCCTCGATCTCTACTTTTAGAATTTCTTTAGCTATCCATTAATATATCTATATTATTTTATTTTATAGTAGTATTCATACTCATTTAGACTGCATTTTTGCAGCTCTCCGGTATTTTGTATATTAGCAGCATCTCACTTGTGAGAGGGTTTGATAATTGGAGGCTTGTTTTCTTATGTTGTATGATTTGTGCCTCAATATATTTCACATTTTTTCTATTGATTTAATAAATACGATGGCTCCTTCATGGTCTCACATTTTATATATTGATATTTGCTGCTATCTCCATTATTCTGTGCTATATTTTTGCTTCCCTATTTGGGAATATTACAATGTAATAATTGAAATCAATTAAACCAAGAATGTTGTGACAATGATATTTTTCCCTATAGAAATAAGTATGGAATCCTCTCTAGGGAGAAAAAATTCCAAAAATGATAGTTTTTTCCTCTATAAATTATGATACTTCTTTTGATATGAGCCAACCCTAGAGGGGAACTAGAACCTATTTCCTATGACCATGAAGAAGAGTCTTGGAACTCTCCATCTAGGACCTTATGCTCCTCTATTATTGCTTCTCATCAGTGTGATGTAAGAAAATTTTAATAGCATGGATTTGATGATGGAACTAATGAAGAAATAGCTAGGGACAGACCACAAAAAAGGTGAATACATAAGCCCTCCATGGAGCAACATAAGTGCGAGGAAAAAAAAGAAAATGATCTCAAAAATCAATTTATTCTAGAGAATTATGACATGGGTTCCAGACCCACAAGAAATCAAATTATATCAAATTCCACAAATGATGGATCTCATAAGTGAGGTAAGAAATGATGAATATCATTTCTTAGAGTTTTAGGGGAATAGGTAGCAAGGTTAAAGTGGAATTAGCTAAGGATTTGATAAGGATACAAAGGCCTATGATCCTTTTACTCCAATAAAAAAATAATGAGGTATTTTAAGCCACATATGTATGAAAGAAGCAATGAATTGGTAGTGAGGCAATTGGTGCATGGGGCACATCAAGGTCAAAGGAAAGGTTAGTTTACATAGTCAAATATTTTGAATTATTATAAGATTTATTGTGATGAATTATTCTAGTGGAATATACAAGGTAGTTTACAAATCATATTGGTATCAGAGCCAAGTATTCTTTGGGTTATTTGTGGGAAATTATGTGATCCAATAATCGGATTTAGAAAAATGTTACAAACCCTAGCCATGATTGATGATTTTATTAACGAAAACCCTCAAGATCCAATAGAAGAGAAATTTGGAATGTTGAAAGAGAAAGTTGTGAACATCTCCCACTATATTATCCTCTTCATGGTGACTATAAATAATCTTCCATCATTTGGGGTGGTTGGAGGCTCTAACTTAGATATAGATTAGAATAAAAATAAAGAAATAATGAAGACCCTAAAACTGAGTTAAGGAAAGATAAATCAAGTTCTAGTACCACTACCCATTCATATTCATTATTTAAAATGAAAGTGAAGGTGAATATTAAGTCATTTCATGGTGAGATTGATGTGCTAAAATTGAATCATTAGCTGCAACATTATAGGTCTATTTCAATACCACCATGTGGAAGAAGAGAAAAATATTTTTTCCAAACTGAAATTAGAGGTCCACACATTAAACTGGTGGAGAAGTAACATAAAGACACTTAGACTAGAGGGTATCCTTTGATAACTAAGTTAGAGGATTTAAACTCTTTGTTAAGTACCATTTATTCCTTATTGCATAAGTATAGGACCAATGGATCCATTTTAATTTCTTCATGAAAATACAAGAACAGAGCATGCAAGATTACACCACTTAATTTAGGAACATGGCTATTGTGTTGGTTATCTCTCCCAAGAACCTATATGTACTCCTTAAGTATTTGGGAGCTCTACATAGTGATTTGAAAAATAAAATGATTCTCTTGAAGCCTAGGAAAATTGATGAGTCCTATGTTCAAGCACACCATCTAGAAAATATGGGCCAAAAAAAGGATAACCAAGTGAGTCTAAGTATAAAGAGCACAAAAACACCTTCGAGAAGGATAAGAAGAATTGGAAATGGAAATACAAGAAGATTACAACAACTAAAAATAAATGCAAGGATCAAAGTAACCACTATATACATTGAAATATCAATAATTATTATTGGAAACTACATCTAGAGATGAACCCTAAGAACAATAATAATGATGCCATGAAGAAGAACCTTCTAGCCAAATATTCAAGTAATTAGCTTGAGAGAAGCTTTGATGTGGATGAGAATATTACTTGCAATTAAGTGCAAAAATAGGTGAACTTGTTATATTTTGTAGCTCAAACAAATTTTATAGTCTAAGTATGTGTCACTGACTCTAAGAGCATAAGAGAATAAAATATCTCCAAGACCAAGAATTTGTTTTAAGAGAAATTGTCTTGATTAGATTATTAACTAGTTTTTAATAATTTTCCTATGTATAACTTAAGAAACCAGGTTAATTAAATAGCATTAATTGAGACAAGTTGATTTCCCTCTAGTGAATTTTAGAAAAGGTACTTGATAGAATCAATATGATCTTAGTCATCGATCAAGATTAGATATTGGTAGTTGAATTCTCAACAAGAGATTATAATATGAAATCAACGGGAATCTTGGAGATAAATGAAATAACAGAGGCACAATGGTAGCATGGGGCTTAACACCTGCAAAGGTTTAAAAATTGGTTGATTGAGAAAAAAATTGCAGTGTTATTATTAATCCGAGAGACTTCCATCTTCAGAGGGAGTTTTGTTGGCCAGATTATTTTTCTAAGAAGAAGGTTGAGTTATTTTCTAGAGCTAGTGTGATTTTGTCAAAGGAAGTGTGAGTTCTCTAGGAGGTAGTTTGAATTTCTTAGAAGAAAGATAAATTTTACAGGAAGGTAGATTGAGTTTTGGAAGGCCATACATGTGACCAGTCTGAGTTTCCAAAAGTCGTGTGAGTTTTTTGGAGAGCCAATTTGAATTACTAGTTTCCCAGTGTGAGTTGTAGGGAGGTAGTGCACATTGCAAGAAAGGGGTTGAAGGATTAGAAGAGGAGAAGATAAAAATATTTTACCAGATATTTTCCATTCTACAACAAGTAGTTGTAATATATATTTAAATTACATATTTCTTGAAGAAATAATAAACCCCCATCTGCAAAATTATTTTTCCCCAAATTGGGGTTTTCCCAAGGAAAAACCCAGGGACATTTGTCCAGAAACATTGGTGTCCATTTTTTATGTGTGTGGTTTTCTCAATTGCAGTGAATTTTAATTGGTGAATATTGAAATAGTGTTTTTATTCAATATTTAGAACACATATTTTTCCTGAGATAAATAATATTTATAAGGATAGATTGGACTATTCCATATATAACTGTAATAAGTCTAAATCATAGTTAGATGTTGGAATTTTCACATGGTATCAGAGCATATCTAAAGCACACAAGATTATTTGAGAAGCTCATTGCAGGGTGCAAGTGAGGAAACTAAGGGTTTTTAATACTTAGATCAATTTGTTCCATTTTACATGGGCCTTTCTTATTCTATTTCTAGGTTTTAGAGAAATGGATTTATTTGGTTTACCAGATCAGGACATATTAAAGGGATTATCTAAATTTGGCATATGAAAATCCAAAATCCTATTAATCTTGGAGGAGAATGAGATCGAGGAGTATGCTACCAATGTTGTCATCATATCGACTGATGCAACACAATGCCTTACCTACAATAAGGAATATGCCAAAACCGAACACATTATTTTGGATGGGTTCAAGGATCACATCATACTTCATATAGTAGAAGAAGATATGGGGAAGAAGATGTGGGATTCAATTTGTAAACTCTATCAAATTTCCAGTGTAAACATGAAGTTGATCATGAGGGAGAAACTTCGACCACTAAACAAAACAAGGGTGAAATCGTTGTGTATTAGGTTACCAAAGTGAAATGTGTCAGGGAAGAATTGGAAGGTTGTCACACCCTAGAATTTTCATATTTAATACACATTTTTCCCCTATGATACCCTATTTTTTTCCCTTGTTTTACCAATTTTAACCTTTACCTCAGACTTCCACATCCTTATTGATGCAATAGTGAAGATTTGAGCTCAATTTTCATTTTATCTAAAATAACTTCACTTGTGTGCATTTTATAATATTTATGATTGTTTATAAGTCAATAACCAAGTTTTTTTAGTTCCTATACTATGCATAGATATCATGCATCGAGGAAATGGATGCATGGACTACTTTGGTCGTTGATGTATGCCATGAGGGTGAGTGGTTAGTCAATATTGTGTGCACCTTTAATATATATTTATGGAGTTAGATCAAGTCAAATTGTACCAAAAAAGAATTTAATTGGTTCATATTCGAGGAAAAAGGAACTATTTTCCAATTTATCCATGCACCAAATCTTTGATCTCTTTGATTAGTTTGTGGTTGTGCCAGACCTCCTTTCGATGAAATTTTTTTATGATATTTTCCCATTTCATTTTTACTTGATTTGGTTGGTTCGGAGTCATATATGTAATTTTAAAGCATATAAAAGGAAACCATGTCCATGTTGTTATAATTTTGTATTGTTGGATGAAGATTTATGGTGTCGTTCTCTAAGTTGACTAGACCCTCAACATTTGGCTTTTGATATAAAGATACCAAGCAACGTTAAGTATGATATTTACATGCTAGGTGTTGATGACGTTGGATACCACCAAAATATAGGGGGTTTCCCCGATGTAAATTCCCAATTAGACCTCACATTTTTTGGAGTAGGAGCCCCATCCAGAGTATCGACCCAACCGCCATAACTGTAATGTTTTATGTGGTTTCCATGAATAACATAAGAGATTATATACATAACCCTTGAACAAGAAAGTAAGTTCACATTGTGAAACACCAATTGCAATGTGTAAAAGGAGACCTTCACAAGCGGGGGACAAGAGTGAGTCTATGGAAGGAAGTACTAGTACTAACCTAAGAGAGACGCACGAGAGCATGGAAATATTCATTAGCAGAATAGTTCATATAATGATTGTTAAAGTGAATAGAACACATATTCAAAAAGGTAAGTACCAAATCCACCTAAATAGTTCAAATTATCTAGTACATATGAACATAACATATATCGTAAACATCCCAAGAATAGTCCTAAGACATTTTTGATACATGCATAAAAACATGTTGGGTCATAGATCTTCAATTAGGTGAAATATCCAAGTGCGCATTACAATTATGAGGCACTAGTTCTAGTAGTGGAACATTAAGTCATGTCTTACTTCTCCAAAGAATATTTTTCTCTCCTATGCAAAGGATAGAAGCCAAGACTAGCTCTCCAAAGCTTAAGCCTCCAAAATCATTTTTCTTGAGTTATGAGGTTTTTATTATAACAAGAGGAATGACCTTTCATATCCCCTTGACTCTTGAGGAAGACCAAGAGGATCTCTCAAAATGGCTAAGTGTGGGAACAATAGAGTAGGAGAAATAAATGAATGCTAACACGACTCGAACATGGACCACACACATAAATTCCATTAATACAATCAACAAAATGCATAGGAATCACGAACAACAGTCACACCTTAAAACAATGGTAAAGAGACACCCATTTCTAAGTGCAACAATTGAAATGACACATTAAAACACTTAAAACACAAGTTATGAAAAAAGTGTCAATTGAGACCAAAAGGTGCGCTAAGATGTAGGAATGTAGTCTAGTGCATATTATAATGATATGTAAGAACATCTAATGTATAATAGTGCCCCAGAACTAAATTTGATGATGTGAAAAGGTGTGAGACATACATGAGTGAAAACAACAAAAGTGACACATGCGATAGGAGGAAAACATGAATACAACACTTGCAAAATGAAAATGGTCCTGAAAGCAAAACATTCCAGAGCAAAAATAAAATTAAAAAGCCACTTATTAAAGTTAAAGTGATAAAAATTGACCATCGCGAATGTGAAAGTGACACTTTTGAAACCAAAGGTGTGCCAAAAGAAACAGTTGGGAAAAAACACTGAAATAGAAGTATAATTGCAATCAAAGGGAGGGAGATTTTCAATTGAAAGTGCACACTAACTGTCGACAAGAGCTAAACATTTCATCTGTGCCATATTGATGGAGACTGATATGCTTGTTTGAGCTTGCATAGAGGAAGTGTGTTTATGAATTCATTATGCATTGGGCATGTGTAAGAAAGTTACTTGGGAGTTAAAACTTTGAGAAAAAGACTTGAAATCTTTACAAAACATCAATCATCCATGAGGTAACCATTGAGTAACAAAATTTGATATCCTTAGTAGGGTCCAAAATTCAAGTGTAGGAATAAATTTGGAGGGTATTATTGATCACATCATCAACACTAGGTTCTTTTTTTATTATTATCTATTTTATAGCCACTCTGTGATTTAAATTATTTATAGGGAACGATTTGGTTGGTTGGGCCTGCCAATCCAACTTGTCACCCTTTGTTCTTGCTTATTTTTAATAGGATATCTATGTATCTTCTCTTGGTATGCTAATATTTGGCTTTTCTCTTAGATATAGAAGTCTATCATGTGGAAATGATATACTCTACCTCTTTGATGCTTGCTTCACATTTATAATTATAAGCACGATGAGTTTATGGAGAATATCATAATTTTTGTTGTAACTTGTGACTATGTGAAGGCCATCAATAAATTACAACAAGTTTCATTAGGGGAATTTTGAGGTCTAAAATGGGCCTCCTAAGGAAATTATAAAATAATAGTTGAAATAATAAAATAAGATTTGATGACATCATCAAAGTTTAAAGGGAAAAAAGAAAAAACTATTTTTTCAACTCATATTTTCAACTTATCTCCCAAATTGTTTACTCAAATTTCGAGCTAAAGTACTCGTTGGATGAAAAATGTAATTCCTCATCCAAGGGGTAACCATGTTGCATACTTTCAATGGGTCCTGCTACACAAAAAATGAGAAATACATGGAAAACGTGTTTGTAATCACATTTTTTATGTATTTCTCATTTTTCGTGTAGTACGGTCCATCAAAAGTATGGAAAATGGGTGCTCCTTGGATGAGGAATTAAATTTTGCATCCAACGAGTACTCCCGCTCGAAATTTGATTAAAAAATTTGGGAGATAAATTGAAAATACGTGTTGAAAAAGTAGTTTTATTATTTTACTATTTTTTAATCTTTTTACCCTTTTACTTAAAAAATGGTGAATCATCCCTCATGCCTGACATCATCATCTTGAATCCTATTGGTTCTTATAAAGTTTATTTTTGTTGTACATTTTTCATAGGAGGCCCATTTTAGACCTCAAAATTCCCCTAATGCTTTCAAACACACTGAGGTAAATGAGCGGTTTGATACTCTATTCCATATTGTTATGTTTTAGTGTTTCAATCCTTGGTTAAAGTTTGAAGCAGGCATTCAGGGCTTACTATAAGTTTCATTAAAGTTTTTTTGGTTGTGTCTCGAAGTCCATGGATCCTAGATTGAAATTAAATGTTTTTCCATTAATCTACCATATACTACAGCCAACGTAGGTGTTGGTGAAAAAATTGAGGATGATGAGCTCATTACGAAATACCTCAATTGGTTTACTAAGCAGTGGGATGTGTTTGTACAGTTATTACAGGAAGACATGATATTCCAAATGAGGAAATGTTATGATCATATTTTACCTAGGAAGATATTAGGAGGAGTCTCTCCAACAACATCCAGAAGGGTTAGGGAGAATAGAAAAATGTGGATCTTGCAGGGAAGAACAAAGAAAAGAAGGGATCCAACAAAGGGTCCAACTCCAAGGGGGACAGGAAGAAGGACCTATTGAAGATCAAGTGTTATGGTTTTTGTTAGTACGTATAAATATTTTTTTAGATTAGCTTTTTTTATGTTAAAATTTCATGCTGAACTCCCAAGTGTAAAGTCATTTCTCAATTTTTTGAAAAACCGTTGCCAAAATAAAATCCACCATGTTGCAGTTATGCATATGGTCAATGAGGGTTTTAAAATTTTCAAACATGGATCGATGAACATTGAGGCTAATAGTTATTATGATCCAAGGTGTGAATATATACATAATTAATCCAAGGAGTGGACAACAAATGTGAAGTGACAAAGAAAATGTGCTACCAGAATTTTCTATAACACTTTGTATCTTCCTTGTTTTAGTTATTTTCTTCAAGTGGAGTTTACGAATAACTAAAAATTATTGTTTGAAAATAAAAACAAGTTTTTTTTAGAACGATCTCATTTAAAAAATCCTCCCTTTTTGGTTACAAATATATCATAGTTTTTGAGATACGATGGGATCATTGGATCCTATTTTTCAAAAATTTTCCAAATTTATTTTTCTTCAAAATGCCAAGTCATCAGTTGATGAGCCACCTCATCATTTCAACTTGGGGATGAGATATTATCTCCTACTTCATTATTTGAAACAATAATAACTTTAAAATGAACAAATTTAGGATAAAAACCAGTTTTATAGGGATGTTTGACTTTTCTAGGGAAGGAAATAAGCAAATAGAAGACTAATTCCAAATTTAGTTTTAGTAGTTCCAATATTTCGAAAGAATTTCCAGCCTTTACTAGATTTGTTTCCAGAAAAATAGTTGGAGTTAGAAGAGTGTAATTTTGTATTTAAATATATCATTTGTAATGACTAGGGTTTGGGTTTTTTGTGTAAGACTCTTCCGAAATTAATCAAATATTTCCAATATCATAAGTACTTGGATATTTCAAGTCAGATATTCTTGTTGTTGTATTTTCCATTTTGTCTCTTAGCGGATGTGTCTCTTACTTTTTTTTTCATATTTTTCATTCCTCTATATTTGAATAAAGTTACATGATATATAATTCATTTATTGATTCTTTAATTCATTACATTCAAATATACATCTTTGTCTTATGATATTATTATAGAAATAAATTGTGATATTAGTGTTATGTTGTATTTAAGTTATTATGCTTGCTTCCTACTATACTACAACATTTTATGTCAAAGGAAATACTACTTATCAAACCCTTGTAATATTGTTCTTTCAAAAACCAACATCTTGAAAATGCCTTGACTAATACTCAATTCTGACCCCATTCCCAATGGTTTTACTTCTATGGTTTACCACAATTTTAAACCCTTACCCTACCAAATATTTGGCCACTGATTTGAGCACACAACCAGTTGTTGAAGTGAAATTGAATATTTGAGGTGTAGAGAGAGCCCTTTCTAGGTTGGAAGAGATAGCTTCAAATTTAAAAGATTTGTTCAATGTTACCTTCATGTTTTCCTTTCACAAGTAGGAAAATTATAGAGTGATAAAATTTTGGCATCATTTTTTAGGAGGGAAAGGCTTCAAGTAAATTACCCAGAGAATGACAAAGTTCCAGGTATGATCATTTTTGGTCAACAAGGATCATACATAATTAGGCTCTGCATGATTAGGTGCTTAGAATTATGCTAAAAAAACAAAGTTCTCAGAATGAATCGAAACCTAAATGACCGAGTAGTTCTCATCATTCTAAATCTGACGCAACTCATTTCATGCGAAATGGATTTCGTATGATCCTAGAAATGAGTTATGTTCCCTTTGTTGAACATGCAAAAAAATTATGACAGGGAGCCTAGTTAATTGTCTGTATTGTTGATGTGGCATGCTGACTGGGCAGGGTCAATTTTGGTCAATTTTCGACTAGTGAATGACAGTTTTCCAAGTGGCAGAGTCTGGTTGGACCGAATTGGTGTGTAGTGGCATTTTATTATTGGTTTTCATTTGGCCAATGAGGAGGGGGTGCGTGGCTCAGCCTGGGGCTGCCATGTGTCCTCCTGAAAGTGTGGTAAAAATTTTGCAACAGTCCAGGCAGAGGCATCGAGGTTCGACCTTGTGACCCCCTAAGCACAATGGAAGTCATTTACCACTCTGCATATACATTAGTTCTTAACTATATACGTTGTCCGCTTATATTTCAAGTTTAATGATTATCTCATTTGGGGGGGGGGGGGGGGGGGGCAAGCCCCTAATACACATAACCACAACCTGGTGACCAAGGCAGAGCACTCAAAGGGCCTAATGTTAAGCATGAGGATTAAACCACTAATATGAAATTATTAACCTTAAACACCATTAATCAGCACTAATATGGATTTAGACTAAGCATAGATTAAGGACTAATCCCACTTAATTAATTTATTGCGGGTTAATTAAATAAAACTAGATTAGTTTTGCGGGTTCGATAATTTTAGCAAAGTTGTTATTTTAGCACCAAATAGCCCGAATTAGTGGTAGTTAACTAAATTTAGGGGAGAAAATTGTGGAGAAACTGTTGGAGGTCATAACTCAGTTATTTTTCGACCAAATCGGGAGCAGAAAGAGATTAAGGCACCATTTTTGGGCATAAGGAAACTCATTGGGTCAGGTTTCAAGAGTAGGAAAGAATTGTAAACACATAATTTTGAAAACTTGAGCATAATATAGAGGCCCAAGCCACGGAAGATGGAACAAGGTGATGTAGCTCAGGAGGGGTGAACTCCTTCATCAAATCCGTGTGTTGATGTTTTGTATGGTGATGTATTTTACTTTCATTTTCTATTGTTCATTCTTTATTTTATGTTAAATTGTTCATAAAATTAACTTGAAAAACATTCATGCGACTTAATAAGTTGTAAGAGAACTTGAACCCTTAAGCATATGTAAGACATTTGTTTCAAAATCTGAAAAAGGAATTAACACAAAATTACTAACATACCTTATTTAGATCATTTTTTGTATCATAGCTTTAGGTTTTTTTTGCAAGAAGGGATCTAATTGTTTGAAAGTTTGTGTCATGCTTACAAGGTTAAAACTCAAAAGAGGAGAAGGGATGCTGGTTGAAAGCCCTGCAGTTGAGTCAAGATGAAGAAGGGTAACATTTCCAAAGTCTTCAACACCAACACATCCTCAAGTTGAAGTTGAGTCTTTAGTGAGCATGTCTGATGAAGGAGAACCTACCATGACAGAAGATGAGAGAGCATTTAGAAAGGCATTGTTTGGTACGATTGAGATGGTAAAGGTCCTCTATGAAGAGAGGAATTTAAGGATGCAAGGAGAAAGTTCTATGCCTCCAAGAGGAGAGGGTTATCTAGGAGGAGGAGGCCATGGAATGGTAGGAAACCACCATCCACTCCACCATAATCCTCACCACAATCTACATCTTCCTCTCCATCCTCTTCCACTAACACAACCTTTCAATCTGTTCATCCACATACTTCAAAAGGAGTTGGTAAATCACCCTTACTTAAAATTGATGTTAAATTTGAGCTACTGGTGTATAATGGAGAATTGAAAGCAGAGAAGATGGATAATTGGATTCATCAACTGTAGGTTTACTGTAGAATTCAGAACCTTCAAGAGGATGACATAAATATTCAATTGGCTTGCTTGAGAATGGAGGGTGCAACACTTGTATGGTGGGAAGAAAAGACACAAGATGAGATTAAAAAACACGGTAAGATATCAATGTCTTGGTCTAATTTTATTATTTCCATTAAAAGGCAATTCTACCCTCTATCTTACATGAAAAAATCCATTATGAGCTGGAAAAACCTTATACAACTAAAAGGTAAAAGTTTGCAAGATTAAACTCATGGATTTAGGAGAAGAGCTCTTATTTTAGGTGTTGATTTGCATTCTCAATAATTTTTTTTGAAGTACATAGGGGGTTTTCATAGTTACCTGAAACAAACCATCCTCATGTTTAATCCCACTAGTCTAGATGAGGTATGTGTGCAAGATACACATCTAGAAGCAAGAGGGAAACATAGTGTAGATGAGAAAAGTGATATTTTCCTTGAGTATTAAGGTAAAGGAAAGGATAAGTTTAATGGAAGAGGAAAGAAAAATGGTTCTATTAAAATAGAGAAAGAGAAACTCACATGTAAACATTTTTCGAAATATGGCCATGATGAAGGCCATTTTTGGCAACTCTATCTAGAGTTGAAGCCAAACAAACATAAAACCAAATGGAAGGAGAAAACAACTGTGATAATTGAACATGACTTAGGTTCAGATTCAGGAGATGAAACCAAGATTACAACAATGGGTTTGAAAGGAAAGAACATAGAAAGAACTAGTTCTTCAAGTTATTCTAATGTAACTCAATATGATTATACAAGAATTGAGCTCTGTCATATTAGATTTGTTTCAAAGCATACCAAATTAGAAACATTATTTGATAGTGGTTCTCAATCTAATTTGATTTTTGAAGGCTTAGTTAAGAGGTTAAATCTAGAAACCATTACACATACAAAAAACTATCCTTTAGGCTGGATATGCAAGAATGAAAAATTTCAAGTAACAAGGAAGTGCATCCTAAGGTTTGCAATCAATTCAAACTTTCTTGGCAAAGTTGAACTTGATGTAGTTCTTCTTGAGATTTCAAGTGTTGTTTTGGGAAGTCCTTATCTTTATGATAGGAGGGCAGTATTTCATTGTCATGATAATAATTACCACTTTTTCAAGGATGGAATTGAGTACATAGTTAGAGCGCATAATAAGAAGATGATTTTGTCTCTTATAAATGCAAGAGAAATGAAGAGAATAGTGAATGCAAGTCAAAATTTGTCTTTGTTAATGTTCAAGCATAGTGATGTTTTGAATGAGATATTTCAAAAATATGCATCAAATGAACAAGATGATTTCACTGAATTTGCTAATGTTTGTAATAAGATGTTTCAGGGCTCTAACATGTTGCCTTTGAAAATAGGTAAACAAGATGTGAAATATATGCAGCAGACCACATCAGTGTTGAACAATGATGGAAACAAGATGTTGGTGCAAGAGAATGAAAAGGTCAAAGAAAAAGTGCCAAAAAAAATTGACAAAGAGGGAATTGGGTTCAAAATCTCTTCTTGTGGTTTTCACAAAGTATTTTCTTTTAAATGGGATGTTGCATGGTGATGGCAATCACATTTGATCAAGAGCCGAGCCAAGCACAAGGTGAGACATGCTAAACATCGTCGTGTCGACAATGTTCGAGGTGAGACAGTTTTCAAGTTTCCTTTGATTGAGGACTGAGATGGGAACAAGTTTGTTTCTTCAAGTAAAGCTTGTTGTTATGAAAATTATAGGAAATTGCAGCATGACGGTGTCTACAATAGCAAGATAGGGTCTCCAGAATCAAGGGACAATATTGGTTTTTATGAAAAGATCAAATTGTTGAAATTAGGAAAATTCCAGTGGATTGAGATAGGAAGGGTGAGGGAATTGTACCCTCATCTACATGTTCAATAAAATTTTGGGGACCAAAAGGCTTCCAGTGGGGTGGAATGATTAGGTGCTAAGAATTATGCTAAAAAATAAAAATTCTCAGAATGACTCGAAACATGAATGACCATGTAGTTCTCATCGTTATGAACCTAGTGCAACTCGTTTCGCGCGAAATGGACTCTGTATGCTCCCAGAAATGAATTCTATTCGCTTTGATAAACAGGAAAAAAAATGATGACAGGGAGCCCAATTAGTAGTCTGTACTATTGATGTGGCATGCTCACCAGGCAAGGTCAATTTTGGTCAATTTTACACTGGCGAATGACAATCTACCAAGTGGCAGAGTCTGGTTGGACTGAATTGGTGTGTAGTGACATTTTATTATTGGTTTTCATTTGGCCAATGAGGAGGGGGCACGTGGCTCAGGCTTGGTTCGTCACGTGTCCTCCTCACTGTGTGGTAAAATTTTTGCAATAGTCTAGGCAGAGGCACCAGGGTTCGACCTTATGACCTCCTAAGCACAATGCACATGGTTTACCACTCTGCCTATACATTAGTTCTTAACTATATATAATTTCCTCTTATATTTCAAGTTTAATGACTATGTCGTCAAGGGGGAGTGGGGGCCAGCCCCCAATACACATGAATTCAACCTGGTGACCAAGGTGGAGCACCCACAGGGCCAAACGTTAAGAACGAGGATTAACCCAGTAATTCGAAATTATTAACCTTAAACTCCATTAATCAACACTAATCCGGATTTAGAACTAAGCACGGACTAAGTGCTAACATCGCTTAATTAATTTAATGTAGGTTAATTAAATTAAACCAGATTAGTTTGGCAGGTTCAATAATTTCAGCGGAGTTGCTATTTTGGCACCAACTATCCCAAATTAGTGGAATTTAACTAAATTTAGGGGATAAAATTGTGGACAAACTATTGGAGGTCATAACTTAGTCAGTTTTCAACCAAATCAGGAGCAGAAAGAGCCTAAGGCACCATTTTTGGGCATTCTAAACTTATTGGTATAGGTTTCGGGAGCAGAAAAAGCATTGTCAACACATTGTTTTGAAAATTTGAACATGATATAGAGGCCCAAGCCATGGAAGCTGGACCAAGGAGATGTAGCCCAGAAGGGGTGAACTCCTTCATCAAATCCTTGTGTTGATGTGTTGTATGGTGATGTACTGTACTTTCATTTCTTGTTTTTCAGTCTTTCTTTTATGTTAAATTGTTCACAAAATTAACATGAAAAACACTCATGAGACTCAATAACTTGCAAGAGAACTTGAACCCTTAAGCACATGTAAGACATTTGTTTCAAAATATGAAAGAGGAATGAGCACAACATTACTAACATACCTTATTCAGATCACTACATAATTCACCTAGAAACTCCAATCAATATTAAAATCAAATTCAAATACTCCACTAGAGGACAAAAATTATTGACATAGACATGAAAGGACACTATAGGAAAACAATGTATCAAAGCTCGAGTTTTCTCTAATATGTAATATTATCGTTAGTCAATTACATATTGTACTTTCAAGAACATATCAAAAAAATATTCTATTGATTTCTCCATTTAAATAATGACCATATATTTGCACTTGTATATCCTTCATTAAAAATAATAGATATATCTTCTTCTTTCATAGCTGATCTTGACCAAGATCCTTCATTTGAACCATATGATGTCCATGATCAATCCTGTGAACCTTATGAGATCAAGGTTGAAATTAGACCTCATATACACAATATTGTGCCATCCAATATTCAAGAGAGATATAGATATATTAAATTACCATATATCATTCATGACTTCCCTATAAAACATTACAAATACCTCCCTATGTTTGATGGAGAGAATCTTACAACCGAAAAGCATATTTAAGCCTTTGATAATTTCACATATCTTTTTGAATTTGAATACGATGATGTGTACATGAGATTATTTTCTCAATCATTACAAGGGGATGCTAAAGAGTGATTCAAACATTTAGAACTTGAAGTAGTCAGTTCATGGGAGGAACTTATTGATCTCTTTCTGAAATTTTGGGGAAAGAGGAAATCCAAGGATCAACATCTTTCAGAGTTTTTATTCATAAAGAAATAAAGATATGAAACTGTCTCCATGTTCAATAGAAAATTTTTCAGTTTTTATGGGAGGATGCCTATAGACATTCAAACTGTTAGTGCTCCTTAGTTTCCCAAGGCTAAGAAAGGAAACCAAAGAGGTAACCACAGACCAAATTTCAATTTGGTAGCTAGCCCTACCAAATTAGAGAGGGCTCTCCCTATATCAAGCTCACAATCGATGGAAATGACTGGAGAATAAGTATTTTAGGATATTTATAAGCTTATTAGGGATTTCGATTTAGGTTTGATTAGGGTTTGTTGGACAAAGAAGCACCAAGTTTGGAAACTAGGCAAGATATCCCAAAAATATCAGCTGTAGACATAGCATGAGGCAAGTTAGGTGAGATCAGTGACACAATTGGTTTTTCATTGTAGTGTGGTGAAGAGGAAATAATTTAAGAAGTTATGTGAGCATAATGAATTCACTTATTCAGAGGATGAAACACTTAGATGCTTATCTTAAACAAAATATGAGCATAAACAAATGATTTACGTTTCAAACCTTAAAAGATAAAGAATAGGAAGAAAGTATATGGTTGCTTAAATAACTTGATCATCAGATACATAAGAAAAATAGATAAAAGCACTGTCACTAACCACATCACAAGAATCCCATAAAAATAGTTGCAACTGCTTGTAATTTTCTTTTGCAAATAGTCAAGTACACTAGTGCCAAAAGAGTAGGAAATTCAAATATCCAACCCTCTCAATGACTTAATTCTGAGTACATATAGAAAATAAAACAAGATTCCACCTCTAGGGGTTGAATTCCGATCCATATCAACTAATTAATGAACCTAATGACTCATAACATAATCCTAGGGGAGTTAGAAACAACTTTCCCCTTTTTAGCTAACTAGTTGAGCTTTTCTCTCAAGTCATTAAGAATAAGATTATTTTACAAATATGACCATTAATAGAACTATTAACTATCAAACAACCCCTGATCTAGTTGTTACATAGACCATTTTGACCTTGGAACTCTACGTGTCAAAAAGAATCTTCAAACCCAGAAATGCAACAAAATTTCTTAGAAACACAACAACATCAACATAAGCACAACACAACTTTGGAGGATGATTTGGAGGCCTTCTCGGATGATTTTTTGGCTGCAAAAGGTATGGTTGGAAATTTGAATATGTATACTACACAATGGAATCATCAAGCACTCCAAACACTAGCTCCAAACCCCCGAAAAATTTACTTGAAATCAAACTTTCCAAAAGCGCATCGAGGGGTCTGAAAAGGTGGAAGAAAGGTAAAAAATAGGCATTATTTGGTAAATTACTGAAAATTTATGAACCTGTAAGCCTTCCTGTGTACTTTCCTGGCATTCTTGAATCATTAGCCACCTTCACATGCTTGAAATTAGGCAATTGTACCTCCTCATAAAAAGTGCAGCAAGTACTCGTTGCGTTTATGTGGGCTAATTTTTCTATGCACACAAAAAATTCCAAAATATTCAAAATTTTCCTCATTTCCTTGCTTTCAATCATGCCTTCAAATAAATAAGAATGCATCATCCAAGAGGTCAAGTTTATCTTTATTATTAAGCTTTTTTAGTGTCATTTTGAGCTTCTTCTTCATGTTCTTAACCCTAATTTTGCAAATAGTGTTTCTAGTGTAGTAGTGCCTTTCCATGTGCCTCCACATGGTAGTGTCTATGTTTTCCTTCTTTAGTAGCTTCTCTAGGTGTTCATTTACTATCCCAAGCCATTATTCCTTGTCTTCCTCAATTTCAGCTTCCATGGTGTCAATGTTGTCTTTGTGGGCTTGAGGAGGAGATTGCTCTTTTTCATATTTTTCTTTTCTTGCCACTTCTCTAGTTTTAGGCCTTCTTCAATGTACTTGAATGTCTTTGTCCTCCAACTGATCCACATCAATGATGGATTTACCCTTATCCTTTTCTACCACAACATCTACCTAGTTGGATGATGGATTTTCCCCTTGTGGTTTCCTTTGCAACAATAGGTTTAGTTTCAACTGCCTATTTTCTTGTTGCAAAAAAGACATTGTGAAATTTTCCTTTGCAAGATCATCTTTAAGCTCCCTGATACGTGTCTCTTTATCTTTGATTGTGTCTTCATGTGCCTTATCTTCATGGTGTTTTTCTAGGTCATAAATCTGTAAATAAAGAGGTGCTTGTTATTCACTGTGCAATGGTGTATCATGTTTTCCTCTTGATGGTTCTTGTCTCATAGTGCCAAGCTAAGTTCCCTCTTCACTGATAGGCTTCCTAGGAAAAATATTTGCTTAAGTCCTAGTTCTAGGTCTAGGCATATTTGGTATTTCATGGACAAACACCAACCTCTTACCTCTGTTATAGGTCTTTGAAATTTCTGTTCTAGGTTGTGTCATTGTCACTGATGGCTTGTTTGATGATCCAACTTCTTGTGGCCTAGATGATGCTAAGGGAGTGCTCTAACTCTTTGGCTGATTTGAGGCAGGAAGAAGAGAAGCTGCCTCCAATAATGTCTTGAATGGCATGTTGATATGTGCCATATGGTGGAGGAATATTTTTTTTTATCAAGGCAAGATGAAATAAACTAGCTGAATGATCCTTTCCCCTTGATTGCACCTTATTTTTCATTTTAACCAAACTTCTAAACATGTAGTAAGGTAAGTTAAGTGAATTTTTAGAATTAAAATGCATCAACAACCTGGCGTGGTACTGATACAACCTGTTGAACCTATTCTCAAAAGTGAAGTATTTCATGATAGTTCTCATCAAGGGGGTGTACTTGTCCAAAAATTACCTGATAGGAAATATATGAGAAGGGGAGTCTTTGTACTATGGTTTCAAGAAAGACTTATAGTGCTCAATGTCTAAATACATCCCCCTAAACCAAATCTCTCCTTCATTAGGGATTGTAGTAGCTAAAGATATAATATTTTCTAACACCATGAATTTTACCCCTGCAATTGTGACATGATATCTTCTAAAATTGAAAGAAAATATACTTGTTAAATCATGGTTATAACCCACTTCCTGCACTTTCTTACAAAACACTGGGTAGCCTACCTCTTCAAATGACTTCCATATAAAATCAGATGCATTGAACTCCTTCATATGAATAGGATCATATATTGAGATCACTCCTCCTTTGAATTTGTTCTTTTCATTGGTCTCTTCCATGTTCGATCTTGTTTTTAATAAGAATCCCTAGTCTCACACAAGAATGGGTAAGGGGACTTGAGCTACAAAATAGGGGAGAAAACATAGCAAGTTGAGAGTATGAAATGGAGGGAATGGAGGGCAAGAAATTTTTTAAAAAAATTATGGGAAGTAGATAAGTGTTTTAGGAAGAAAATAAAAGTTAATTTCCTCAATTTGAGTGAGGGAAAGGAAGTGAAAAAGGAAAAACACAGTCCTAGTCTTAGAAACGCAGCAAATAGCTAGGGTTTGTGTGGGAAATTGATGAAATGAGTGAAATAAATTGAGGGGAATGGTAGGGAGTGTCTAATGATGGATATTAGGGATGCATAGGCCAAGAAACTAGGAAATATCCTTATCAAGTGAAACAAAACCATGAAATCACAAAAGCGTAGCAAAAACGCAGCAACAAACCCTAGGGAAGGAGTTTATCAATTTTGTGAAGAAATTGGCTAAAGCAAGAATTTGTTGTAGAAATTTGAATAATAGCTGAACTATTCACCGAGATTATCGTGATTACACACTATTTAAGCTTCATGCATAATACATAACCTCTTCTACAATTGATCATCAACATGTGGAAATAGAAGCAGTTGCATGCGCACATTAAAACATAATCAAGCACACATATAACACAGTATGTAATGGGGAAAGCATACAGCTGAAAACCCCCAACTATCTGTATATTATAATGATAGAGAACATGTAACAATAATAGTACAATACTCCTCACAAGTACTCAGCACTATCTCCAATAGTTACACACAAACTATCTCAGATCTGAACAAGTCACAGGTTCAAATCTCCTCCACAAGTCTGCCTGCCTCTACTGCGCAATCCAAGATGAATAATGATGAGATCCAAGTTCGAATCCCCTTGGCTTGTACTACACAATCCTCATTGGCAATCTCAATCAATGTGTGTGCAAATCTCATGCACAGCTATAGTCACAACTGATAGTAGACTCACCCTTTCACCCACCTCTAACACTGGTCTCCACTGAACTGTCCATGCATTGCAGTTAACTGATGTATTCTTTAGTTGATTTATGAGTTAATAATTAGTGAATTAATTAATAATTAATTCACACCATTCATCACTAGTGTATTTATCAGTTAGACTAAATACAACTAGTTCAACTAAGTTAAACCGAACACAACTCCACCAACTGTCTCATCAACTCCACCAAACTCTGCCACATGAGTTCTAACTGAAGTCAACCATGCAATAGCTCAACTAACCCCTAGGAATAGCGTATTTCCTTCTGTCAGCTGCATGTGCCACATCCAAGCATCAAATTGAAGTGCTCCAAGAGGATAAGATAATGTTTATAGTCCAAATATTATTAAGGGTTAATAATATTCGACTGTTCTATTTTTAGACTGGCAGTCTAAAAATAGATTCCGCCCAATGTCTAAAAATAGAGGTCCATCTATTTTTACCAACTTGACCAATCATCTATAAATAGCATCCTGCAACTCATAGACCATGATCCATATGTCTAAAAATAGACATAGTCTAAAAATAGACTTTGCGCCAAAAATAGCCTGCGGGCCCACTTAGTGAAGGCGACTTATTTTCACTAAGCTCCATCATCTTGTTGCATTTTCAAAATTTGTAATGGTCCCACTTAATTGTTTGAAGTTGTTTCAAATAATGAGATGGATTTTTCACCTATTCTTTCCCTTCTTATGTCTCCAAAAAAAAGTGCATCAAGTTGCCAGAAACGTAGCAAAAGCACAACAGACTGATGAATTGAGTAATTTGGTGATGTAATCTGAAATTCTGATGGTTGTGGCAAGTTTTGCAATGAAATAGAGGATCTCTTGAAGACTTGGAAGGATATAATGAACTCTTGGAAAGCTTTATTTCTTTTTATAACTCAAAAAACTCGATTTTGGCTCATGACATCATCTGTACTTTTGAAAGAAAGACTTTTGACTGATGTGATTGTAGCATAATTTATTCAAATGGAAATGTTACCTTTTTTATTTAATTCCCTAATTTTCCAACTCCCATGATGGTGACCCAAAGAATAGACATGCCTCTCTTTTTTCTTTTGATGACTGATGTAAATCCTAGAACATGACCTATATGATGGAACATTAACACTTTTGATGACCTAGGACACCTAAATGATGACATGGCCATGAGCAAGTGGAGCCATGAGCAAGTGGAGGGAGTAGCATTGACGTAGACAATAACCAGTGATTATTTGAATATTAAGAGATTTCCAAATTTTATTTAAAATTATAACAATTTGATCTAATGACCCTATCGATCATATGGAAAGATTACATTTGATCACTATTGACTCATAGACACTAACACAACCTTCTCAATATGAAGCCATGTTGCATTATGAAACAACCTTTCATTTAGATTTATTTTCCCTTCTCATAGAGAGCAGGTATGTGACCTTGCAGTAATTTTTCATTGATGCTCACAAAATAGATGATAATATTCAAGCATGTGGAAATTTCTCAGATTAGGTTTTGGTTGAAGATTCACATGCAGATGAACTAGATATTGAGAGTGTTCAAGAGAGACTAGATATGAATCCCGATCCTTTTCATTTTGAGAAGAGGATTGATAATATCATGCATTTTATTGAAAGTCTCAATCATGATTTTTTTGCAGAGAGAAATAATCACATTTTTGAAGATAAAGTTGTTATCTAAAATTTTATTGTTGATGATATTTAAGAGGTTTTTTATTTACCTATGTATAATTATGACTTTCATGAACAACCAATTATATTTCCTTCATCAAGAAATGTTCATTTTCAGCACTCTAATCAAATAAATCAACCTATATATCACAGTTACAACATTGAACATAAAGAGAGTGTTGAGTTAGTTGAAAGTGATTATTTTCCTTTGTGATTTTCTTCATTCAAGTTGTTGAAAGATAAATTTGAATTCATATATGAAGTAGAGGAAGTTGGGTTGATTAAAACTCATATAGGCTTTTTGGAACAAACTGACAACATTATAGATAAGCAAGAATATTTTCGTGTTTTTTATGATCATGTGGATTTGTATATGGAAAGTTTTGTTAGTTAATATTTTTAGCCATTGATTTATGAGGATTTTGAAAATGATGATTGTCAGGATGTTGATCTTCAAAATCGACCAAAGATATTTCTTTATCAGAAAGTATTCCATTCCAGTAGTTTTATGAAAAATTTTAGCCTCTTTATGACAACCATCAGGTTGAGATGCATGGAAGAAAATACAGACTTGAAGGGATTACACAACCTAGTGACAATCTTTTACATCGTTGTGAGACTAGTTTGCATTCTTTTGAGGATCCTTTTGCAGTATGTCTGGGCATAATAAGTAGGCCTAAGTTTTTAAATTTTATCAACATTAAATTTGTTTTCAAGCTTTTATTTGAGTTTCCATTAAGTAGGACTTTCATTTTTCCCTTGATCAAGGACATGCAAGAAGTTCCAACAATGAACAAGATGTTTGCATGGTTGCACTGGGTTTTGGCTTCACTTGATTGAATAGCTCATGTCTTGATTCAATTGGTAGGAATGTTTGTGAATAAGATTAAAGTTTGAGCCTCATTTTCAACATGAGTACTTTTAAACTGCAGCATTTGTTGTTTTTAGCTTCAAATTTCAGTTTACAGTGATGTATGGTTTCAATTATTAGTTTGGGATGGTTTTAGTTGGAGGATTGGAATATGTTACAATTTTTTGAGTTGGGAATAGCCCAATGGACTAGGCACTTGGTCTACAAGTTCTTTGCTACCTCACAATGAGTATAACATCCCCATTGGAGCTTATGTTAGCACATATACAAAATTTAAGATTATCCTTTGTTATTTTAAAATTTTGTGCTGACATCCTAAGCATAAAGCCATTTCTCAATTTTTTGAAAAATCGTTTCCAAATTAAAATCCAACGCACTGCAGTTTAGCATCTGGTCAATTAGGGCTTTGAAATTTTCCAATGTGGATAGACAAATATCGAGGCAAATAGCTTTTATGATCCAAGTTCTACATGTATACATAATTAATCCAAGGAGTGGTCGACGAATTTGAAGTGACAAAGAAAAGGCATTGCAAGAATTTTATATAGCACTCTGTTTTTTACCTATTTTAGTTACTTTCTTCAAGCGAAGTTTTAGAACAATTGGAAATGGATTTTTGAAAACAAAAGGAGGTTTTTGTTAAGAACGGGCTTATTTTTAAAAAAATTCCATCATTTTTTACACAACCATCACGGTTTTGGAGATACAAAGGGATAATTGGACCATATTTTTTAGGAATTTTCCATATATATTTTTCTTAAAAAAACCTAGTCAGCAGTTGATGAGCCACCTCATCACTTTTATTTGGGGATGAGATCTTATCTCCTCCTTGATTATTTGAAACAATAATAACTTTAAAATAAACATATTGAGGATAAAATCTAGATTTATAGAGACGTTTGATTTTTCTAAGGCAGAAGATAAGCAAACAAAAGACTAATTCGAAATTTAATTCCAATGGTTCCAACAGTTCAAAAAAACTTTCAACCTTTCCTATATTTTGTTTATTTTATTAATTTTATTTCCAAAAAACTAGTTAGAGTTAGCAGATTGACATAATTTATTATTTAAAGTTATCGCTTGTAATGATGAGGGGTTGGGTTTTTTGAATGAAAAATCAATGTGTGTATGTAAATACTCTTATGAAATTAATAAAAATTTTCCAATATCATAAGTACTCAGATATTTCAAATCAGAGATTCTTGTTGCTATATTTTCCAATTTATCTCTCAGTGGATGTGTCTCTTACTCTACTTTTTGTAATTTTTCCTTCCTCAATATTTGAATAAATTTACATGATATATAATTCAACTATTGATGCTTTAATTCATTACATCCAAATGCACCTCTTGGTCTTCTGATATTATTACATAAATCACTTGTGATATTAGCGCTTTGTTGTAATTGAGTTTTTATGTTTGCTTTCCACCATACTACAAAATTTGATGTCTAAGCAATTATTTCTTATTAGGCCCCTCTAATATTTTTTTTTCACAAACCAACATCTTGGAAACACCTTGATTAGTACTTATTTTTTACTCCATTTCCAATGGTTTTACTTCTCTCCCTTACCAAAATTTTAAACCCTCACCCTACCAATGATCTAGCCACTGATCTAAGCACGCAACCAAATGTTGAAGTGACATTGGAAAGTTGATTTGTAGAGAGAGACATATCTGGGTTGGAAGACTAGCTTCCAATTTAAATATTAGTTCAATGTTACCTCCAAGTTTTCCTTTCACAATGAGGAAAATTATGGAGTGATAACGATTGTCACGAATTTAGCTACTACGTTAGTAACTTCATGTTGAGGAAGAAAGGTGACAAGAAGTGAAATAAGTAGATGATAACTTCAACAAATGCAGATGATTTTTCTAGCCGGATGGAATAGGTGTTTGACTCATAGCTTTCCTGACTAGCTCAGCCTCATAGGGTGTTTGGTACATAGATATTGGGGCATCATTTGATATGACAAGAGTTGTAGAGTAATTATTTTACTATAAACATGATCAAATAATATTCCATTTCGATGTGGGAAATAAGCCCAAGTGTACTCTAGACAAGAGGGGGACAATCCTATTTAAGAGGGATTCTTGCAAGCCTATTCCAATCCATGATGTGTTCCATGTGCCAAGAATGGTAATGCATTTGATTTATGTTTCTATTCTTTAGGACAAGTGGTACAATGTACTCTTTAGAGGGAATAAGGTTTTGATTAAGCACTCGGAGTGAAAGTCACCCATAGTAATTGGAGTTAGGAGCGACATACTTTATAGGTTACAAATGGACACTCTAAAGGAACTAGTAAGAAATAATGATCTAAGAGATAGGGGAGAGATTTAGCACAGGAGTATGAGCCATATCCATCATGGGTCACTTAAGTTTCTCACGGAGACATTGAAAACTATTTCAAAGGTGAACATAGAGAACGATGATGTGTGTAAGGGATGCCACCTTTCCAAGAAGTGACAAGTCACAATAGATTCAAATTGTACTATATTTGATTAATTTTGATATATGTGGTCTGATGTCGACATACTCACTAAGAGAGTTCAAATATTTTGTAACCTTTATCGATGAATTCTCTAGGAATACTTATATTTACTTCTTGAATACTAATATGAGGTCTTTATTTTCTTCCAAGAGTTCAAAGCTCTTGTAAAGAATACGAAGGGAAGGAAGATAAAGGTTCTTCGATCAGATAATGGAGGCAAGTACACAGGAAATTCCTTATAGGAGTTTTGTAATAGGGAGGGAATCAAGAGGGAATGGATGGTTCCTTACAACCTATAGTAGAATGGGGTTGTTGAGATAAATAAACATGCCACAACATAGGAAATGAGGGCCATGTTGTATGACTAGGATATGCCAAGATACTTATGGGTAGAGGCATGCAGTACTATGGTGTATATTTAGAAAAGGGTCCCACATAAGGCGTTGGGAAATATGACACCAAGGAATAATTTATAGGAAAGAAGCTAGATGTTAGCTACCTCAAAATTTTTGGTTGCATGGCTTATTTTCACATTCTAGGGGAAGTAAGTTCCTAATTGGACTAGACTAAAAAGAAGGGGAACATTTTCGAGTGCAATGAGACTTCAAAGGCATACCAAATATTTATTCTAGAGACAAGGAGGATAATTTTCAAGAGAGATGTTCGATTGACAAGTTATAATATATATCTGAATATTTTACAATAACAATTGATCATAATGAGTATCCAATAGAAGCTCCAAGGGTAGAACAACAAAATTAGGAACAAGATAGTATGATCACAGGCTTAGGTACAAGTGTTCTAGAGAGTTCACCGAACACAAAGCATTAGATGTAACATATATGGGAGATGCATCAGGAGGATTCAGAAGACCAAATTCCACCTTCTACATTTGACAAGAGGAACCAAGAGGTTCAACAAACACTTAGGGATGCTAAAGATTTTGTGGGGACTCCTATTATGTGAAGGAGAGAGTGAAAACAATCATACAAGTACACTAGCTAAATGGAATTGATACACTAGTTCATGGATAGAGGGCCTTCCAGGTATCAGGTGGCTACATAGCAACAAGTGTGGTGGAATTATATGTTTTAGGAGTACACCTTAATCATGCAAAATGATTTTTGGGAGGTGTTTTCTACACTGACAGATAAGGTGGTTGTTGGGTCATGATGGATCTATAAAATCAAGCACAATGCAGATGGTAGCATCAAGAAATTTTAGGCGAGGTTTGTAGCCAAGGGGTTCTCTTAGAAGGAGGGAGTATATTACAAGCATAAATTTTCTCTCATGCCCAATTATACTTCCATTTGGGCCATGATATCACTTGTATCACAGATGGGATGTAAAATCCATCAAATGGATGTCAAGATGGTGTTCCTTAATGGTGCATTAGAAGAGGAAGTATAAATTGAACAACTATAAGGATTTGTAGCACATCGTAGTGATACCCACATGTGGACATTGAAGAGAGTTTTATATGGTCTCAAGTAGGTTCTCAGGGCATGGAATGAACACATTGATAGATGTTTGGAGGGGATGCGCTTTATGAAGAGTGAGGTAGATGTGAACCTATAATATTTGATCATTGGGAGTGAGGTACTCATTCTAATCCTATACGTGGATGATTGTTTCCTAATAGGATCATTGGGGATCATAGAATAATGCAAGAGGGACATTAAAAATGAGATAGAGATGAAATATTTGGAGTTAATGCATGAATTTATAGGAATGTAGATATGGCAGATAGATGGGGATATTTTCCTTAAAAAATCGAAATACTGCATCAATACCTTAAAGAGATTAAAAATGGAAGTTTGTAGAGTCATGTCTACATCCATGCTAACTAATTGGAGGAAGATAGATACTTCTAAGGATAAGGATGTGGACCCAAAATTATATAGGCTTGATTGGATCTCTTATGTATTTGGTCAACACCAAGCCAAATATATCCTTTGCGATAAAATATTTTCTAGTTCATGGTTGAACTAAAGAAGGTGCACTGGAAAACAAAAAAGTATGTGTTTCATTATTTGTGAGGTACAATTATTTATGGGATCAAATATACTCGAGGTGATGGTGTCAGGTTGATGGGCTATACTGATGTAGACTAGGAATGTGGTACAATGGAAAAAAAGAGAACTTCAAGGTGCTTCTTCAACATGGGATCGGGAGTTGTCTCTTGGTACAAAAAGAAGAAGAATTACATGACACTTAGCTCTATGGATGTGGAGTATACCACAGTGACTATGGAGACATGTGAGGCCATTTGGCTTTAGAATATTTTAGTAGCCTTTTTCGGTCATAAGGTGGAGATTATTATGATTCATTGTGAATATTAAAATAATGTTTTTATTCAATATTTAGAATAAATATTTTTGTTGAGATAAGTAATCTTTAAAAGGATAGGCTGGATAAGTACTATATAACTGCAATAAGTCTAGATCAAAGTTAGATCTTGGAATTCTTAGAGAAATTGAGTAGCCTTCATCACCAAGAAGACAAGAAGATAGCATGATTCTTCCATTTCAAGGTCTAGGTCAAGATGAACAAGTTAGATGCTCTATTTTATTTTAGTTTATAGGCCCATATGATAGTAAACAATTTGGTTAGCAACCCTAGATTGGATGTCCACGATCATTCAAATCCATACCCATTGGATTGGGTGAAAAATGATGAAGAAATGAAGGTCATGAAACAATGAATGATCAAATTTTCTATAAGTGTAGTGTTTATTGATGAATTTGAATTAGTTGTATCACCCCTCATTATGTGTGGTATAGTGCTTAGAATCCCATACATGTATATCAAGGATGAAATATTTATGCAGAGATCCAAATAGTACCACTCGATCAAGATGGAACATCCTAGATCATCAATGTACAAAAAGGTAAATCGAAGATCCCATTAGTAACTACCGAAAAGGATAAAAGGTTGATTAGTTCTAGTAATGATTGTTTTTCTTAAGACAAAATCAACTAGGTGATGGATCGGTAAAGGTACAGGAATCCTTGGAGATATGTACCAAAGAAAAAAATAGTAATTAGAGGATCTTATACAAACATATATTGGAGTGTCCCAAGAACCTAAAGAAATTCCACCTAAGAGGGAAGTACAACAATAAATACAATTACCACCTAACTCCCTATTATCAAACCTTGAGCTATATAGATAATTTTCTCTAGAAATAGATTAAGTAAATTAGTTACAATTCTTGCTAGAGAAAGGAGTGATTTGACTTAGAAGCTCACCTTGTGGGTCATGTATCATCATTTTTCCCTCAAAGGATGGGACTTGGCAGCTGTGTATTAACTACATGGAATTGAACAATATTTCACTCAAGAATTAATACCCTCTATTTGACATTGATGAATTTCCATACCAAATGCAACATGCTAAATACTTCACTAAGTTGGGTCTCAAATAAAGATACCATGAGTTATGTGTCAAAGAATAAGATGCCTAGAAGACCTCTTTCAAGATAAGGCAACCTTTAAATGAATGGTTGGTCATGCCATTTCATTTATGTAATGTATCATCTATATTTATGAGATTGATGAATGATGCATTATGCCCATATTTAGATTCATTTATTATATTTGGATGATATATTTATTTATAGATTTACTTAGGAGGATCACATCTCACATCTCATTTAAGTGTTAAAGACTTCAAAAAAATATTCATTTATAGATAACCTCAAGAAATGTGAGTTTTCTTAGCAAACATTGGTGTACTTTGGGTATGCGATTGGTGGAGGGGAACATAAGATAGTGTTGGGTCCTTCATTTTTGAAGGAATTAAAGTTGCGAGGGGGATTTTGGATAAAGTCACCGGAAGCAGAGCACTGAGAAATCAAATCGATAGCGAAATATTTATTTTGGGACTTGCACAACAGAAAGTATGGGTGTGTACCACAAAATCTAGAACTGATTTTGATACAGTCAACAGGAAAACCAAGGTAATGGCCAAGGTTTTGGAAAATTGCAGATCAAGCAGGTGAGTGATCAAAGACCAAATCAAGTGAGTGCGGGTTATAAAAGAAGATGAAGTGTAGTGAGAAATAAGTTTATATAGCAGCAAAAAGTTTAGGAAGTGCTACAAAGTTCAACAACCATTGAAAGATTTAGATCTAGGCTGGGAAATAAAGACTACTATATGAAAATTTCTTCATGTAGTTATCTTTGTTTGATAAATTTTTTGAGTGTAATGTGTGTGCACAATATGTAAGGTGCTGCAAGGTTTATTGAGAAAATTTTGATATAAATGGGCTCTAAAATTATTTAATAAAGGAGAATAGGATTATATCCTTATGATTATGTGTTTCACACCCCTTTTTAAATTTTTTCTGCATGTTGTTATTTCCTTTTAAGTGTTTAGCTTGGATTACTGCAATGAATGTATGAATGGTTGCATAAACTATATAAATATATATTTATAGATATCCCTTCCATATTTATATGGTTCTGGCTTGCCTCGGGTGAGATGCTCCTTTGATTCAAGGGAGTGAAAATGTCAACAAAGTTCTAGACTACAGTGAAATCTTTATTGGCACCCTAGGTCAAAACCTGGGTCATTCTTCATTTAAATTATTTCTCCAACAAATGGTTTCGCAGTCAATACCTTGATTTTATTAGGGGAACTAGCGCATGCCACCAAGGTATATTGGATGGAATGTTTGAGGATGGTGGTCTGAAAAGGTTGATCACTTTTTTTTACAACAAGTACAACTGAGACAGAAGGATCAATATTGGGTCTAAGAGGAGGTTATGTATGTTGAGCCTTCCTACGATCAATATAAGATCTTTTCGAGTAATTTTCTTAAGGAATTATAGAATTGGTTGACTTCACTTCAGTGTAAAGTGGGTGTTGTGACATGACTGAGGTTGTGAAGAACTTGGAATACAATTGATGGTTGATTTCATCGGTTGGATACATATCTAATGAGATTTGTTAACTTTTGGGTTGACGTGACTCCTCAGAGCTACATTATTAAATGTGCAACTTAAAAGCACAAATCATTCTCTTGTGTGGAATCCCTATTCAAGTTTGGGCTATGGGGATGACTGTTGAAGGAGATTCCTCTTTGGATTAAAGTACTAATGGTTGAAGATAAATTATTGTTATTTCCACAAGGTCAAATGGCAACTTAAATTTTTAGTACGGGGGGAATGGCTTAGGGGAGAGGGATGTAACTCATATGAAAAAGTATGAATAAGATATTATAATGAATCAAGAGGAGTTGTGGAAGGTGATAAACTTCATATCATTGCAGAGGGAAATAGTAACTGAAGAGTGGCGAGAAAGGAAGTTGTGAGAAGTTAGGGCTAGAAGAAGTGAACTGGAGTGCATAGGAGAAGTTGTAAGAAGTTCGGTGATGAAAAATAAAGAAATGGAGACTCCATATTTGTGGAAAGGAAATGAGGAAGAAGGTTCTTTTTTTTTCTGGAAAAATAGGTGTTTCGAGTGGGAGTGAAGTGGAATTTTTAGAGGTGGTTACTCTGATGCACGAGGACTCAAAATGATTTCGGGCACCTGAGCCAGATGTCCAACCAACTATAATACAAGACGATAATACACCATTAGATGAATATCTGCACTTTGTGATGAGATGAATTTTCTTTGAATATGATTCAATACTAGAATGTAGAACCTGCAACATAATAGCATGACTCCTCCTCTTCATGACCTTCCCCTAATTCCATATCAAAGTCATGATCTTCTCTTTTTTAAAGTCCATAAGTTTATTAAAGCCCAATTAGTAAATCGTCAATATAAGGGTAAAGGTAATATTAGTGGTGTTGGTTAGCCAAGTTTAGCAAGTTGTTCTCAACTGAGTTCCCAAGGATTTATAATTATTTCCTAAAATAAATCAAATATGGTTGGAGTTACGACTGAATCACTTACCAAATATCCAAAATTTTCAATAAGGGGGGGTGAAGATGTCGGAAAACACTAGTATTTATATGAAGCTATTTGCAGATCTTCCCAAATCCTTGATGCAACTAAGCTTATTGAATTTCAAACTAAGTTGCAAGATAGAGCATTGAGGTGGTTTATCAAATGGATTGATACTAATCCCATCGTCGGTATGGATTTAGTTAAACAAGATTTTATTCAAGAATTTAAGCTACCTTAGTCAAATAAGCAAGGATTGGTGGAATTACTGGACATTTGTTACCAGAAGGGATATTTTTGTATCCAATATTTTAAAGATGTTATCAAAAAATTTTCTTATCCTTTTAATACACATCATCAAAGGGATTTCTTCATTAAGGCCTTGTTACCAATGACTCACATTACTTTGTCTTAGTAGAATATTGACACACTAGAATATGCTTTGGAACAATAAATGTAGATAGAAGCTATGTATGGTTATTCTCAAGACTGTAAAACAAGTGGTTCCTCAACAAATCCTGCTATTTTGGGCATTGAGAATAAAATTTCTACCTTGATAGACAGATTGAAGGATATTGCACCTTTATGACCTCCAAGACCTCATATTTGGTGTACCCATTTTCAGCTTGAATGACACCATGTTACAAAATGCCAGTGACTGAGGGTATTAGGACATTCTAGTGCACCTATGGGTACTCCTCCACCACAGTCCCCTAGAATTGCGCAAATCTCATTTGTTCTTCCTTATTAGGGCCATATGCAATTTCAGTCATTTCCTAAAGGTATGTCTAGTAATGATTATTGTGAGATATGTTGAAATTTTGGTCATTTACCTCACCTATGTCCAATTCTGCAAAATTATTCAAATATTCCAAATGATTTGTTTTGTGAGTTTTGTGGATCACCCAACCATCATACAGAACAATGTCGGTCCTTGGATGCTTTAGCTGATTGCATTGATCGTTCTACTTTCCGTATTAATGAGACTCCTCAAGGATGAGGAGGAGGAGCTCCAAGGGGAGAAAGGAAGGGCGAGAGAGGCCTGAATAGGTATTATAATTTTAATCAAGAAGGCCATGTTATGACAGAATTGCCTATTCCAAAAAGAACTTGGTGTTCATACTATCGGGTAAATAGCCATGCAACTGAAGATTGTCCTAAACTTATTTCTCAATGGGATGAGCACAACTAGGCTAAAGGAGTTAACTAATTCTACACAGAGCCTCGGTATTATGGTCCTATAGTGCAACCCAATATCAATGTTGTCATTCCCAGATGTGGGTGACTCTTAGAATTTGAAACTTGGACGCTCCTCTGCGTGGCACATGACACAACCACATGGCTATGCATGGTTCAGGTGAGGGAGCTAATAAAGGCTGTAGCTACTCCTCGGGTGCCTTAACTGATCCACCTACTCCAGGAATTAACACCCATCCTTGGAGCTACCATACTTAGTATTTCATGGCCTCTGGCGATGAAATTCCCTCTACTTCTTCCTATCGCCTTTCTGTTGAGGTGGTTGGTCACTCTGTTATGCTTTTTTCCCTTCATTCCTTCTCCCCTATGCAGCTCGAGGCCTCCTTCCTTATCTCCATTCACAAACCCATCTCCCACCTCACCTCGCCTGAGCAGTCCGACGCTTCCATGCCGCGTCACCACAAGATGAGATGTCAATGGGGCTGAGGTCGAAGCCAATATTACCGCCCTCCCATCCCCCTCCACGATGAGTGCCATTCCCCCCTCTGTGAGGACTACCCTATTGAGTTCACACTCAATGTGTACTCTACAAAAGCCCTAGACCAACATAGTGTCTCCACCCTCTTTTCACTTCATCTCCCAGATGTCCCTTCCAGCTCTGCTAGCTCTGCCACTCGGAAACGTTTAAGGAAATATACCACGACTCCATCCTACCTCATACATTCCAGAAAATTGGTGTCCTTGCCAACTAAATCTGTAATGCACTCCTCAAGAAATGATTTTAGTGATAGCTCAACAAAGGATAAAAATATTGCAGCTGTAGGTGCACACTTTGCCTCCACGCTAGAGCTGACTACCCAGCTATCGAATAAGGATGATGAATTCTCAGAAGATTACGGTTGCTTCATAGTTGAAGAGCCACCTCCTGAAGACTTGAATAATGACTTGCTGCGGAAGGATTAGTGCTAAGAGGTCCCTTACCTCTGCTAGTAACAATTCCACTACAGTTTTTTTTACTTTTTCTTGCCCATTTCATTTAAATTTTGGACAATTATGTTTCAGGTTGGTTTCCCCATCTAGGGCATCAATCCTTTGGTGAATTGGTACAATTTTTGGGTTGGTTTCCCCAACATGGGTAGTCCCAATTTTGTTTTTTTGAACACCCTCCCTACCAGAATTGGCTAGCATAGAATTTCCGGTGAGAATGTTTCGAATTTTATTTCCTTTGTACTATATAATAGAATTAGACTTACTTAGAATAAATAAATAAAATATATCAATGTTGTCAGAAGAGGAGGAAAGAAGATTGGAGCTAAAGTTGAACTCCTCATCAACCAGCTATCATAATACCTACTTCTCCAAGGAAGTTTTACAATCCAAATCAACACAAGGAATATTATACAGACGCAACTAAAATTTTTCGTCAATTGATTTCTTCGCAAGTTTCTTGTAGTGAAACAAAATGAGCAAGTAAAGTTCTATGATGAGAATTATTTTTAAAAACCTTTCCAACTGATAATGGATTGGATTCAGTTATTTCTACAAATTATGAATGATGAACATTCAGTTGGTCAATTACAGAAAAGGCTAAAGGATATTGTTAAGGATGATGTGTTTCCTGAAGAACCAATTTCTATGAATTTACTTGAGTGGCATCCCAGGCAGTTACAACAGAATAAGTAATGAATTGGAAAGGAGTTTCGAATAAATGTTGAGATTGCAGGTTTTCAAATTAAAGACTCCATGTTGGATTTGGTCTCGGATGTCAATATTATGCCAATAAAAACCTGGGAAGCTCTTAGAAAACCCAAGTTGTTCTTTCCCCTATTCATTTGTGCATGGAGAATCGACATTGTATTCTTCCTATTGGTGGACTAGAGGATGTTGAATTTGATATCACCGGTGTCAAAATTTATACAAATTTTGAATTTATTAATATTATTGGGAATAAAGATCCATATCCAGCCTCATTGGGTATTGATTGGGATTTTGATAATTATGCATTCATTTACTTGAAGAGGGAAACTATGAATTTTTAAGTATATGACATGTGAGTCATATAGCCTCTTGATCCTTATCAGGCCCCGAAATTTATTGAACCGGTGGACAATGTTGAGTCCCTTAACATACTGAACCAATTATATCAACTGACCGATCGAAGGTAAGAAGATTATATTAACCCCATAGTCACTATATCTCTTAGTTGGCAGAGTATTCAAAGTACTGAAGTTGGCTTTGAGGATGCGATGGAAGATTGGCAACAAGTAGCTCATGAAATTCACTCTCCCGACATTGCAGCATTGTTCGATGTGTCCGTTGGATTGGTACTAAGCTACGCGAGCACCCCATATTTAATGGTACTAATTCTATTGTAAATTTTATTAGATAAGTTGATTCTTTCATAGAATAAATTCAAAAGGTTCCTTTAATGAGAGTTTTTTTGCAAGAAACTCTTGTAAGATGTTGGGCAACCAATCAAGATTAGCTTCAATATTGGGGCACAATTAAAGTTGATTTTTGTATCAGTTTCTCACTCCAAATGAGATTTTAATTAAAATCCATATTTATGATGGTCTTACTTTTCTGCAAGAGCATATTGATCACTATTTTCATGTATGGAAGAATGATGATCTAGCAACTGAAATGTAGCCGCATCTATTTATCCATTCCTTGGGAAATATTTTGCAAGCTTTATATTTGTAGGAGGAATTGAAATGCCAAACAACGGATTGGGATGTGTTGACTACCCAGTTCTATAAATATTTTTCCTTTTCTAATGCTGATGAAAGGATATTGCAAGCCCCTCGAGCTATCAGAGGCATATTATTTTTTGGTGGGAACACTTTGGAAAAATGCATTAGGTATGGATACTTTATGCATCAATATGAATCAGACGATGACTTGGAGGAGCTCAGACACTTGTCTTTTAAAGAGTCGAAAGGGGAAATAAAAAATAAATAGGATCCTATACATGATGATCTGCATCTACAACCCCTTAAATTAAAGAATATGAGTATCGGGACAGAGGAGAAACCTAAGCTTGTTTATATTGTGGACTATTGGGATGATCAAACCACTCGGGAAATTTTTTATCTACTTAAAGAATAGGAGGATTTATTCCCTATTCCATCACATAATTAAAGGGAACTAAAGGTGATTTGGAAGAAAAAAAAATCACACTGAAGCCATATTTGAATCCCATCAAACATCGACCATACAGACTCAATCCGAAATTCAAGGAGAAAGTGAAGAACAAAATTGACAAAATGCTAGTAGTTTTTATTATATTCCTGGTTGATGAAGCTTAATGGATAAGCCCTATTTTCATCCAGGATAAAAAGGATTCAAAGGACATTTGAGTGTGTGTTGATTACCATAACCTCAATAATCCCTATGTACATGAACTATACCCAACTACATTTAGCGATGAATTTTTGGATAATTTTGGGGGAAATGAAGCTTATTGTTTTACTGATGGTTTCTTGGGGTATCCTCAAGTCTTCATTGTGGAAATAGATAATAATAAGACAACATTCACAACTGAATGGGGGTCTTAGGCTTATAACTTTATGCCTTTTGGGTTGAAGAATGCCACTATTGTTTTTTTGCACATTGTTATTGCTTCCTTTCATGAATATATACATAAGTTCATGGAATTTTATATGGATGAATGGACCATTTACATCTTCCTCAAAAGCCATTCTAGTTTACTGAGAGTTATGTTTGATAGATGCATACAACTTCAAATATCTTTGAACCTGAAGAAATGCATTGTTGTTATGCCTTTTGGAACATTATTGGGCCATATCATCTCTAAAGAAGGACTATGTGTGGACCCTGCCAATGTTGTGGTAATACTGAATATGCCGCCAACCACTTCTGGATGATGATTTTGTTCCACTTTGGGCCATACTGGTTATTATCACATGTTTATAATAAATTATGCTTCCATCACAACACAGCTTGAGAAGCTTCTGAAGAAATCTCAACGATTTTTGTGGTCTACTGAATGTGATATTGAATTTGATGCTTTGAAGAAGAAACTTACGAATGCACCCATCCTGTTCTACCCCAACTAAAATAGTCCATTACATGTCCATGTTTATGCATCTGCAATTTCCTTAGGAGCTATGTGAACACAACCAGGAGAAGGAAACTTGGATCATCCTATTTATTTTGTCAGCAGAAAAATTTCTACCGCAGAGAAAAAGTATACTACTACAAAAAGGGAGGCTTTAGAAATGGTATGTTCACTCTAGAAATTATGACATTATTTCCTAAGAGGTCCATTCAATTTCTTTACAGGACACTAGGCACTGAAATATTTAGTTAATAATGTTATACTCTAAGGAAGGATTTGTCAGTGGTTATTGTTATTTTAGAAATTTAATTTTGAAGTGATTGTCAAGTCGGGTTGGTCAAATGTGGGGCCAGACTATTTGTCCCGGTTGGAGTCAGGAAAATAAGGGGGATATTTTGATGATTAGTTGTCGAATGCTTATTTTTTTCACATTGAAGGTGTCCCTGGTTATTTAGAATATATTACCAATTTATTGCTACAAGACAATTCCCTCCTAATTAGTATTGTATAGAAGAAGCATATGGTGGTTAGAGAAGAAGACTACCAAATTATTATGTGAAAACTATATAAAATGGGACTAGACCAAGTTTTACATCGTTGTATTCTTGATCATGAACGCGAAGGTGTATTATGGGAATCTCATGTTGGATTTGCGGGAGGTCATGTTGGAGGGAAAGCTAATAATCTGAAGGTATTGCAAGCTAGCCTTTGGTGGCAAAATCTCTTCAAGGACATTAAATAATATGAAAATAATTGTGATTTATGTCAACATTTTGGTCGACAGTTGCATCACAATGAAATTACCCTGCTTCCGGTGCAAGCTCTATCTACTTTTGAAAAATTTCTTGTTGATTTTATTGGGCCTATTCACCTTCCTACTCATCATTCCCACTCTTGGTATATCATTACCACAACATATTATTTAACTCATTGGGTGGAAGCTACTCTGATTAAATATTGGACTACTGATATGACAACTCGATTTATTTTTTAAAATAGTATTACTAGATTTGGATGCCCCAAAAGTCTTACAAGTGACCAAAGATCCCATTTCGTCAATGAAACAATCTAGGCTTTGCTACATAGTTTCAGGATACAACACCACAAGAGCACTCCTTATCATCCACACGTCAATGATACTGTTGAATTTTTCAATAAATTTCTATAAAAGGGACTTAATAATAATTTTTTTTCCAATATAGATGATTCAGATGAATGAACTCTTGCTACTTTATGGGCCTGCCGAAATACTGTCAAGTGGTTGCATAAAAATACCACTTTTGAACTAGTTTATGGAAAAAAAATTGTTCCTACTGATTTCATTGTTCCTAATATTTTTATATCTCATGCAACTCGCATTTCTAAATATGGTTCCATTCCTTAATGAGTGCATGAATTATTACAACTTGATGAGTCCTGATTTATTTCTTATTTCCACCAAACTGTTGTCAAGGAGCGCCAGAAGGCTTGGCACAATGGATACATTGATAAGAAGTCATTTTCTATAGGTGACCAAGTACTAATCTATGACAACATGTATAAAAAACATCCTAGTAAGCTTAACATGCATTTGCTTGGTCCTTTTTATGTTGTGGAAATAAAATATTTTGGTGTTGCTTGTCTTACACAATTAGATGGTAAAATTTTCTATAGATGGATGAATGGTGCTCGCCTCAAGCCTTATTTTTTTTTCTTCAAATTCAAAATAAAGTGTCCTCTCTTTGCTAGAGTAGTAGGTAGGAGTTAGGATAGTTGTGTCAATAATTTTTTTTTTTTTGGTTAGTTTTCTAGTTTTCATTTCCCGTCTTTTCCGCAAGTGTGTTGTCTTTTTAGTTGTGACCCATAACAACACATTGTGGTTGGGGAGATTTTGTTGTATCTTTTCTTGTTAGTTTCATTAACACTTGTCTTTTCAATCATTAGTCACAGTCCTATCCAAGTTAGTTTCCATATTTTTTTCCCAATTCACAATGATATTTCCCCTTACCGATTGATTTTCTGTTAAATCGCCACATTCTTTGGTACGTGCTAGAATTTATTTTCATAGCTTTCAGTCAGAGTCACATTTGTTGTGCGTAATGGTTATGCTATCCATCCCACCATTTTTTTTCTTTATTCCCTCCATTCATATCTATTTTCATCGTTTTATGTATAACGCTCTAAGTTTATGCTCTAGCTTCGTTCTACGCTACCCATGAATCCTCAGTCCCTTGTCGCCCCCTTTTTGGTTTTGTTTATACCCAAAATTATACAACCATGGTTCTTCAAGTTAGAATTTTTTTCATTTTGTACTCATTGACCCTCGTATCCACTTCCAGGATGACTTCTTAGGGAAATATGAAAAATCCCATCTCATCGATAATGACCTCCTAGACCCTTAATTGTTCCCTACACTCTGCACCGATGTTTTTATGGAGCCCAGTACCCATCCCAATGCTTATTCTAACCTGAAAATCAAAATTGATTTCCACCCTTGGAAACAATCTATTCTCCTTCTTCTGCGAGAATTTCTTGTTTTTGGCAACACCGACAAAGTAACGCTTTGTACCAAGTTTCTAATCAGTTGCCTCAATGGGGGTTCTCTATGGCTGGACCAAGAATACCTAAACCATGTTGAAGAGATATATAGACTCACGAGACTCTCCAATTATGGTGCTGACATGATTTCATCTTTATAGAGAACATCTAAGCGCATTAAGAAGAAAAATGAGAAAAAATTGTACAAAAAGTATCGAACCACCAGAAAAGGGCGTGAAGCTGTTATTGACATGATCAACAATATGTTAGTTTGATTTGTTGTCACTATCATCACTACCAAATTCATGCGCCAATTTACCAGAGGAGAATTTACGTTGGATGCCCTATAAGTTGTAGAGGATTATGTTCATAAAAGTCAACTAAATTGGTATATCTACCTCCTTACTAAATTATTTTATGTTGCTCATGATGTTTATACCTAGCCCACTTATTTTATTTTTGGTTACCTACTTATTCCACTTGCTATGTATAAATGGTGCACTTTGTAAGGTCAGTATCTCGCCATAGTTGCAGAAGGTGAACCTCTTTCATATGCTTATGCACCTTGCGTAGTATTGAAGACACTACCAACAAAGAATTTACTGATCTTTCATTTGGTCACTCGTTCAAAAAATGGATGTGGTGACCAAAATTATTTCACGAGTGTCGCTTCCTCTGCTTGACCATGGCACAAATCAAGTTTGGTTCAGTATAAGTCATATTTCATGCTATCTTTGATCGTTACATGTTTTTTATACCACTTTCCCTATGTGAAAGCTATTGTTATACATCAGCGAGAACAATTTCCATAATGAAATTAGCACTTGGCCTTGGGTCATGTCATGGAAGTAAGTCATGTCATGTTTTTTATAACTTTGATGCAATGAGACCTATTGGCGATACCCCTTCATCTTTGTGCAATCATGCTGGCAATATGCATGAAGATATCTAGCCCCTGCTGAAGAAACCCAAGGAGTGTGTGAACTCAACATACACTACTTGGACTGAGGTAGGTTCTATAGTTGATCAAGCTACTCAGATACATCAATTCACTCATGTATCCATAGTACCACCCACTATTGTAGCTACCATTCCACTCGCTACCTCCCTTATTACCATTTCCTCTCACCAATCTCGTTTTGATACTCGTGCCTCCACTATTATCTATCTTGACGTTGAGCCCACATATGCCATTCTTGTTGTCGACATTATTGAAGAAAAGCCTCCATCTCTACATGCAGCTTCTGAAGGGACACCTTATTCCTCAAAATCCACATTATCTTACCGTCCTGATTCCCCATCATCCCCAATGAGACAAAAGATATGGAAACTGACTCTGCATTTATTATTTCTTCTAGTTTTCCTACTGCCACCATTCCCCCACCATCAGCCGCTCCTCTCTCTGTCGCCACCTCATCTTGTCCCTCTTCATCTACCACTTGGTTCATCTCTTTCGAGTAGGTTTTTGATTTCATGAAATATCCTAAGCAATGTCGTCATTTCATCTCCCTTTCTTCCTAGAAGCATGATCTTATTTCTTTCATTCTGACCCCCGTTCTTCACCAAATTTCGAAAAATTATAAGGGTGCTCCAAAGAGAGAGTCTTTTGCACAAGCTTAGTCAGAGCATTCAATTGCTAGTGGCCAACCACCGTAATTTTGACTTCCTCCACAAAATACATTTTCAGTTAACACCCTCAACACATGGTCTTCACCGCAACTGTTCCATTTTATTCATACTTTTATCTCCCATTTGGAGAATCGTTTAGTTCAGAAAGAGACTCAATGCACAGATATTCAGGTCACCTGTGATGAACAACAACATCATCTCAATGTCATTCTCATAGTAAAAACACAGTTTCGCTTTGAGAAAGATGGATTAGATGCTTGGATGGATGATGTTAATTCACAATTGTAGTCAATATGGCCTACTCTTGCTCCCTATGTTGAAGAAAATATTGAAGATCTTGTTGCATGTTCCCTTGCCAAATGTTTCACTTTTGTTGAAGCGATGTGTAAGCAACTTGTTGCAAAAAATATAGAGCTACAAGGCACTGTGACCACTTAGTAGCAGTCTTAATTAGACCCTTCAACGCTCTATTGAGATCAGATCATTGCATTAGAGGAAATTTTAGCCTAAAATTGCCCATGAAATTTTCACGTAATTTCCATGTCATAATATGTAAACCAATAAAAATCCTTTAAATTTAAAAAGAGGCATGTAAATATTTTGGAGGGAAAAGAAGAAAAACTACCTTTTTAAGTGTATTTTTGGCTTATCTCTCTATAGGTTTACTCAAATTTCCAGTGTAGACACTCGTTGGATGTAGAGTTAAATTTCACATCTAACGAGTACCCATTATGCATACTTTTGAGAAGACCCACATTGATTAAAAAATGCTAAAAAAATGTTTTGAACATGCTTTTTTAATGTATTTGCATTTTTATTAATGTGGGTCTTCTCAAAATTATGCATAATGGGTACTCATTGGATGCGAAATTTAATTTTTCTTCCAACGAGTGTCTACACTTGAAATTTGAGTAAACCTATAAGGATATAAGCCAAAAATACAATTAAAATAGTAGTTGTATTACTTTCCCTCCAATATTCATAACTCTTATTTTATTATTTTAACTATTATTTTATTATTTTTGCTTAGGAGGCCACTTTTAGGCTGAAATTTCCTCTAATGACAAGATGCATACATCCACCTCTTTCTGCGCCACCTTACCACAAGTTATGCATAAGTCTCAACAGATGTTCAGTTATATTTCCAATGGCAGTGGTGTTCTTACAATGAAGAATGTCGTTATTGATACCTTGCCCAAGAACATTCATCACCTATTCCAGAAAACACGAGTGACTTCTAATTTGGAAATAAATAAGCAACTCATGGATTAAGATGATGTAATAGATGCTCAGAGAAACTAGTTGTAAGATGTAGTCGAAGAAACTAAACAAGTTATCTGTGACCTCCACCTGGAATCACATAGAATTTTATCACCTTGATCACGATGTCCACAATTGATGATAAATAGATTCAGGGACTTGTTCAGTCACAACCCAACAATCTCAGCGAAAATATAATTACTAAATTTTCAACCAAGGTTTCTATAGTTTTGGACTCATGGAACTCCTATGTTTCTGCATTCACCATCTTTAAGGAATTGAATCTTCAAAGTATTCTAGATTTTTCTCCTTCATTTGAAGGTACTATAGCTTATTAGAGCAGAATCCAAAAAACCCAGAGTCTAGATGCAACAAAAACACATTGACTTGAGGGCAAGTCAATGGATTATGGTCGTGGCATGTTGGGTCCTTCATTTTTGAAGGAATAGAAGTTGCAGGGGAGATTTTGGATAAATTCGCCCAAAGCATAGCACTGAAAACTCAAAGACGCAACGAAGTATTTGTTTTGGGAATTGCACAACATAAAGTAAGGGTGTGTACTATAAAACCTGGAGTTGATTTTGGTACAATCAATAGGAAAACCAAGGTAATGGCCCAATGTTTTGGAAAACCACAGATCAAGTGAGAGAGGTATCGATGACCAAATCAAGCGAGTGTGGGTTATAAAGAAGATGCAAAGCAACGAGAAATATTTTTGGACAACAAAGTAAAGTTTAGGAAGTGTCAAAAATTTTAGGAGCCATTGAAAATTTAGATCTGAGCTGGGAAACAAAGACTACTATATGTAGATTTTTTCATGCAGTGATCTTTGTTTGATAAATGTTTTGAGTGTAATGTTTGTGCATATTCTTTAAGGTGTTGCAAGGAATATTGAGAAAATGTTTATATAAATGGGCTACGAACTTATTTAATAAAGGAGAATGGGATTTTTGACTTATGATTATGTGTTCCACGACCCCTTTTAAAAAAAATTATGCATGCTTTTATTTCATTTTTAAGTGTTTAGCTTGGATTACTACAATGAATGTATGAATGGATTCATAAACTGCATAAATATATATTTCTATATATCCCTTCCATCTTTCTATGGTTCTACCTCGCCTCAGGTAAGATGCTCCTTTGATTCAAGGGAGTGAAAATATCGGCAAAGTGCTAGACTACACAGAAATATTTCTTGAAACCTTAGGTCAAACCCTGGGTCATTCTTCATTTAAATTATTACACCAACAGATAGATCCCAAAAATATGGAGGCCACCACAAAATAGATAGTTACTATTTATTTCGTAGAAATTAGGAACTTTATTGGGGAGATATAATACTTACAAAATTTCCTTACATCATTTTCAATAGTAGATGCACCACTCCATGCCATAACAACAAGTGGTAAGAGTTTACAATGTAGAAAGAATTAACATAAGGCTTTATATGAGTTGAAACAAAAGATTATTCAAGTACCAATTCTCACATTTCCAAAATTGCAGAATCCTTTTGAAGTGGATATTGATGCTAGTGAGTATGTCATGGGAGTAGTCTTCATGCAAGGAGGTAAGTCAATATGCTATCATTTGGAAATTTTTCATGGGGAATTCTTAAACTATGCTACCTATGATAAGAAACTCTATGCTATACTGCAATTTATTAAGACTTGGAAGCACTACTTGATGAGAAAGGAGATCATCATCCATGTAAATCACCAACCATTGTAGTATTTTTAAGCCCAGACTCTAAATCAACCTTCAACTATGTTAACAAAATTCACTAAGCTAGATATAAAACTAGTATACCACTAAGTATGTGCAAAGAAGAATATGATTCATATCTAACACCCTTCAATGTCGTTCTAAACTCTAAGATATTTCAAATGGTGAAAAAAATCATCTCAATCTCAGCTCGTATGTGAAATTTATGCCTCTCATAAATTAACCTACCTTGTTGACCACCATGGTATGAGTAGATGCCATGTCAACCCCCATTAATCACGTATTTGGGGCTATCCACGTGCGAAAATTCAAGAATATTCTAGAAGGTCCAAAACCTTACCATTGATTAATGGTTTAGCAAGTCAAAACCTTAAGTCTATATGGCTATCAGGCTATGTTAAATACTAATATGCTAGGAGGATAAGTGGTTTCATTATTTAGCATCATATCTTGTTCCATAGTTGCACAAAACATCTGAGAATAGTATTTTTTGAGAATAATGGAGGAGGAGGGTGATCTTGTGGTAGTCATTTAGGTTGATGTGTTAAAAGTTAACTCCATAGTGATTTCCCATTCCTTTGTACCTAGATTTTACAATTGAAAGCATAAGCCTCACTTTTTTGTAGGTTTTTCTCCTATATTGGGCTTCCCATGATAAATTTTGTTTCATTTGTGTGGATGATGTATAATTGTGCATGTTCTTTCATTTCATATTTTAATGATTTCATAAACATTCAAGGAAATATAAAAAATAATTTGGTATCTAAGGAAAATTAGTTTACATATTCTAAGATTTCAAAACATTATAAGGTATGTTGTGATGAACTGCTCCAGTAGAATATCCACAATAGTTTGTAGATAAAAATTATATTGGTTAAACATGTAAGACATGCATGAAATTATTAATACATATACATAAGTATAACAAAGCACATCCCATAATCTCCTTAAGGATTACCAAGGGATATATTTACATGGTATATGTAACAAATTTTTGGTTGCCCCCTCATATAGATATTTTCATGTGTAATTGTAATTAATATGAACATGACTGGACTAAGAAAGAGCACACAGATTCAGAGTTTGGGAGGAGAAGTTGCTTGGGAATGGCTTGGGTAAACAACCAAACCTTGAATGCTACAATTTAACTCCACCTATATCCCTATTTCATTAAAAAAAATATGTACACACATTAAAATAAGTGTATGGGTGCCTATGATATGGACAAGTCAGTCCTGTGGGATAAGGCACTAGTTAACATGCAAGAGGAAATGAGGGAATGAATTCAAGGGGGATAAATTCTCATGATAGGTAATGCAACATATACAGGAACACGAGAACCACAAAGTGAAAAAAGAGATAAAGTGAAGGCACATTGAGGATCACACAAGAAGAAAAAGCATGGTGGTTACACTGCAACAAGGAATATTTCACATTGGTAGTGCATGGGAAATTGTGGTGATTTAGAAAGTAGAGGTACCATGGACTCTATAATCCTTCTTATAATGTGGAGACACTGGGAACTATGGTACTTCTCTTGGTGTTCTCACAGGTGGATACCCTGAAGGTGGACTCTATATTCTCATGAAAAATACTAGGTGGAGGCATGGTGTGCCTTGATTCCTTCTAGATTGTAGGTGAAGGCACTATGGGCTTTGGATTCTTGTAGTGTAAATTGGTTGGAGAAAATGTGGGGCTCTAGATTCCTATACTAATTTTTTGGTGGAGCACTGAGTGCTATGGATTCCTATAGTGATTTTTGGTTGGATCACTGAGTGCTCTAGATTCCCTAAAGTAATTGTTTGGGTGGAGACTTTATGCTCTCTAGACTCTTGGTTGTCAGGTGGAGGCAATAAGTGCTCTATATTACCATGTGTTTTGATATGAATGGTTTCAAATTCCCTTGAGAAATTCACTCCATGGGATCTAAATCTGGATCAGGGGTGGTTAACTACAAGAAAGGATAACAATGTAGTTTGCATATGGTTGGGAGGATATTTGAACCCTCTCTCTCAGTTTCCAATCATTCAACTACTAAGATAAGTTGCTTACTTTTATTTTTTACATGATGGTGCAATATGAATGATGAGTGATGTTATTGCATGAGAATGGGTGTATCAATGCTATCAATGGGTATATGTACTCCTGCGTATTGCAATATGATGGTTTGTGAATGATTTCCATGATTGTAAGGGACCGTCTTGTAGATCCTGAGATCAATTCCCAATTCCATGAGTTGAGCCTTCAATTATTCTATTCTTCCCATGTGCTACCACGTACCAACTATTAGTGTATAATGACAATAAAAAAATACACAATCAGTGGTTTACCAAGTAGTCTCAAACATGTTGCCAATGGTAAGTCCCAGAAATATTGGATAAATTGGATCATGAGAAACATGAGGAAAATGATAATGGTAATGGAATTACAGTCAAATATCAACCATGGATAAAACTACAATAGATTTAGAAACAAGAAGGATCCTGGCTTTTCCCATGACAACACAATGGTATAGCCTAAAAAAAATGGTTCAAACCAAAATGTTGATTCCATGGCAGTGAATGCTAGCATAACTAGCACTAATTTTGTTAAATATTGTTTTATTTTGTGGACTAAAATGATGCATGAAATGTTCAAGAATTTGGAACAACTATACATCAAATTTATCCTAGATTTTATTGGTTCCAAAATGATTTCACCAATGATTCTTAAAATAATAGAGTGAGGAGCGACCCTATCCTTGAAACACACCAAGATTTTAATGAGGTATTGGTTATATATAGAGAGACTTAGTTTTGGAACAAAAATAACATGTGATGACCTAATTAAGGATGTGAATCCAATTATGTTCATGCATTCCATGAGGATCTGCTTGGAGAAGGCTCCATTTTGGTGAGGTTTTTTTGAATATGAAAGTTGATTCCTTCCACAGGGTTGCATATTTTCTTAAACACCCATATTTGGAGGCTTCAAACTTGTTTTAAAGGCCTTTTTTTCCACCTTAGAATTCTTGTATGTTAGATATGCATGTCTTGTGGACAACACATCTTTGGAGAAGGCCCCTCTTGGATGATGTTGTGAAAAAATGGGATTTGTGTCCTCCATTTTGGATGTAATTTGGAGACTATTATTTAAATGTTTTTCATGAACTTACAAGGCTTCCTTGTATTTTCATCATCCAACACAATCCAGTTTTGGTTCTAGGTTTTTCACTTCCCAATTTTGTTACCATGCACAACATTATTGTTCATTTCCAATATTTATGGAGATGCAAGCTTACTTGTATGTTTTATATATATGTGTTATAGCATCATTTCTCACCTTGACATGATTCATGATTGCTACATGGCTTTATGGGCACCCATTCCTACAGACTTGGACAAATTCACTTAAAAACGGTGGAAAATCCTTCATACGCGACTATGCCCGTGTTTTTCCGCGTGTATACGCGAGTACAGCTAGACTTTTCCGCGTATGCCATTTTAATGATTAAAAAATATATAAAAATCCCTAATTTCGCGCTGGGTTGATGGTTACTCAGGTAGTTCAACTACCCCAGCCCGTGGCCAACTGTTTCCAACTGCTGAAACTACTTGGGAGGACTATAAAAAGACCTCATATGTATGGCCTAAGGGAGAGAGAGAATTATTATTATTATACTCTGTTGGTTCCCTATCCAAGTCTGATTCCCCGTGCCTCCTGTACTTTCCCAGTTCATTTCAGGAAACCCTTGTTTCCTTGAGATACACATCCCTTTATATGTTATCTCGTATGCACCTGTTTGGAAGGAGTCTTAGCGAGGCAAGGGCTGGACGGATCCGGACGACGGTCTGCGAAGGCCTTGGAAGGATCGGGTGATCTCTCCACGATTACTTTTGTACGTACTATTTATAATACAGAAGTATCATGCTGTTCCCGAAATAAACGTGTTAGTGTATGCTTTAATGTATGAAGAATATTTGTTACACAAGCATTCATTATGATTTATTTAATGTTTTATATGAATCTCACTAACATATAGAGTAGAAATATGCTGTACAACTTGTCCTTTGTGCTGGTTTCTTCTTGCATTTCAGGTTAAGGAGGAAGGACGGTTGCAGGGAGTTTGAACTCCACGTGGATCTACTTCAAACGTAGGACCAACGGGTAAACCTCTCATTCTACTCGATTTCGTTTTTATGATTGTGCATGATCGTGTGAGTCTCTGTTAAGTAGTACGCCCCTGCTCTGTGGAGGTTGAATCCCAACCAACCTCTAGGGTGTTAAATCCCCGAAACAGAACTGGCGACTCCGCTGGGGATCACATTTTTGTGATTCTCATGTTGGGTTGTTTCAGCTGTTTGGTAGGATACCAACAGTTTTTTCTGTCTTTTACAGTCCAGTTTGCTTTCTTGCAGTCAGTCTGAAGCTTTTATACCTTTCCCAGGCTTGTACTTTTTATTTTTCATTATCTTTCTTTGTATACGCAGTTTTTCTTGCACACAATCGCGTATACCCGCGAGTTTGTGTAGAAGGAACCGCGTATACGCGGGTCTCCTTCAACACAGACGCATATACACGCCTGTTGCATAACTGCAAGGTCGCATATACCTAGGCTGAATTTGAAATTTCAAGATTCTGGAGTTTTTGGTCTTTACTGGCTGTGGAAGCCTGTGTTTGCAGAGTCTTTGTACTTACTGGAGTGTGACAGAAGTGGTTTTAAGTCTTGGTTCTCTTTCGTTTGTCCGAAAACTGATCTTTTGGCGAAGTGTTCTTGTTGGTGCTAGCACTCCTGGATTGAGTTCCAAGATCGCTTTCTGAGCGTTCTTGGCTGTTCTGCTTTACCAGAACAGAGAGCTTTTGCTCACTGACTCGCTCCTGTCTTTGTGTTGTGCTTCGCATTGCGTTCTTTGCTTTGTTTTCAATTGGTTTTCTTGAGTTTCATAGGCTAGGGTTTTGTTGCAATTTTCGAAGATCTTTTCTTGTTTCTTTGGAATTTTGTGTTGCAACGAATTTGCACTATTTCTCTTGGCTGTTTGATTGAGTTTTCGGTCTTCCGTTGCTCTCATTGATCTTGCTATCATTAGCCTTATAAGGTTTGGGGGCATAGCTGAAGTTTATGCTTGAAATTCGGTCTCGTTTTGGCTTGGATTGGGATAGTTGTTCTTGGTTTTCTTGAAACTCTTGTTTTATAAAACTGAAAAGCCCAAAAACATTTGTTTTTCTTTTTGTTTTTGCATATCAAAAACTCAAAAAACATTGTTTCTTGTTTTTCGTTTTTGTTGTTGCCTTTTTCATTTTCGTTTGGCTTCATCTTTTGGGACTTTAGTGAAATTTCTTGCTTCTAGTTTTTAGCTTGATTTTGAGGAGAGGGTGTCTTTTGATTTCTTCTTCTTCTTGTGGAGTATTTTGGTGTCTTATATTGAGAGTTCTTGTTTGCAAGAATTGGCTTTCTGGATATCAAAAGATGCGTTAAAACTGAAGGAGCCCTTTTGGGAAATTTCACCTTGTTTCAAGGGACTTTTTTGCATCTTAGAATTTACATGCTAGTGGTCATTTGCATTAGGTGCATTGAATCATTTAGTTAGCTTCTTAATTTTTGTGCGTGTGAGTTTGTAATTTGAAAAGAAAAATATATTTTTAGCCTCGTAGAACTTACATAGAAATTGCTCTTCATCGAAAGACAAAGAACTGCATGTGCATGTAGTCAGGTTTTTATTAATTTCTTTTGCGTCAGAACATCATTGGTTTCAACTCCATATCCTTGTGACTTAATACAACGGCCCTTAAAATAAGCGATTTAATCTAAAATCAACTAGCAAGTTTTATTAAGTGTCAATCACCAACTAGCTAGGTTGTAGGGCCTTGGAATAGGTGAGAGGAGAGTTAACTCTCCAAGGCCGCTCAAACAAACATAGAAGTTTATTAATTGAGCGAAATCCAACTCCGTGAAGTGGACTGGGAAAGCTCTCATCCGAGAGTCAAGCGCGAGGGGAAGTGAAGGTTAAGAAGAGGGATACCCCCCTCCGATTAGCTGAATCTAACCTCAAGACCGTTCCGCCCAGCTTCTGATACGGATTGGTGTCCATAGTTGCTGTTCCTAGGTTCCACACAGGAGACTGCGGGGGGGAATACCCGTGGTACCTGAGGCAGACGTCGCATCACTTCCAGCAGTACTTCTGGGGGGTGCCCTTGCGAAGCTTGGGTACTTGAGCCGGCAAAGGCTGTTGTTAGGAGGTCGGCGTAACTGCTTCTGATACCTTCGCTAGTTGTTCTGGGCCCTAATCATCCCAGACTGCTTTCGGAAGGCCCTATATTTCGCTTTCCTGTATTTTGGTGTCCGGTCCTCATCACCCGGAGCGGAAATACTTGGAGGCTGTTTGCTTGCTGTTTCTCAGGGTTTTGATTTTAGTGAGTGCTCTTTGCTCCTAGCTTGCCTAGCTTTTCACTTTTCTTGAGTCTAATATAATAAATTTGTAAAAGTGGCTGATCGAGCGCCTCGACGTTCGAGGAGAGTCCGGGGGTTATCTCCCGAGAGTGCAGAGCCTTCTTCGAGAAGGCGTAGGAGCGATCTAGCAGGTGGTTTTCACCCTATAGAGTCTGACGCTGTGGAGAGAGATCCTCCACTAAGGTCTGAAGGTTTCATTGCTGATTCCGGTGTCGGTTCCGAGAGGAGCGTTTCGCTCACCTCGAGGGTATTGTTTCCTCAGGAGGAAGATTTTCAGATAGAAGATATACCTGAGCCTGCAGCTACAGGTCCATCTCCTTTTCCTCTTGATCATCCGTTTGTTATAGAGTACATCGGACCGGAGTCTGAGAGACCGCCGGATCTTCCTTATCTTTCTTATCTTTCGATGGCCACGACTGGGAACACGGCTTCTACCATGAGTGCTGCGGGCATTCAGACCCCTGCTTCTGTCGAGGCAGGGGGCACTCTTGCTCTATCTTCGAGTGCTTCTAGCACTGCTATGTTTGGCTCTGGGTTCACCCAAGCATATGCTTCTCAATCTGGTCCCTTTGTTTCGGGGATGTCCATTGCTGGAAATCCCTCTTTTTCCTTTACCGCCGGTGCAGCTGGATCTACGCCCATGTCCAACATGGCTAGTGGATCAGCTTCTTTCCGAGGTTTCCCCTTTGGGACTGGGCATATTCCTAGTCCCAATCCTTCTTTAGGGTCGTTTCCTTTTACGTCCCAGACCCAAAGTTTCAATCCTTGGGCTCGGGGGCCAAGTTCGACTGCTTTTATGGGGTGGAATCCTATGTTTGCAACGTCGGGGGCAGGGAATCAGTTCATCGCGAGTCATCCAGGGAATGCTTCTTTCCTTGCATCGAGTGCTTATCAGTCTTTTTCTCCTCTATCTAATGCATGGAACCCCTACTAGGGGCTTACATCTTCAGTCAATACTTCAGCGGGGGGAACTAGTCTGGGTCTTGGTAACTCGGCGTGGGGAGGAGGTTCTTCTCCGTTTTCTACGGGTACTTTCTGGCAGCCTGGTGCCTCATCAAATCCAGGCTATTCTTTTCAGAATGTGGGAAATCCATCCCATCAAGGATGGAATTCTCAGGCTCCGCCGCGATTACCATTTCTGGCAACGTTAAACTTGCCAGACTTAGCGAAGTTAACTAATGACCCGATTCGATATAGTCCGGGTTGGCCTCCGGTTCCAACCAAACTTCCTTCAGACATTCCTAAGTTTGAAGGTAAGAATGGTGAAGATCCGGCAGACCACGTCACCACATTCCACTTATGGTGTTCATCCAAATCTTTGATCGACGATTCGATTAGATTGAGATTATTTCAGCGCACCTTAACTGGAAACGCCGCGAAGTGGTATATAGAGCTTACTGGGGGCAGTTTCGCCACATTTGGAGAACTGGCTGTCACTTTTCTTAACCATTTCCGGTTGCCTGTCAGATATGAGGCTGGGACCGAACTCCTGGCTAATTTTAAGCAGGATGAGGCAACTCACATTTCTGATCATATTCAGGAATGGAGGAGAAGGAAGAGGCTTATCAAAGCCCATATTCCGGGTGAGTTCCTTCTCGAGTGGTTTTTGAAATCGCTTCAGTTAGATATTTCAAAGGATGTATCCATGTCAGGGGTATATTCCGAGGAGCAGGCCATCTTTAGGGCCCAGCAGTTAGAGTTGATCTATTCTCAGTCTGGCATGCTTTACAAGTATTTGCCTAATGCTCCTCGCTCCAAATTGGATCTCTCGAAACCCAAACCTGGTCCACATGGTGACGGACTTGTCGGATCGGTCGGTAGTAGTGCAGCCAGCCTGCTTTCTCAATTGCAGCAGTTGTCTTTACAATCTGCTTCTTCTGGTCAGGCTGTGCCTGCTGATTCATCACCTTCCCAGTCTTTGTCCATTAATGCTGTCCAATCTTCCGAACCCAAAGGAAATCAACAGTCCGATGGGAAGAAGAAGGGACGTAATAACAAGAAGAAGGGCAAGAATGGGAAGGGCAATGCTAATAAGACCAACGAGCGTGTTGGTGAAGGGCAAAAAGAGAAAAAGAAAGTTAAGTTTCCGTGCAAGCTTTGTGCTGGAGACCATCTCACGCATCTTTGCCCGAAAATTCAGGATGCTCAGCGCCTGTTATCTCAGCAAGGTTCTTCTAGTTCCCAGGTTGTGCTAACAAACCCTTTTCCCCAAGGGTAGCAATTAATTGCTGGCACGAATCAAAATCCTGGGGCTTCCTCTGGAGGTCCTCAGGAAGGGGAAATTCCATCGAATATCTTTATGATGAGTGCTCACGTGGATGTCGCTACGAGATCCCGTGATTATGGCGGAGAGGAATCTTCGAAAGCTAAGGAAGTTCCTGATGCTACTGAGCCGCTTCACATCACGAAGCCAACTGTCGAGTCTATGCCTCGGATGCCAAAAGCATCTTCTAAGCGGTCAACGATTAATCCGAACATGAGGGCTGCCCCGAACTACTCGATTGTAGAAGATCTGGCGCAGAGTCCTTGTGCTATGTCAGCTTTAGAGGTACTCCAGTCTTGTCCGGCTCAGCGCAGTGCTTTGCTCACTGCCATTGGAGCTATAGATCAGAAAAATTCTCTTCTGATTACCTTTGATATGAAGAATTTTAAGAAGAGACTTCCTCATCATATGGCCTTCCATATTAAATCATCGTACCGGAAGACTAATATCTTTCGCACGGTCGTTGATGAGGGTGCTTCTACTTGCGTGATGTCTCTCGCATGCTGGAAGACACTAGGATCTCCCAAGGCTGTTCCATCTAGCACTATTCTTACTGCATTCGATGGCCATTCTCATAGGCCCCATGGTATTGTCCCGGCTTTGCCCATCTGTGTTGGGGGCAAAACCGTTTACATAGAGGTTGAGGTAGTAGATGCAGCCTTGGACTACAACCTTCTGTTGGGGAGGAACTGGATATATGATATGGATGCCATTGCATCTTCACTATTTCGGATAATATGTTTCCCCCACGAAGGGAGGATAGTTACGGTGGATCAACTGGACTGTCCTCCTGTAGACCTGGATGCGCCTCCTGACTCATCTGTCCCTAAGTTGGACAATACTAAGGCGCCTATCGAGAATCTGGGAGTTGGAATGTATTCTTCCTTGATGGGATCTTTTGATCTTCCTCCTCCTAAGGTGTCTATCAATGCTATTTCATCCTCCAAGGCTCCCCTTCGAAGAGAGTTCTTTCGAACTCATTATTTTCCGGACCCTTGGACCTTACCTTCCCCAACTGCCACTTTGGAGGAAGGGCAAGTGGGTGGAATGGCATTCCCGATTTCTGCAGCTGAGATTGCATATCAGTCTGTTGTTGACACTGCAGAGTCTGATCCAGCTCCTCTTTCGCCGGAAGAGTTGGATGGTGATGTGGCTCCGGCTTGGACGATTACTTCTTCTTCTGCCCAGGATTGTCTAGATACCACTCTTCCATCTGAAGAGGCCATCCTGGAAGCAATGACAGGTATAGAGAGACCGTGGGATGACTTGCATCATCGGTCTTACTTCCTACCTGACTTGAGCGAAATCGAAGCTAGTTTTCCAAGTCCTCAGTCTCCTGGACCTGTTCACCCAGTCTTGAGCCCCTTAGCACCAGCACAGGTTTATGCTGAAGGGAACATGGCTGTGATCTCTCCGACTATCCCGGTGAACATCTCCAGGAATCCCAACATTATCGAGAACGTTTTCATTGGAGCCGAATGTTCCCGTGAAGAAGTTCAAATCTATACCGAGCTCTTCAAAGAGTATAGGGATGTTTTTGCTTGGTCTTATGAGGAAATGCCTGGCATAGATCCATCTATCGTCCAGCATGAGATCAAGACGTATGAAAACGCTAAGCCAGCCAGGCAAAAACTTCGTCCGGTTAATCCTAGGAAGGCAGCAGCTATCAAAGCTGAAGTTGAAAAGCTGCTTAAGGCGGGATTCATTTTCCCAGTTCCTCTGACTGAATGGGTTTCAAACCCCGTTCCTGTTGATAAAAAGCAAGGAACAATTCGAGTGTGCATCGATTTCAGAGACCTGAATAAGGCGTGTCCTAAAGATAATTACCCCACACCCTTCATTGATCGGATTATTGATGAGTGTGCCGGTAACGAAATTTTTTCCTTCATGGACGGTTTTTCTGGTTATAATCAAATTACTATCCGTCCAGAAGATCAACATAAGACCGCATTTATTTGTCCCTGGGGTACGTTTGCATATAAGAAAATGCCTTTTGGTCTTAAAAATGCTGGAGCTAATTTTCAGCGGGCCATGTCTTACGCCTTCCACGACATCAAGAAAATCATCGAGGCATACTTAGATGATCTAGCTGCTCATTCTCGAAAGAGGATGGATCATCCAGGTCACCTCCGACAAATATTTGAAAGATGTCGTTTTTATAAAATTCGTTTGAATCCGAACAAGTGCGTTTTCGCGGTAACATCCGGTCGGCTGTTGGTATTTATCGTGTCTAGGGAAGGGATAAGGGTAGATCCCTTCAAGGTTGAGGCAATACTTCGGTTGCCTCCCCCGTCTTCAATCCGTCAGCTTCAAAGTCTCCAAGGGAAGTCTAACTTTCTTCGGAGGTTTATCGTTAACTATGCTGAGATTACAAAGGGATATATGAGACTGTTGAAGAAAGGAGTTCCTTTTCTTTGGGACGACTACGCTCAACACTCATTCGATGCCTTGAAAAAGGCATTGACCTCTGCTCCTTTGCTGAGTCCACCCGATTATAGCAGAGATTTTCTTTTGTATCTGGCTACAGCAGAATCTACCATCGGTATGGTTCTGGTTCAGGAGGATGATGCTCTTGTTGAGCATGTTATTTACTACCTTAGTCGAGGACTGGTAGGACCTGAACTGCGATACACCCCGATAGAAAAATTAGCCTTAGCAGCAGTTCATGCTGTGCAGCGACTCCGGCATTATATTATTCTTCGCAAAACTTATGTCTTGGCAGCTGCCAATCCATTTCAGTTTGTCCTCAGCGGGCGAGTGATTGGGGGCAAATATAATAGATGGATTGTGATTTTACAGGAATTTGATCTAGAGTTCATGTCTGCCAAATCCAAGAAGTCATTAGTTTTTGCGGAATTAATCTCCGAGTTGCCTTGTGGAGAGGCGATGATCTATGATGAGTCCTTTCCGGACGAACACTTGTTTCTGATCTCTCCACAAGATCCTTGGTATGGGGACATCATTGTATATCTCCAGACTGCGAAGTTTCCCTCTTCTTTTCGAAAGATGAGCGTTGTAAGCTGCGTCACTTAGCTAAAAGTTATCTGATTATTGGTGATGCTTTGTACCGTCGAGGGGTTGATTCAATCCTAAGACGCTGCTTAACTTTCGAAGAAGCTGAGGCTGTGCTCAATGATTCTCACGGTGGAGCTTGTGGGGGTCATTTATCAGGGCTTGCTACAGCCCAAAATATTTTGTGTGCTGGCTACTTCTGGCCCTCGATTTTCAAAGATTGTATTGAATCGGTCAAGAAGTGTCATCCTTGTCAAGTGTATACTCGAAAAATGCGCGCTCATCCAGCTCCGCTTTTTCCGGTCGTTACTGTCGGCCCCTTTACAAAGTGGGGTATGGATTATACTACTTGTAACCCGCCTTCGGCAAAAGGTCACAAGTACATTATCGTAGCAGTAGACTACTTTACGAAGTGGGTCGAAGCTATGCCTACTTTTGGGAACGATGGTGAGGCTGCAGCTCTTTTCTTCTTCAACCAGGTCATTGCTCGTTTCGGTATACCTAGAGAGATTGTCACTGACCATGGCAGTCACTTTCAGAACAGTATGATGGCTGAGTTGGCTCTTAAATTGGGTTTCCGGCAGGAGCATTCGTCTCCATATTATCCTCAGGCCAATGGCCAGGTGGAGGCCGTGAATAAGTCCTTGAAGACAATTCTTCAACGGACGATTGATAAACATAGATCCAACTGGCACATTATGCTATATCCTGCACTCTGGGCATACAGGACGTCAGTTAAAACTGCAACTGGCTTTACTCCGTTTCGGTTAGTCCACGGGGTGGAATCCGTATTTCCCATTGAATGCGAGATTCCTTCCCTTAAACTGGCTGTTGAGCTTCTTCCGGCCGCTGGTGCGGCGGAGCGGCTCTTCATACGGAACATCTTGATGAGCGGCATCGGGATTCTCGATGAGCAGCGTCGAGATGCTGCCACGTTGAACGAAGCGCATAAAAACCGAGTCAAAGTCCGGTACGATAAGGCGGTTAAGCCTAGGGTCTTTTCCGAAGGTGACCTTGTTTTGGTCTATGCCCAAGAAAAAGATGCCTTGGGGGCAGGAAAGTTTAAGTCGATGTGGTATGGCCCCTATATCGTCAAAAAGGTCCTTAAGAAAGGAGCGTATACCTTGGTTGAATTTGAAGGAAATGAGTTGTCGGAGCCCCGAAATGGGCTCTATCTGAAGAAGTATTATGCCTAGGCTTTGCCCCGGCATTTTGCTTTGTATATAGTAGTTTTTTGTCTTGTACATATCTGTTTGATTTTCGATTTTTTGATGGGATGGTGATGTTTTTGATCTGCTTTGGCAGGTTGTGTTGATGTCATGAGTCATTATGGTTTCGCCGATGGTGCTAGTAGACACACCCGGAACTTAGCTTCCGCGACTTGGGTGCTTCATTATCCTTCCGGTCAGCTGTTGGTATCAAGAGGGGTCTGCATTGGTCCTGCTTCCAATAACGTAGCAGAATACACTGCAGTCATTCATCTACTCTCGGAGGCAATATCTTTGGGTGTTGATTCGTTGGTAGTTTTCTTGGACTCCCAGCTGGTGGTGTCGCAGTTGAACAACACTTATCGGGTACGAGATCCGGTTTTATTACGATTGTTCTTGAGGGTACGTTTGTTACAAAGGTCATTTCAATTTTTAACATTCATTCATATTCCTCGAGCTGACAATTGGTTTGCTGACTCATTGGCTAATCAAGCTTTAGATTGGCATATTAATCATTCAATACAATAAAATCTAATCATCAAAAACATCATACATTTCATACATTTATCACATCACATCAAAATATCGTTGTATATATATCATCAGTATGTCAAAAAAATTTACAAAATTTTGGATCCATCAATGCCATACAAAACTTGGGCTTATGCCCCATCATGTTCAGTCTCAAAAAATATACAGTCATCTAATATGTAAAATCTGTCTACTCCTGAGGACCCTGCCCAGCGTTCCTATAGAACATCACTGCAGTGGCCACACGGCGGAACAGTCTAACCCAGTCCTGGGGTACTCCTACAACCCGTCTCTGGACGGCTTCTGGCAAGTCCTCCACAGCAGCCAGAGGGATTTGGCGGGTTAGTCCCTCCAAGTTTCTCTGCACGGCCTGGAGGGTCCTGTCAGAATCCGCTGTCTCTGCTTCACCTCTGCGGCGCTTGTGACGTGCTAGGCCCTCAGGACGCACTGGTCCAACATCTAAAACATGATCATTTTTTCATTTGTCAGTCATTATGAATCCAATCCAAAAACATGTTTGTTTTTCATTTTTCATACATATTTGAAAAATCCAAAAAAAATCATATAAGTTAAAATTTTTGAAAAAAAAACTTACCGACTGCTCCCCATGCTGCACCGGGTGGAAGTACTAGATCTGGATCTCCTCGGAAATCCATCCCGGCATAGGGATAGTCATCTACTGCGATGATCTGTTCTCTCCACCATAAGAAGAACTCATCGTCCCAGGTAGTTCGGGGTACCTCGCTGCCCCCCAGTCTCTTCATCATGTCTGCCCAACAGGCAATTCTTGGGTCCCGAGGGCTGCTGATAGTTGAGATGACTTTGGGTCTCAAAGCTGGAACTCTCTCGAAGAAGAATGTAGTCAAAATGGTCCCATAGCCAAAGTGTTTTGTTTTTGTTTTGCGAATGGAGGTCAGTTGTTGTTTCATGTTCAGTAGCAGGGCAGTGCACCAATCATACACATGAATTAAGCACTCTACAGCTATGCTCATGTGCGTCCTGGACGCCTGATGCAGTGAGGCAGATCCTGCCACTCTGCCGATGGTGAATAGGAGGATCTTTATGTGTAAGTCCCTGATATCTCTGATTGCAATCTGTGTGCCAACTTTCTTGGAATTTTCTATGCAATAGATTTGGACATAGTCCTCCACGGTTAACCCTCCCAGGGGCCTTCCGTGCAGATCCACTGGGTCTCCCCTTCTGGAGAGTCCAGTGATGAAGGATATATCTTCCACTTCTATGCGTAGTGGCATTTGATCAATGATGAAACAATCCTGATCCGGTTCCCAATAATTTACCAGCATTTCAAGCAATCTCACATTACTTTTCATATTGGGAATCTTGAAAAATTTGAATAATCCACAGTTTCGGAGGACATTTTGTGTTGCGCGATCTTCCATGACCTCTTGGTCTATTGCACTATGCTCGCGTTCCCTCCATGAAATTGTCATCCTGAAAAAATTCATTAAAATTTGCATTAGAAACTCATTTTTGAAAGTCGGACTTGCGCATACGCTAGTTTCGCTGTGCACAGTCGCGTATACACGCGACTTTCCTTCTTTGAACCCGCGTATGCGCAGATACGCGTTTTTTAATAAGGGTTTCCAGGTAAAAATCCACTTAATTTTAAATTTTAAACGGACAAAATGAATCAACAGGATGAATAAGGAGCCTACCTGAAGTTTCGCTGAATTCTGACGGTCGGTTGTTGTTGATTTGACGAAACAAGTTTTTAGCTCCAGAGCTCTTTTCCAAATCAGCTATGCAATAATGAACCAATTGAGAGGTAATTTGTGTATTTATGGCTAAAAAATTGAAAATTTTCGCAAAAATTTCCTTGTGCTTATTTTTTCGATCTGTCTTATGCTGTATAACTCGATTGTTTGGAAGTGCCCAGTTTGGTATATTTCAGGTACATTTTGACATTTTCGAGATTTTTCCCGGTTTCTGGCCCATGTGTTCAGACTCTTCATGGCAGGTATATGATCTTCACTGGCATATAGGTTAGAGAATCACTTTCCGTTGCATCTTGCATTCTAGCCTCCATACTGATCACTTGCCTTAGGGTCGATCCCATCAGGTCATGAGTATTATACCCATTTCACTCGCCGATTTTTAAATCATGACTTGATGGTAGAGCCTTCCTTTACATGGGCTTCCTAGTAAGTTCCTCGCTATCACTTGTTGCCCATGCTGCTTTTTATGTAGGCTCGGGAGTCCTCTTTAGTCCCGCCATGTCTTTCGTGTTGAAGCTTCATTCTTCTCCTTCATCACTTATCTTTTTTCTGGCTTATACCCTAGAGGCTCCCTGGTGTCGTTAAGTTGTATTACTGCATTGCATATTGGCTACTTGTTTATCCTGGCCTTTAGCCGGCTTCATTTGGACTCGATGTTTAAGCCAACTTTTGACCTTGACTTTATGTACAAGTTAACCATTGCATGCACTTAGCTATCACGACTTGACACCTTTGTACCCATGGATGGAACGTTCCTCTGAGTATCACTGACCAGTTTTCGCCACCTTGCATTGAGCATAGGATTGTTCCAATCCCAGGAACTAGTGCATCTTCTTTCTTGATACTCGTTCTATCCATTGTACCATAGCATTCTTTTATTCTTTTTCAGGCTTATTATGAAAAAGACAAAAAAAAATCAAATATAACAAAAGAGCGGGAACGGGATGTATCTTCGTTATTTTGATGGCAGTACAGAGTCAGTTTGTCGCCCTTGAACAAAGCACATATACTTATATATATTTCCTTCATTTGGGATGGTTCTAGTTTGACCTAGGTTCAGCCTTTACCATATTTCACTTGTCAGTTCTCCCCCGGTTGGTTATCTCTTCCAATCATATGGAGAGTTTGTTTTGCCTCCTGCAAGACAGACTTATACAGTGTCACTTTTTACTGCCATGGTCATCATAGAGTCGTGCTTTTGTTCAAGGGAAGTCTATCCTGAGTCGGCCATTCTGCGGTGTCTCTTGACTCATTATTCAGTCGGCCTTCCCGGTCTTGTCAGTATCATGTTCTATCACATCAGATGTTTTGATCTTCTGCTCGTGTTGGTTTGAGAAGGTCTCCATTGACTTCTTGCCGGCGGGTTTGTCTCTTATCGACTACGACACATTGCTCTGAGAGCAAGCCTAGAGCCGCACCTTGGGCCTATTTCCATCATTGATAGGTGACCTCGTGCTCGGCATTTGATCATCATCATGGGTCTTTGACTGAGTGGTTTCCCCTGTGTTCGACGTCAGCACACATTATCACACTTGGGATTCGTGCAGTACCTTGATTTCCATTTGACCCTATCGGTGGATTTCTCGCCTCTGTGTCAGCTTTCATTATTGGTTGGTTCAGAGGGTTTCTTTCGTGCGCTAGCTTCATCTTGTGCACGTCGAAAACGTACTTTGGTTTTGGTTCCATCACTCTACTTCGTCCGATTCCTTCCAAATCTTGGCCTGCGGGTTACACTCGCGCTGGACTGATGTGGGATGCCTTAATGCCTTCCTTCCAGCAGATCTTTTCCCATCGACTCCGACTCATTGCTCTGGAAACAAGATCTAGAGTCTTTTTGTCAGTACCTTAGGGTTTGCGGTCATCAGTGGCAGACTCTTCGCTATCGACAGTGGGGATTCATTATTGCCTCCTGATTGGTAGATTCTTTCAAGTGTTCGACTTCAACTCATTCATTCACACTTGTCAGATTGTACTGGGGCACCTTGACACTCATTATCATTATCGGTGGGTTGTCTCACGTTGGTTAACGGGAAACATCATTGCCCGGTAATCCAACGATTTCTCACATGGTCGACTTCAGCTCATTTATTCCCGGTGTGTAGAATTGTGCCGTTGTGATCGGTGAAGACCTCGGGTTGCATCAGCATTTCTCGGTTCACTGTTGACAGTTCTCTCAGTTTCTGCCAGTGTTGCCGTCCACCCATATATGTTGCAGTTCAGCACAGCAGCATCTTATATGTTGATCCCCGAGTTGCGTGATTGTACCGTTTGATCCGCCTCTTATGATCCGGTACTTGGAGATTCAGTTACTTGATCAGACATCCATTTGCACTATCTTTGATCAGCTTTATATATGTGATACTTGGACATTGATACAGACTTGTCTTTCCGGGCCCTGCTCAGATGATTCACTATGTATTTTCAGTTCAGTTATACTTGTATACATGTTGGATCTATTCAGTACTTTCTATATATATGATGTATTTTTTACTGAGCATGGGTATGCCCGCCTCAGCATGAGTTGACTCTCTGGTTTCTTTCATTGGTTTTGGCAGGCTGAAATTTGGTGAAGTCCTCTCTTGTCCTTGCGAAGTTCTTTCTATGTGCATAATACATTTCGGCCATCATGTACCCCTTCTGACCTCATATATTAGGGGGCATCTGTTATAGTATCATTTCTCACCTTGACATGATTCATGATTGCTACATGGCTTTATGGGCACCCATTCCTACAGACTTGGACAAATTCACTTAAAAACAGTGGAAAATCCTTCATACGCGACTATGCCCGTGTTTTTCCGCGTGTATACGCGAGTACAGCTAGACTTTTCCGCGTATGCCATTTTAATGATTAAAAATATATATAAAAATCCCTAATTTCGCGCTGGGTTGATGGTTACTCAGGTAGTTCAACCACCCCAGCCCGTGGCCAATTGTTTCCAACTGCTGAAACTACTTGGAGGGACTATAAAAAGACCTCAAATGTATGGCCTAAGGGAGAGAGAGAATTATTATTATTATACTCTGTTGGTTCCCTATCCAAGTCTGATTCCCCGTGCCTCCTGCACTTTCCCAGTTCATTTCGGGAAACCCTTGTTTCCTTGAGATACACATCCCTTTATATGTTATCTCGTATGCACTCATTTGGAAGGAGTCTTAGCGAGGCAAGGGCTGGACGGATCCGGACGACGGTCTGCGAAGGCCTTGGAAGGATCAGGTGATCTCTCCACTTACTTTTGTACGTACTATTTTTATAATACCTGAAGTATCATGCTTGTTCCCCGAAATAAACGTGTTAGTGTATGCTTTAATGTATGAAGAATATTTGTTATACAAGCATTCATGATGATTTATTTAATGTTTTATATGAATCTCACTAACATATAGAGTAGAAATATACTTTGTACAACTTGTCCTTTGTGCTTTGGTTTCTTCTTGTATTTCGGGTGAAAGAGGAAGGACGGTTGCGAGTAGAGTTTGAACTCCACGTGGATCTACTTCAAACGTAGGACCAACGGGTAAACCTCTCATTCTACTCGATTTCGTTTTTATGATCTGTGCATGATCGTGTGAGTCTCACGTTAAGTAGTACGCCCGTCTGTGGAGGTTGAATCCCAACCAACCTCTAGGGTGTTAAATCCCCGAAACAATATGTGAGAAGGGAAGTTTCCAAAATACAAATATGAAAACAAGTTTGTGGAAATCAATCCAAGAAACCATTCATTTTCAAATAGAATCTTAGACAACAAATTCTCTTAATAAATTTTAAAGTAGGATTGCAATTATTTTCTGAGCTAATTAGGTGTGCAGATAAGATCACAAGTAATACAAGAAGTAGAAGAATACAACCATTATTTTCCAATATGCTTGGATATCATGGGTTGCAAAAAATGAGCTTATAAATCTCAAGGTGGATACTATGAACCATGGTATTAAGAGGAGTACAAGAAAAATTGGAGAAATGGGTTTGGCTTCCAACCTATGTCCCTTTTGTGATAGAGCCCATTAGGCCCAATTGTTGAACCTATGAGCTCTAATACTACCTGTAACACACCCTTATCTAACCTGACAACCAAAGGTGGTCACTAAGCTAACTTGACTCTCAAATGTGCAGTTATGAGAATGGGGTATAAAAAAATTTCGTCTTTTTCAAACTTCTGTAAGCCAGAAATGAGTGGCATTGTTGAAATTTTTTCATTAAGATGATTTTGATAATATAAATCCTTACCCTGTTCAGGCCATGAGGTAAACATTTATGTCGGTTTAAAGTTTTCCCTTATCTACTTACATTAGTACTATGTTGTGCCATGTGGCACCCATGTGGTGTCACGTGGCATACCATCTTAATTCCACATCACACTAGGACAGGCTAAGGGGTATATGTATATAGTAATAACCCCCCTTGATATAAGAATCATGGATCCTTGATTATATATATATATATATATATATATATATATATATATATATATATATATATATATATATATATATATATTGTGTGTGCATATAGCAGGGCCCATGCTAGATCCGATGGTGGTGGAAATTTCTCAATTCCAATGGTTTAGATTTTATAGTGGACCCTTTCCCCATCCTACTTATGTCATCACCAGGGGGTGCACACTCCTTGTTTTTTTGCAGAGACCCATCTTATGATCCAACAACTCAAATGTATGCTAGCCAAATTGGAAACATGCAAGGGTTCAAGTTATAATTGATATGGAGCAGAAGTATGGGTCCCGCATTTGTAATTCCACTGCAAGGTTTTGGTATTTGAATCTATTTTCAATATGATACCCCACCAAATTGACGATCTGTGGGGTTTTCTCCCTACCTTGGTATGGAGAAGGAGGGGGGGTGTCACACTGGATCCCTTGATCTAGGTGGATATTGGTGGTTACTTTCATATTGCACTTGGAACCCCACTTTTATTTATTTTAGTTTCCTTAATTGTAGCAGAATTTACTATTTTTGGAAGTTTTTTGGGTCTGAACTTCTGAGCCGATTTGAGGCCTTAAACGATTTTTTTTTTGGAAAAAGGGAAACTAGACACTTATGACACAAATTTTCAATCAAAAGTTGTAGTCCTTGGATATAAATTTCTAATGAAGTATAATATGCGTCAAACAAAGATCGTATACCAAAATTACAACCTCAAGAATTTATTGTACTAATTTACCCCAACAGGGCCCACATACTTTTGGCACTTCATCTCCAAGGGCTAGGTTTTTGGATATTTAGGGTTTTACATTGTTTATCAATAATAAATAGGCCTTCAAGCCTCATTGTAACCAATTTCAGAAGACATGTAGCCTCCACATATCTTCTAAGATATAAGCTACCATCATTTTAACTATTTTATTTCCATTATGCTTGTAAACAAATTTCAGCACTTTGTTATTAATGAATTGAAGTTTTTTTTTAATTATATCTTCTTCTTTTTTGTTTATATATGTATTTCATTTTATTCCTTCCTAAATCTAGATCATTTGTATCAAAGTGGTCTGCGCTTTCTCTATTTTTATATGATTTTCCCCAATGACGTTGGGGTATAAGGAGTTAGGGCTCAAACTAGTTGAACCTTTGCAATACCGGCATCACTGACCCTGACGACCTCCCATAGCGGAAGAAAAGAAAGATGAGGGAGTATGAGATCCTTTCAAAATATTGCTCAAAGAATCCCTTGAGTAAAAAAATAACGTTTTGATGCACAAATTTTCCTAAATCCTTCGGCAGATGCCCACTGACGACCCATCTTCATCTAGTAGTCACTTCAGAGGCGCTACCCCCTTCAAGGTACAAGTGAAAATATATATCTCTATATTCGAAGTTAAAATAGATGCATATGTTATATATAAATGGTTGAATCTACTGGAAGGTTATTTTTCATTCCATAGTTTCTTCAATAGGGAGAAGATAAAATTTTCACTACTCAAAGGTTCCCCCAATGTCACGGATTTGTGGGAAACTTACTGTGAGAAAATGGCCAAATAAACCTCTGTATTTATTTATGCCCCCTATTGGAACTCTTTTCGAGATGATGTCAAGGAAAAACACTACCACATCAGGAGCTATGAGGACAATTACATACAGTGGACCACACTATGACAGAAAAGGGGCCAAGACATGTTTGGTCTCACAAATGTTTTTCATAATCTACGCCCAAAGCTGGGTATCAAATAATCTGAGTGATATCTAGTGCTCAAGTACCGCAAATTTCTACACAAATACATTCAGGAAGAAATGGATTTCCTTGACATCTCCTCACTTGGTGCAGAATACAGATATGCTGCCAAGATTAAATAATAATTTAAACAAAATAAGTGTGACTTTGGATATTAGAATCAGAAGAAGGGAAAGAGTACCCCCAAACCACAAAATAAAGTATAAATCCAAGGTGGAGTGACTCAGGACAACCTATCAAAGCTGCAAGAAAATAATGGTACCAAGAAGATGAAGAAGGACACAAGGAAGTGGTGTGAGTTTTACAAGAGTCCCACTCACAACACAAATGAGTGTCACTCCAAGAAGTCAATGGTGGTCGAATTGAAAGCTTCAGAGACCAATACATGTTTTGAGCTATAACCTGACAAGGGGAATGACAAGGGGAAGAAAATTATTGACATAAGTGCGAAGATTTCCACCACCAAGGTCTAGAAGGTTGAGCCTGAAGATCCAGAGGATGGGGAGTGTCTCTTCCACTCACAAATGTGGGTGAGGGGTTTGCTATTGTAGTTCATTTTTGAGAGAGGGAGACAAAATAACATCATTTCATTAGAGGTCATGAATTTGTTGGGCCTGTCGACGACACCACACTCGTAGTTGTACACTGTCGAGTGGCTTCACAAAGGACAAGATCTTTGCATCATCCAACAATGTCGCCTTCCCTACAACATCAATCCCTTCATGGATGAGGTATTTTTTGATTTTTCTCCTCTTAAAGTTTTTGATGTATCATTAGGCCAACCATACTTGTGGAAGCGTCATGTTGTGTATGAGTATAGGAATCACACTATTATTATTACTTTTGGAAATAAGTTATACCGAATACCAAAGGTAGCCTCACCTACCTCCATCTCTTTGATATCTGCTAAGCAATGCAGTAAGATCATCTCCGAGATTGGGAAAATTGTTTTTTTTTAATCACTCTCAAAGTGAGGGGAATATTGTGGCCACCTCCATGGTCCTCGAGAAATTTTCATTCCTGCAGTAGAAATAGGTGGATAAGGTCATGGAAGAATACACAAACATCTTGTCCTCCCCCATAGGGGTGCCCTTACACTGTTAGGTCAAGAATTCGATCGATCTAACCCCCGAAGCACCTCTACCTAATGGGTCGATATACCACTGATCCATTCTCTAAAATGAAGAGATCAAGCAACATATCTAGGAAATGCTACAAAAAGTGCACAGTCGATCAAGTTCCTCCCCTTGTGGAACTCGATTATACTTGTACAAAATAAGGATGGGACCTAGAGACTCTGCATTGATTAACATGCACTAAACAAAATCATTGTCAGGAACAACTATCCAATCCCATGGATTGATGACCTTCTTTAACAACTCAAGGGGGTCAAGTATTTTAGCAAGATCAATGTGAAGTCTGGCTATCACTAGATTCCAATAGAGCCCAAATATGTATGGAAGATTGCCTTCAAATCGAAGGAGAGCCTTTCTGAATAATTGGTCATGCATTTCGGGTTGGAAAATTCCCCTGCTACTTTTATCAGGCTTATGGATGAAATATTATGTCCCTTCACCAACTCATTTGTGGTTTTATCTGTGGATGACATTCTTATGTTCAACAAGAGTTGGGAAGAGCACTTGCAACACCTTCAATAGATCCTTCAGACCTTATGGAAAACTATGCGCCAACCTATGTTTTTCAAACTATGTGCCAACCTGGAGAAATGCGCCTTTGGCATGGGCCAAGTCTAATATTTGGGTTACATCATAGATGATGAAGGTGTGCATGTGGATTCAGATAAGATCCAAGTTATTCGGTATTGGCGAGCCCCGACCACTGTCATAGAGCTTCACAACCTTTTGTGCCTTGCCAATTTTTATCGCAAGTTCATGTTGTGATTCCCCCATATCACTTGGACCTTGAGTCAGGTTACCAAGGACTAAGTGAAAGAAAAAAAAATTTGGTCTGATTCCCAACATAAGGCATTCATTGAACTGAAGCATTTCCTATGCTCTGCACCTGTACTCACATTTCCAGATCTGCAATAACCATTTTAAATCGAGAGAGACACCTTTGAATATGCTATTGGTGTAGTTCGCACCTAGCAAGCGCATCCAGTGGCCTACCACAATGAGACAATTTCTGAAGAAATTCAAAAGTACCCCACCTATGATAAAGAAATGTATTCTATCATGTAGAATTTCTGGTAATGGAAACATTACATTCTGGGGAAGGAAATGGTGATCCACACAGATCATCAACCTCTTGAGTTCATACAAACACAAGAGAAGTTGAAAAATGATTGCCATCAAAAGTGTTCTACATATATGTAACAAATCCATTTTAACATTAACTACAAGAAGGGAAACACCTATCATGTTGCTAATTGCCTCATTCGGCCCCCAATTGCATCACTAACTATTGTTCTCAACTCTTGTGTCCATGAGACTTCTGGAAGGCCACAAGTGTACAAAAATGATCCATAGTTTTCCATCACTTACCAGATGTTAGTGGATGACAAGAAAGTTCCATATTTCCACCTCCAGTACACATTATTATGCTACCTAGGCCACCTTTGTGTTCCTTCAAGTGAGCATGCCAAATTTATTTTCGAGGTGCACTACAGTTAGGTCGCATGACACTTTGACATGGAGAAAACTATGGTAGTACTACAATGGTACTTTTATTGGAAAAAACTTCAACATGGCATTGGAAAATATATCATATATTACACTTCCTATGCCATTGCCAAGCTAACCATCAAAAAACAAGGCTTGTACACTCCTCTGCCTACTCCCAGCTAGCCATGAGAAACCATATCCATGGACTATCTGTTAGGCCTCCCTTCTACAAAGCATGGAAATGACTATGTATTTTTTATCGTGGAAATATTTTCTAAGATGGCCATGCTTTCAGCTTGCAAGAAGAGCATCATAGTAGAGGATACTGCCAAACGCTTCTTCGAATGAGTATGGGTACATTTTGGAATCCCACAAACCATTATATCAGATCGAGATAGAAAGTTCCTGAGCACATTTTGGTTGAGAATCTAGACATTATTGGACACCAATCTCATCAAGTTGATTGCATTCAATCCCCAGACCGATGGCTAGACATAGGTCATCAATAGGATGATAGTGCACATCCTACGCATGTACATATCCAAGCATCGACGAACCTAGGATGTGAGACTTTTTTATGTGCATCACAACTATAACATCCTACGCATGTACATATCCATGGACTATCTGTTAGGCCTCCCTTCTACAAAGCATGGAAATGACTATGTATTTTTTATCGTGGACATATTTTCTAAGATGGCCATGCTTTCAACTTGCAAGAAGAGCATCATAGTAGAGGACACTGCCAAATGCTTCTTCGAATGAGTATGGGTACATTTTGGAATCCCACAAACCATTATATCAGATCGAGATAGCAAGTTCCTGAGCACATTTTGGTCGAGCATCTAGACATTATTGGACACCAATCTCATAAAGTTGATTGCATTCAATCCCCAGACCGATGGCTAGACATAGGTCATCAATAGGATGATAGTGCACATCCTACGCATGTACATATCCAAGCATCTACGAACCTAGGATGTGAGACTTTTTTATGTGCATCACAACTATAACATAGCTCTCCACAGCTCGATTGGCCGCAATCCTTTTCAAGTGGATCTGGGCCTTCAACCATTATGTCTGATTCATTTTCCATGCCTCATGTTACTACACAGACAAAATCCACACATGTACAATCTGATGCTGACAAAGAAATCCGGTTTATTGAATGCATCCAACACATTTTCCAACAGGTGCATGACATATTGGATAAGTCCAATTCCAAGTACAAGAAATGACATGATCAATATTGGGTGTCACACAAGTTTCAGGTGCGTGACAAATTTTGGTTGCATTTGCAAAAATAATGCCTTATCGAAGCCCATCAGAATCTCATACCACTCTAATATGGGCCTTGCACCATCACCAAGGTCATGGAAGACAATTATTTTTAGCTCAACATTCCCCCATTCCTTGGCATGCATCTAGTGTTTAATGTGGACCACCTTCGACCATACTTTCCACCAATACATATAAGACATTGCAGAATAAGTCACACCAATAGAGCTAAACCCAGAAGCATGGAAAAAGCCATAAATGATCAGATCATGGACACATATCAAGAACACTCGTCAGAAAAACCAACTATATCGTATTTTCAAAGTTGGCCAACTCCTACACCAAGGAAAGTGACTCACAAGGGACCAAGGTCGGTAGAAGTTTCCCCATCTCATGGAGGCACTCAATCCAACGGGGACCATTGCTTCCTAAGGGGGGAGGACTGAACTAGGTGAATATTGGTGGCCTCTCACCTATTCCACTTGGACCCCCACTATTGTTTCTTTCTATACAATTTACTATTTTTGACAACTTTTCGAGTCCTAAACTTCTAGAGCTGTTTTGAGTCCCTAAACGACATTTTTTTTAGAAAACAGGAAATCCCCAATCTTGCAACACAGGTTTTCAATATAAATTTGTAATCCTTAGATATATATTTCAAACAAGGAATCCTACACATCAAATGAAGAATGTATGCCAAAGTTAAAACCCTGGGAAGTTGATGTACCGATTTACCCCAACGAGGCCCACTGACTTTTTGTGCTTCATCTCCTAGGGTTAGGTTTTGGGATGTTTAGTGTTTTCCACTATTTCTTAATAATAAATACGCATTCAAGCCTCATTATAAAATAGTTCAGAAGGAATTTATCTGCCACATATCTTCTCAGAGATAATATACCATTGCTTGAGCTAGATGTTTGTAAACAATTTTTAGTACTTTGTTATTAATGAATTGAAGTTATGTTTTCGTTGTATATCTATGTTTCTATTTATGTCTATATTTCATTTCATTCCTTCATAAATATATATCATCCCCACCATCTGATAATAAACGACATCCAACATCGATTCACTCACCCCTATACACTCTGGCATTGGTCACCTTTGTCATATGTCCAACCCATAGTGCGATATATACATTTTTATGACTATCCCCCTCCATCCAAGGCTCCATGATCTCCAATTTTCTCAACTATTCAATGTTAGCCCACATGCACTTATATACTTAAAATTAAAGAATCTATCATTTACCCCTTCAAGATTATCCCTCCACATATTATAGTATAAGAGTGGTGTGTGTGTGTAATATTCAAGTGTAAACTAGTGCCACACATAATTCCACCTACTAATATATATTTCTAATCTATACCACGTGAGTCCCTTATTTTCCTTCATATGACTCACATATTTGCGGGAATGACCCACTTACCAACATATATAATGTGGGACCCAACTATATGTGAACCAACCATAAATATGATATATATATATATAAAAGTGCGCATGGATATATATATATATATATATATATATATATATATATATATATATATATATATAAGTGTGCATGGACATATATATTTACCATGCACACTGTTTGGACCTTTATATTGATCTAACAGTAGGGATGAGACGGAGGATGCGATGAATATGATACAATTGTTGATCCCCTCCTCCCTGTGATGTCACCAAGGGAGGGGTGGGGGTGCGCACTCACCATTCCACACTGAGGTTCCACCAATGTGATCCAACGGTTAACGTTTGGCCCCACAACATCCATGGTATATGGAGACATGACTCTCTTTGGTATGGAGAAGAAGGGAGGGGGTCTACTTTTGGATTATCATCATTCATTCATCAATGGATCACCACCATCAATTGCATAAGTGGTTATGCACTCCAATACTTGTTCATACGTGCCATGTGACCCTTCCTTATTGTGACGTTTCTTATGATGGTTAATCCCCTTCCATCCAGGATTCCATTAGTCAACACTTTGCATTATGACGGTGGTGCTTAAACATTCTCCATATGATTGGGGTGCTGGACCCTCTCACTGGGGCTTGGCATTAACCCCCCATTTCTCTCCCTCCTGGTCACATGACTCATCATGCAATTGGGGCACTGGAATTTCGAACAAGCGTGAAACCATTTGTATAGCGCACACAACACCTAACTTCAAGCCTTCATTGTAATTTTGGTGAACAACATCTCAAAAAGACTTGTAATCATCATGCATATAGTTAATAATTTTCATGGCCATTGACTTGGTGGTTAGTATTTTCGAGAGAGCATAAAATAGTGGAACACTCTTAGCCTATGTTATAATATTAATGTCTAGTTTATCCTTTCCAGCAATTTCATATTATCCCATAGGGCCTGCTAGGTTTAATCCTCGCAATGGTTAATTCATACCCATTATTCTTGATAAATGATGGTATACTAAATAGTTATACCTCCAACCCATTATTACATGCACAAACACATATCTAAATAATGCTTTATAAGGAATTTTTCCTACGACAGTCAGCTCTATGTTTACCTAGTACATGATGTTATTTTTGATATGGTGCTAATTTGCATTATAAATTTTCTTCACATATGTGATGTACTAGTGAAAAGACAACAAAATATATGTGTCCTGATGCTCTGTAATTTCCAAACATCTTACGAGTATAGTTATTATACCATTTTGGAGGATTTTTTAGAATTCTATCAATCTTTCAAGGATTGTAATGCAACTTATACAGTCACTCAAATTTATGGGTATGCCACTTTACCATGGTAGATTTTAGTAATTATGAATTCCATCACACAATGTTTTGATTAGATCTATGAGTTATGGACTGTATCATTTCGTCCTATCATACATGTCATGATTGCTTTTATTTCTATTCCAGATGGAGATCCATAGTCTCATTTAGCAATGGAATGAATGCTTCCAACAATACACTTGTTTGAAGTTTATAATTAATTCTTAGACTTATATCATGTTCGTTTCTGGTGTAGGGCTATTCATGTATATATTTGTATGTATAAAAATAAAATGAGTTATGTCTTCTCAATCCAATTTTCAAATTGAAACTCATGGGGTTATGTTAGTGTTTCACCTACAACACTGAGTACAATTTTGATACCAATCATCTTAGTCCAATTAGATTATACGTTTCAATAAACACAACATTATATATAGGCATTGTTGAAACATAAAAGAAACATCTATGTCCTTATACATATGAAAAACCACATTATATATCATGCTTTAGATGTTGGTAGTACCAAATGAATTCAATGACACATGCATGCAATTCATTGTAATAACCATACATAAGAAATACTTATATTAGGTGGAGCTGGGAAATTGAGTTAGGGACAACAAATCTCCACCCAAACTTATATTGGGATGCACTATGATCTTTCTTGTAGGAAAGTCACCCCTGAGACAGATTCCAGAGCATGATTGAGGAATTTTCTCAAGGGATTAAAACAAAATACACCAACTGGGACATGGAATCGACATGTCCAATCACCTCCACCACTAGCTAAATCACATCACTCAATTCTGCACAAGGAATTTACAATTACCAATGAAGTCCAAGCTTACTCAACCCTTAAGAATTGTTCCTTGACATTGCTCAAATAAACAATATACGTAAATGACTCTACAGGTTCAAGTGGGTCTCTGCTACACTCCAGCTCATGTTTTGTTCCACCAAACCTTCCCAATCTCCTCAAAGCCTCTCTTCATATTCAAGTTATGATGACATATCTTTGTGAAACTTCCCAGAATATTTTTGGAGCTCACTACATCCTCTTTGCATTGCTCTCCTCAAGAAAACATGTCCATGTATTCGAAGGCTTTTCTATTTTCAAGCTATGTTCTTCTCCCTTCCATTTGCTACATAGTCTGTCCTCCCACTCTTCTGTCTATTCACCCCAAAAATATTTTTCAGTCATTAATCACGCCTTCCCTTTATGTTATGTCTCTCCTATCCATTTTTCCTGCTTGTCCGAGATTTCTTCATCTTGTGGAATCATGTCAGTTTCCCCCTATCTCTCTGATTTTCCCTTTTGATGGCTAGAAATTATATGTACACCTAGTCACAAATTGACCCTTGTTGTGTGGTCATCTCTCCATTGGTCCTGTTGGTATGCATTTAGTTAGAAAGAAGTATGCTCCATGTCTCATCCTTAGTTGATATTTTTGCAGCTTATCCCTTGTGTACACCTATTAGCCTCCATTGTTACCATCTAGCAATCATCAACCCAAGAAATTTCCCCCTCCTCAGGTTTATAATCTGTGTCCTTGAATTCAACTCATTTTTATTTAAATCACTTTACAATGATTGGGAAAAGTAACAGGGGTTGTCACACTCCTTTTCTTCGCTAGAGTGAAAAATAACGCCTCATGCTCCAACCTCGTAATTTTTTTTTTTTGGCTCGGTCCACGAGGATTTGAACCTTGGATATCATTGTTTACATAATATTTCATATCATGGAAATTTCCAATTGAGTTGCACCCCGTGGGCATATTAGGTCATTATTATAGAAAGAAAATGGATATACCATTTTTTACATCACCAACACAATGTATACAATAAGTTTCAATAAAAAATATTAAACAAAAATATTTTTTTAGGTGATAGATATTACAATACTTGTATCATGATCTAAAACTACTTCTGCTTGGCTAAGTGCTTGTCTTCCTCGGACGTAATGAAACAATTTAATGGCCTAAGACCCAAAGGCATCTAGCATGAACAAAAACCTTCCCCCTTACAAACCACCAACGGGTTATTTCAGGTGGTGTGGTTTTCTTTGAATAACGATGATGAGTCGACCTACATTCATAGATAATAGTTGGTTTGATAAGTGACTATGATAGTTTTTCCTGCTGTATATAAAAATACATGTATTATGATACATTTCACATGACTTATGATAATTTTTCTCACTGTGTAAAAATACTTGTATTATGATACGTTTCACATTGTTAAGATGCAATAGCATTAAATAAGGCAAGGCACATCAGTAATAGACATTTTATGCACAAAATTCACCTATAAAAAAAAATAGTAACATGCCACCATTTAATTATGGTCAATAATTAGAAACAAATTAATTCATATTATTATTATTATTATTATATTATTATATTAAATTATAATTAAAAAAAGTAAACACTAAAAAAACAAGTATTATGTTTATTTTTATTTTATATTATAAAAATAATAAAAAAATATAAATATAATTTTAGAAAACATTCTAATAAAATTATTAGAAAATGAGAATATATATATATATATATATATATATATATATATATATATATATATTTATTTATTTATTTTTATTTTATATTAAAAATATAAAATAAAATGTAAATATTTTTTTTTAGTAAAACTTAATTCATATTCCCCTTCACGTTCTTTAAACATTTGCAACTTCTATGTACTCCATGTTCAAATATATTTGGTTAACTCAAATTCAAATCGATGTGACTTGCAACCTATATTTATGTCGATAGGCATTCTATTATGAGGTTCTTTGTGGTGACACTATTGAGATTTGTCATCTCCCGGACATAAAATTTCAAACACGAACCAACAAATGGGTTTAAGAAATTCAAAGTGCTCGTTGTCGCGGATGCCCCACCGGTTCCCTTCAGCGCAAAATTCATTGAAGCCAACGGATTAGACAATTTCATTATTAATACTCAACTTTCCATTCATGTTGAAATCATCTATTATGGGCACTACAAATTCACCATGGTTCACAATGTAATTATTAAATCAATGATTTATGAGTTTTATGGTATCAACAATTTCTGAATTTTACCCTTTGCTTGATTTTGCAATGAGTGGGTTACATTAAGTAGTGGACCATAACGTGTTTGAGATGTGTACTAGTCCGGAGAGTATCATTTCAAAATTTCGAGTCAAATCAAACTTCCCATGCATTAACATAAGTTGATTTCACATCTGTATGGGAATAATATGTGAATTTGGCTTTCTTGGTATATGTTTATTTATCTGCTGAAAATTGGTTGGAGTTTGTTTGCATATATGACTAAAAAAATGGTGATAACTAACTCCAATCCTATTTGGAGCATGGATACTGTGCTTAGCCCTAGAATCATGGGCGATGTTGATCATTTTAGCCCCATTGAATCTCTAATGAGCAATCCCCTTTTGTCTGGCCTAATAAATTCATTTTCTGCCCATTGCTACCTTCTCCTAGCCTCAAAAATCACATAAAAAGGCCGTAAACCGTACTCGAAAATATGCTTAAGGCCCAACACCTTTCGGCCAGACCCTTGCACCTTTTCTTCCGCATAACCCGGTGCCAGAACCAAGCGCAAAAGAACTAGACGCTCATCAACCAAATGATCGGGCTAAACATTAGCCGTCGATATTTGCAGATCGGACGATCTTTATGAATCGACACAGTGCATGTGGCCCATTCCATTCATTTCCCAAATCATATGTGCACCGTCCGATCATCTTCTCAAATCAACGGTCCACAGTCTATTTACCCTTGTGCTCCCCGTGTCCAAAAACACTGTCCAAAACTGGTGGTATTCATCGCACTTCCTTTCGGAGGCGGGCGTTATTTATAATGCCATACATTATCTGCCATGTGTCTCCACGTACGGCCCCAAAACCACCCTCCATCATGCATTATTGTTCGATCAAAGTCACAGCATGATATTCCCGACAACCGTCCGATCTGGAGGTCTTCATCCGACGATTGTCGCTCCACGAAGATGCACGAGTTTTAATCTAAAGTTTACAGTGTCCTTGGCCCACAGTTCATCGCTCTCCGACATAGTTTTAGCCATTGATCTCGGCTCGAGAACGAATGGTCCAGATCATTTGCATGTTGCATGGTTGATCCCATTTCTCCACGTCATCATTCCACGTGCTCCTGTCGTGCATTCGTTCATCTCCTCATATATATTCCTATTCAAAGGTCAAATGTTCATTATCTACGTCAAATATCATGCATTCCTCGAACCCTCACCAAAACATTCCTCCGCCATTTCTCTGTATTTTCTTCGTCACCACCCCACGCACTTCTGCCATTTCATCATGTTGCGTTGCTGCATTTCCATCCCCATGCATTGGTTTTCTTGACAATTTTGTGTGTTTTGCAAGGTACGAGCGAGAATAAATTGCCATGATTCACAGCTCTTAATTAAAAATGGAAAAAATATAGGAAAGGATCATTGTTTAGGAGCCGAAACCATAAAGAAAGTCCTGGGAGGTTGTTGTGACAAGACTTCCATTAAAGAAGCAGGGGTAAAAATCTATCCAACCCTCCAAGAGCTATTCAAAATGCAGATTGCGCAGATCCAGACATAAATATTGCAAGCAAAGAGTATCCGTGGAAAGTAGAGAATTAAAGGCATGGAGTGAAGATTTCAGGGCCTGATCTAACCTTTTGAAGGCCGAGTACCAAGTTGAAGATCCTACAGATCACTCCAAATATTTGTACACAGAAAATAATACCCTCAAGGCTTTATTTCAGCAGAGCTTTCTCTCTAGGAAAGGACGGGATGTCAATATGATTTCAATTTTATGACGTGTCCCTGAAGAAACTTTTCCCAGTGCATTTACCTCAGAAAGCAGATCACAGAGTACCAAAAGCACTACAACGCCGTCAAACAGTATGGGCGGGCATTTTTCACCATCCTGTCTTAACTAGGCTAATTAAATGTTCATCTACTACTCTCTTTTGGGAGCTTTCTTTCTCTCCTATAAAGCTCCCTAAGAACGAATTATTGAGGGTTCTAGATTTTATTAGAAAATTATGCAGTGAAAGGATTTTTGTATACATTTTGTAAAATTCTTGTATTAAGGCTCAGAACCCATAGGGTCTCAGTGAGGAGGAGTTCCATCTGTTAAAGAGGATTCTGGTCTTTGGTATTTCACAGTATGTAACTTTCTTTATTGTGCTATTTTAATATATCATTTCATTTCATCCATCTGTCTTGTATCATGTTTTGGAATGCGAGTGGATCACTGATTTTTGGTATGGATTTATCCTAGTTGATACCCATTCTTGGATTAGTCAAGCGCTTTAAATATGGCTCATGCATGATATTCTGTTCCATTATTCAGCTAAACCATACTTCTGCCATATTAGTTTCTTTGGGAGGGTGCTTTTAAAATGCTATTTTCATGTATGGATTCTTAGATTGGTAAGCCCATGCATGGTGGTATTGTATATTTGGGTATCAGATCAATGTTAGCTAATATCTCCTCAATACTTCATTCACCACATACACTTTCTGATAACTTATTTCTATGATGTATTTCTGAATCGGCCCTCTTTGCAGTAAACTGTCTCTAAATTGTCTGCTGCTTTTACATTGGGGTTTTGCATGTTGTCTCTGCGACATTCCTATCTCTGTATCAGTTTCTGAAGGTCTCAGTCCCATTCAGATTAATATTCCTTGTTTTACAAGAGATAGCATGAGAGATTTTCATTGATAACTCTACCTGTTATACCATATGCTCCTTGCTATATAATATGTCCTAGGCACTGGTCTATCACAAGTCTAGGCTGTCTCTAGTAGCGACAACATATTTTTGGCACCATTTCTCGGGACGAAGTTAAGAAATTTTAAAATCCCTGGGCCTCGACAAAATCTAATTCACTCTTCAAGTAGGTGAGCATGGAGAGTTGAGAGTTGTAGATCCCTCACCTTGGCGACTCCACATTCGTTTATCAGATAAATCTATTTGCAGTCCTGGCTCCTCAAAAGCCACACCTGAGGTCAGATACATCTCAGCCAAAGACACCTTTTGTGTCTGACCCAAAGAAGATCGTACATAGGAGAAGTTGGAAAGAAAGGCGATCAGCACGCACTAAAATCCCTGGGTTTTCTCAAGAAGACTATCCATCCTCTTCCTCTCAAGAAGTCCAAGTAGAAAATCCCTACTCCACTGAGGAAAATCCTGAATATTACTCAGATAGTCCACCCCGGGGAGGCGTTAGAACTAAAGATAACCCTCATCCTACTCCTGAAGCCGAAGAGGTAAAAGAAGTCACTGAAGTAGCTACTGTTAACCATGAACTATTCCCATCAACACCTCAGGCTGCTGTACAATATATTCCTATCGTTATTCATACTCCACTTCCACCTCCTCCTCTTCCTCCATTTACACATCAAACTATGGCACTACCTCCACCCCCTCCAATGGCAAATGTTCCAGACTTCTTGCTAAATAAATATGCTCCTCTGGAATTACCCCAAGTGTTGAATGATATGCCCCAACATTATCTTAAGATCTTGCCTAGCTTCAACGGGGAAAATGAGATTGATGCTCAAAAACATCTTGAGACTTTCTTCTCTTTTGCAGAGAACTTTAATGTTGAACATTTAGATGTGGTCTTAAGACTGTTTGTGCAATCTCTTGATGGTGAAGCTCGAAAATGGTTTAAAACTTTGGCAGGTCATTCTATTACCACTTGGATAATATGGAAGATACATTTCTTAGAAAATGGGGGGAGAAGAAAGATCATGGACAATGTCTTACTGAGTTTAATACACTCAAGAAAAGATATAATGAAGGGGTGTCAGAATTTATCAAGAGATTTAATAAATTGTATTTGAGCCTGCCTGCTAACATGAAACCTCATCAAACTATTGCTAAAGTTGTTTTTGTAGCAGCCTTTTATTCATAATTTGGTTTCTCTCTCAGAGAAAGAAAGCCTGCCACCCTAGATGATGCTCAGACATATGCTCTAGAGTTGGAGGAAAATTTTGCTTCCACTGGTAAATCAAAGGGAAAATCTGAACAGGATACTAGAAGAAGGGGCAAAGAGGAGGTATATACCTCTAATGAGGACCGAGACTCAGACAGAATGGAAGAAATGAAAAAAATGATCAAGAACATTTATAGTTAGCTGGGTAAACTTGATTTGGGGGCCAAGCATTCAAACTCCAAGAATTTACAGAATGCTCCAAACAGGGGTTATAATCTCCAGTATAGGAAACCACCCCTGCAAATATTACAAAAATAATGGAAGGAGCAACAAGATCAGGTACCACACCCGTTGTACTTGGAGGGTCCAGTAGATAACCCTGCTCAATATGCTGCCTATGAGCTAGAGGATGCAAATATTGCTTTTTCAAATAATGATGAGGTAGAATGCCCATTGCAAGATAGTGATGGAACCGAGTCCTCATTACAAGAAGAGGAAAAATCTAGAGACACAGAAGACTCAGAAGTTGATTACTGTTGTAAACAATTTGCTGATTTCATGCAAGCACAATTCAATAGAAAATATGATCTCAGATCCTCTAGAAAGAGGACTCGTACTCAAGAACAAGAAGAAGAAGCACCACTTCAAAAGGATGCACCTGCTCAGAAGGAATCAATAGTGCAGAAAGTCACAGACAAGGGTAAGAGTCCTCTAAGCAAACCTTTGCAGTCTAATGATCAAATCCCTTATTCTTCAAAAGTAGTCACTTCCCCTAATGCAAAATCTGTGTCAAAAGAAGCCAAACCCTCAACTGGAAATAAAGAGTCCAAAGAGGTTGTAATAGAAAAGTCCCCTTCTGCTTTTAGCCTGCAAAAGGAACTTAAGAAAGTCAAAATCCTAGTCCCCTTAACTGAACTGTTGAAACAACCAGCATACCAATCACAAGTCACCTCTTTCATGCTCCCTCCAGAAGCAGCACTCATCCCAGATAGTCTCAACCTTCAAGAAGAAATATCCATGGTTGTATTTGGTCCACATGTCGAGGAGATAGATCCCTCTACTCCTCCCTTCTATGTGTCTCTAGTAATTCATGACCTGCTATTACATAACTGTATGCTAGATTCTAGGGCTTCCCATAATCTTATGCCTCTTTCAGTCATGGAACAACTAGGATTACAAATCACCCGTCCATACAAATACCTCTATTCATTTGATTCCAAAAGAGTTAAATGCCTAGGGATGATTAAGGATTTGGTAGTCAATTTGGCCCAAATACCAGCAAAAAGTGTGGTAATGGACATCATGGTGGCCGACATCCCAGCTCGCTTTGGCATGCTGCTGTCAAGGTCCTGGGGAACAAAAATTGGCGGGTCAATCAAGCTGGATCTAACATATGCCACTATCCCAGTTTTCAGTGGTTAGGAGAGGAGGTTGTACAGGGAAACCTGATTTGTCAAGATAGTTACTAAGGATGACAGCTCTATAAATTCACCAATCTATAGTAAAGAAGGAGATTTCTCATGCTTGATGCTGGAAGAATATCAGTATTATGCTAATGAACCATCCTTCTGCCAGAGTCAGACTGAGCAGTCCTTAGAGAGCCATGATGCAGGAATCTGGACACTTCATTTTGATGGAGCAAATTCAAGAGAAGGTAATGGGGCTGGAGTGCTATTGATTTCTCCTGCAGGCAAATGGATCCCACTATTTTTCAAACTAGAATATGAAGCCACCAACAATGTGGTTGAATATGAAGCGCTTCTATTAGCATTACAAACGGCCAAGAGCATGAATATAAAAATTTTAAAAGTTCTGGGAGATTCAGAACTAGTGGTTAGAAAAGTCAGGAATCAGTGTCAGACCAAACATCCTAGGCTAAGGGCTTATAGGAATGAAGTTTGGGACATAATAGAAAATTTCTTCTTTAAATTTAATATCCAGTTCATGCCCCAAGAATAGAATAGGATGGTTGATTCCCTTGTTGTGGCTGCTAGTACATTTCAACCACCTCATAACCCTCTTTTAAGATATGAAGTTGAGGTGCGTTATCGACCATCAATCCCAGATAACATTAAGCACTGGCAGGTATTTGAGGATGAAGAACAGATGAAGAGATTCCTGGAAACAGTAGGAGAATTCTCCAATATGGAGATTGATGCTGATGAAGAAGAGGTTGAGTCTGGAGATACTTCAGAAAGAAATTAGGAAAAGAAAGTGGCAGGTAATAAGGTGCTGCAGTTAAAGGGAAACATAATACCTAGAGGGCTGGTGCCTCTAGAAAGGTTATTTGAAAAGAATGATGTCCCACTGTAGCCAGGCAAAGTGGTAAAAGAGAATCAGGTAGAAGACCTGAATTTGGGTACTGAGGCTGATCCCAAGATCGTAAAATTGTCCAAAAAGATCCCAGAAGAATAAAGGCTATATCAAAAATTATTTCTGTCTTACAGAGATGTGTTTACATGGTCATATTAGGACTTGAAAACTTTTGATACTAGTATTATGCAGCACAAAATTCCACTGAAGGCAGATGCAAAGCCCCATAAGAAGAAGCTAAGAAAAATCAATCCCCTATTGCTTCCTTCTATTGAGAAGGAAATTAAGAAGCTGTTAAAGGCCAAAATAATTGTACCATTGAGGTACTCTGAATGGGTGGCAAACCTTGTCCCTGTACGAAAGAAGAATGGAGAAATAAGGTTGTGTGTGGATTTTAGAAATTTAAACAAAGCATCCTTAAAGGATAATTATCCACTACCTAAGATGGATTACATCCTGCAAAAAGTGGTTGGAGCTTCTAGGATGTCAATGATGGATGGATTCTCTGGTTATAACCAGGTGGCTGTACTTCCAGAAGATCAAAAGAAGACTACTTTCACCACACCATGGGGTACATTTATGTATTCCAGGATGCATTTTGGATTGATTAATGCAGGGGCCACTTTGTAGAGGGCGATGGACATCGCTTTTATTGGGGAGAAAGATAAATTATTGGTGGTCTACCTTGATGATATCACTATATTTTCCAAGAATGATACTGAGCACATTGAGCACCTGCATAGAACTTTTGAGAAATGCAGAAGGTATGGTCTCTCTTTGAATCCTCAAAAGTCTTTATTTGCATTAGAAGAGGGAAAGTTTTTGGGCCATATTGTGACTAAATATGGGGTGAAAATAGATCCTACGAGAGTAGAGGTTATAAATGGTATTTCTTTCCCTAGAAATAAGAAGGAAGTGCAGGTATTCCTGGGGCGTATGAATTTTCTAAGAAGGTTTATCCTTAACTATGCTGAGATAGTTAGGCATATAACATACATGCTGAAGAAGAATAATGAGGTAAAGTGGTCCCAGGAATCAAGGGAAGCATTTATCAGGATAAAGAATTCTTTTTCAAAAGCCCCTGTGCTAGCCGGGCCAGATTATGCCAAACCATTTATGATCTTTTCATTTGCATCACCTCATACAGTAGCAGGAGTTTTATTGCATAAAAATGAAGAAGGGTATCAGCAGCCTATTTCCTTCTTCAGTCAGGTTCTTCTTGATGCATAATTGAAATATAAAATATTGGAGAAGCAGGCATATGCCCTGGTGAAATCCCTTAAATCATTCCGCGTGTATATCTTACAGTCCCACATCACTGCATTTGTGCCTGCAGCTGCGGTAAAAGATATTCTTATCCAGGGGGATAGTGAAGGAAAAAGGGGTAAGTGGATTGCTAAAATAGAGGAATATGACTTAGACATCCACCCTACTAAGCTGATCAAAGGACAGGGGCTTGATAAAATGTTATCTGAATCAAAATATCAAGCTTTGGGCATAAATTTGTCCATTATAGCAGGTGAGGAGTCTGAAGAGAAAGAAGAGTGACAGGGAATTGGGGTACCTACTCCAGAAATACATGTAAAGTACCTCACCAATCATTGGTACAAAGAGATAGTAGAATATCTCCTCACACTCAGCTGCCCACCAAGCTGTGATGAAGCTAAATACAGAACACTAAGATTGAAATCCCAGAAGTACATAGTCCCCAATGGCCGATTATATTGGCGTGATCCCTCGAGCATCCTACTCCCGTGTCTCATAGAGGATGAGGTAGAGAGTATTATAGCTAAATTTCATGAAGGAATCTGTGGGGGTCACTACAACTGGAGGGCCACTGCTCACAAAATCATGAAGGCTGGTTTTTATTGGCCCAAGCTTTTTTGAGATTTTTTTACCTGGGTTATAGCTTGTGAGAAGTGCCAAAAATTCGCTGAAAGACAGAAGTTAGCAGCTCTGCCGTTGATTCTCGTTCATGTAGATAAACCATTCATTCAATGGGGAATCAATTTTATAGAAGAAATACACCCACCTTCAAGTGGACAGCATAAATGGATATTAACTGCCACTAATTATTTCACAAAATGGGTGGAAGCCATACCTGCATGGAATGCTACTGATGCTGTGATAATAAAATTCATGGAAGAAAACATCATATCCAGTTTTGGTTGCCCTGCCAGAATAGTGACAGATAATGCCCAGGATTTCAAGTCTACCAAGTTTGTGAATTTCTGTTAGCAATATAACATCACTCTAAGCCACTCCACAGCCTATTATCCCCGGGGAAATGGCCTGGTAGAATCTTCCAATAAAACCCTGGTGAGGGCATTGAAGAAGGCTATAAATGAAAATCAGAAAAACTGGGATTCCCAGTTAAACTTTTCTCTATGGGCCAATAGAATTACCAGCAAGAGAGCAACTGGAAAATCCCCATATGAGTTGGTATATGGGAGGGCAGCAGTATTTCCTATTCAATTGGCCCTACCAGTAGCCCGATTCATGTAGGAAATTCAAGATGAGCCTGATGATATGACCAGGCGAATAAACCAATTGGTGGAATTAGAAGAAACACGTAATCAGGTAAATCAAAGGCTGACAGAGTATCAGGAGAAGATGAAATACCTTTTTGATCAACATGCCAAGGATAGAAATCTGCAGATTGGTGATTTAGTACTCAGGTGGGATATCCAGAGGGCTGAAAAGGGAAAACATGGAAAATTCGACCCACTCTGGTTCGGTCCTTTCAAGATTGTGGAGCGGGGAGGTAACAATACTTTCAAGTTGGAGAATTTACAGGGAGATTTTCTTGATGCCCCTGTGAATTGTCAGTTCCTTAAGCCCTACTTCCAATTCTGATGCAGGAAAAGTCACCCTGGTGTATTATACTGTATAATAGTTTTTTGCTTCATCTTTATTTGAATAATGTGAGTATCGTGATGAATCACGAAGTAAAAAGAAGAAGGGCTGAAGAGCAGAATTAACACAAAAGAGTATCTGGTGGTCTACGAAGTTCTCGACACGTCCAAGGATGAACGTACCGTCCCCAGGTGGAGCCAATTTTGATCATTTCAACTCCCATTGAATCTCTGATGAGCAATCCCCTTTTATCTGGCCTGATAAATTCATTTTCTGCCCATTACTACCTTCTCCCAGCCTCAAAAATCACATAAAAAGGCCGTAAACCGTACTAAAAATATGCTTAAGGCCCAGTACCTTTCGGCCAGACCCCTGCACCTTTTCTTCCGCATAACCCGGTGCCGGAACCGAGCACAAAAGAACTAGATGCTCATCAACCAAATGATCAGGCTAAACATTAGCCGTCGATATTTGCAGATCGGACGATCTTTGTGAATCGACACAGCGCCTGTGGCCCATTCCATTCATCGCCCAAATCGTATGTGCACCGTCTGATTATCCTGTCAAATCAACGGTCCACAGTCTATTTACCCTTATGGTCCCCGCATCCAAAAACACTGTCTAAAACCGGTGGTATTCATCGCACCGCCTTTCGGAGGCGGGCGGTATTTCTCAAAACGGAGTGATGCCATACATTATCTATCATGTGTCTCCACGTACGGCCCCAAAACCACCCTCCATCGTGCATTATTTTTCGATCAAAGTCACGGCGTGATATTCCTGACATCCATCCGATATGGAGGTCTTCATCCAACGGTTGTCGCTCCACGAAGATGCACGAGTTTTAATCTAAAGTTTACAGTGTCCCTGGCCAACAGTTCATCGCTCTCCGACACAGTTTTAGCCATTGATCTCGGCTCGAGAACGAATGGTCCAGATCATTTGCATGCCGCATGGTTGATCCCATTTCTCCACGTCATCATTCCATGTGCTCCTGTCGTGCATTCGTTCATCTCCTCATATATATTCCTATTCAAAGATCAAACATTCATTATCTATGTCAAATCTCATGCATTCCTCAAACCCTCACCAAAAAATTCCTCTGCCATTTCTCTGTATTTTCTTCGTCACCACCCCACGCACTTCTGCCATTTCATCATGTCGCATTGCTGCATTGCCATCCCCATGCATTGGTTTTCTTGACAATTTTTCATGTTTTGTAGGGTACGAGCGACGATAAATTGCGATGATTCACAGCTCTTAATTACAAATGGAAAAAATACAGGAAAGGATCATTGTTCAGGAGTCGAAACCATAAAGAAAGTCCTGGGAAGTTGTTGTGACAAGAATTCCATTAAAGAAGCAGGGGTAAAAATCTATCAAACCCTCCAAGAGCTATTCAAAACACAGATTGCACAGATCCAGACATAAATATTGCAAGCAAAGAGTATCCGTGGAAAGTAGAGAATTAAAGGCATGGAGTGAAGATTTCAGGGCCTGATCTAACCTTTTGAAGGCCGAGTACCAAGTTGAAGATCCTACAGATCACTCCAAAGATTTGTACACAGAAAACAATACCCTCAAGGCTTTATTTCAACAGAGCTTTCTCTCCAGGAAAGGACGGGATGTCAATATGATTTCAATTTTATGACGTGCCCCTGAAGAAACTTTTCCCAGTGCATTTACTTCAGAAAGCAGATCACAAAGTACCAACAGCACTACAACGCCGTCAAACAGTATGGGCGTGCATTTTTCACCATCCTGTCTTAACTAGGCTAATTAAATGTTCATCTACTACTCTCTTTTGGGAGCTTTCTTTCTCTCCTATAAAGCTCCCTAAGAACGGATTATTGAGGGTTCTAGATTTTATCAGAAAATTATGCAGTGAAAGGCTTTTTGTATACATTTTGTAAAATTCTTGTATGAAGGCTCAAAGCCCATAGGGTCTCAGTGAGGAGGAGTTCCATCTATTAAAGAGGATTATGGTCTTTGGTATTTCACAGTCTGTAACTTTCTTTATTGTGCTATTTTAATATATAATTTCATTTCATCCATCTGTCTTGTATCATGTTTTGGAATGCGAGTGGCTCACTGATTTTTGGTATGGATTTATCCTAGTTGATACCCATGCTTCGATTAGTCAAGTGCTTTAAATATGGCTCATGCATGATATTCTGTTCCATTATTCAGCTAAACCATACTTATGCTATATTAGTTTCTTTGGGAGGGTGCTTTTAAAATTCTATTGTCATGTATGGATTCTTAGATTGGTAAGCCCATGCATGGTGGTATTGTATATCTAGGTATTAGCTCAATGTTAGTTAATATCTCCTCAATACTTCATTCACCACATACACTTTCTGATAACTTATTTCTATGATGTATTTCTAAATCGGCCCTCTTTGTAGTAAATTGTCTCTGAATTTTCTATTGCTTTTACATTGGGGTTTTGCATGTTGTCTTTGTGACATTCCTATCTCTGTATTAGTTTCTGAAGGTCTTGGTCCCATTCAGATTAATATTCCTTGTTTTACAAGAGATAGCATGAGAGATTTTTATTGATAACTCTACCTGTTATACCATATGCTCCTTGCTATATAAGATGTCCTAAGCACTGGTCTATCACAACTCTAGGCTGTCTCTAGGAGCGACAACAGGCGACATGCTCCTTCTCTCCACTGGAGTAGTCATCTATGTGGGACATGGTCGGATTTGGAGTTGTTATATGAAATGCACTGGGATGGTGTGAAGCCCAATGAGTCCACCTTTTCTAGTGTCCTCAGTATATGTGCCAATCTATATGCTCTCGAAAATGGTAAGAAATTCCATTCTCTAATAATCAAAATGGTTTTGAATCATTTATTTTCGTGGAGCATGCCTTTTTTAGTATGTATTCCAAGTGAAAAAGTATTGATGATGGCCACCAAAATTTGACAGAATGGTGGTGTTAGGGTCCTATAATAATAGGGTTAATAATTTTTGAATTGAATTTGATCAGTCTTGTAAATATGTACATACTTTGCTTTTTACAAGTTGTTTTCCCATATTTGAAAATAAAATATGAAAAGAGGGTAAAAGTCATAAAAGAAAAATAAAAGGACTTGAAAAGAAAAGATCAGAAAGAATAAAAATGGACCCCAAACAAAAAAGAGATAAGAATAAGACATGAAAGTGATGCAAGTCAAAATTCCACTACTTTTTACTTTTACTGCAAATAAATGATTATGTGTAGCTTGTTCAAAATTCCATAATCCATGATGAGTTAAATAGTTTAATCTTAACTTTTTCATGCTTTGAATTTCATGTTTATAGATAGAGAATAAAGATCTGTCAAACAGTTTAAACTTGACAAATCAATAGATAGTTAGAGAATAAATGAGGAGTTCAACAGTTTATAGATAGAGAATAAAGATACGTCAGATAGTTTAAACTTGAAAAATCAGTAGATAGTTAGAGAATAAATGAGGAGCTTTAAAAGAAAAATGGATTTAGGGTTGCAAGCTCAAATGCACCCATGCAAAGGAAAAAATGGTAGAATAAATGATGGGTAGGTAGAAAGCAGTTACACAAGGCATGAATAAAACATCATCTAGAAAATTACTAATTTCCCTTCCCTCAAAAGTATTCCAGTATTCTAAACCTTTAGTTATAAAGGCTCAGAGCATTTCTTTGACTTTTTTTGGGACCATACCTAAGGCTTAATGACTGATTGGTACTAAGTATTGGATTCCCTTCATAAAAATCCTTTACCTCAACATTATCACCCTTTTTCCCAAGATAAAATCCCTTTTCCTAAGTTAAGACACCTTTTTTCTTAGCAAAATTAAAAACCCCCTTAACTAATTTCATTTCATACAAAAACATTTAAAAATCCCACAAAAATGCATTTAATAAGTGTAATGGGCCACAACTATGAAAAATATGCCCAAATGCTTAAAATTACACTTTATAAATGGTATTTGTATATTTTCCGCTCATTCATATCATATTAACATTTAACTTATTTTATTAATTCCACTATAATACCCTACCCCGTAGTTATATAAATTCACTTTATTAAATATCTCAAACCCACATTATAAGTTTATCCTATGGTTTAAATTAACCCATGTGACATATTCCACTTTTCCAGATAGGTTAAAAAATATATATTTTATTAAAAAATCCACCCTAAGGTCGCATTACACCTGTAAATAAGTTATTTACCATGTAAACCATATATCTCTCCTATCCCATTAAAACATTATATTTTACATTAAAACTATGTTTTAAACATATTAACTTAATCTCGCCGCACATAAAGTATCCCAGGTCCCACGCCCATACACCGAGCAACTTCACCGATAAATCACGACCGTTCGCACTCCCTTCGCTAGATCCGATGAACCACAAGCCGTATCACAATTTCAATAATGCGATGATTAATTATTTTTGGATTTGCGATATGGGTGGTATTTCCCTACCCTCTCTCCTCCATACGTCATCTTTCCACTGGATCGCATTCATTTGTGAAATACCATAAACCACCCTCAGATCATGCGATAACCGCTCGACGGTAATATCCTCCCCGCGCCAAATCGCCTCCCATTTGACGTGAATTGCATTGAATGCAGATACTGCTTCAAACCCAAATTTTCTATAAAACTTCATATTCACATGTTTAAACCTTTTTCTGCATTTTCTACTTGTTTAACTGTTTTCGACTAAAGAAACGACATTGTTGCCCTCTGTTCATGCACAAAAAACCAGAATTCAACCCAATGCATTGCTACAACTACTTAGGGCCTCTTGTTTTCATCCAAAAAGACTTCAACCAACTTTAGAAAGCTCCTAGACTTCCAGAAACCCTATTTTCAAGTCAAATACCTAAAATAACAGGTGTTTTTCAAGAAAAATACCCTCCCGTCATTTGAAAAGAAGCATTCTCTAAATTTAATCCTCGTAAAGCCTGTTTGCTTAAACGAAATATCCTAATTTCCTTCAAAAGTCATATTTTCTTTAAAAATCCAGATAAATTCATAGTTTTCTGAAGACTGTAACCTGTTTTAAGAAAATTGAAAACTTTTAGGTATTTACAGACCCTTAGAGAACATTTGATTGATTGAAAATCCTTTGCAATACTCAGAACACCTTATTTTGCAGGAATTTAACTATTTTAGGTCTGTTTATCCAAGAAAAGAGCAGGAAACCCTTGTTAAACCTTTTCTGAGTCTGTAAAAGGTTTAAAAGTTGATTGTGGGAGCAGAAATTGAAAGTTTGAACCAGAAGAAACCATAATTGTACCTATTTCTGTTCAAAAAGACCTCTGTCAAACCAAAAATACCTTCTGAAATAGTCTAAGCTTACAGAAGTGTATAAAAAACCTAAAAACAGAGTTTCTAAGATCCAAAGGTCTAAATTGTCAAGAACAAATTGAGTAATGGCTTCTAAAAGCACCATTGTCATAAATCCACTACAACCTTCTATTGTAGACGTTCAACATACCCCTTTAGGTGATGTAGATTATAAGATCACTGATCCAATAATTGAATTCAATCTTCTTGATCTCCACTGCTGGAGTCTAGAAAAATCTTTGGATTAGGGAGATGAAGTTAAGATTTGGGAGTCCAATTTTCCCAAATATGTACTTCCCCATACCCATCAGTGTCCGGAGGTCATTAGACTGTGTCAAACTCACTATTCCCCTGATATAAGAGCTATTGTTCACTATCATTTCAAAATCCATAAACCAAATTCTTCAGTTGAAACCAGACCCCAATGCAGTCCCATTATCTATAGAAGCTCCTTAAAAGGTTTATCTAGAGTTATAATTTCCTAAAAGATTTCAGATCTTCCAAACAGTCATGCCTACATATGTTTAAATCCCAAAGATTAACCCTCCATATTCATCCTCCAAATTCCCTAAAGGATCAAAACATGTTATTTCAATGTTGTCCTTTATTCTTGGTTACTTTACTGATGAGCACACTGATGAGTCTATACTTTGTTTTCTATCTACTTTTGTGCATGGTCAACCCCCCACGGTCATTTATAACTGTACTGATTATATAGTTGATATTATCCATGACCAGCTTGTAAAACTTCCCACGCAAGGTGTTTTCAGATATACCTCTTTCCTCTTTCATATGTTACTTTACTTCCAAGTAGATAAATTCCCAATAGCCCTTCAGAATTTGGATGTAGAAGGTAATCCAATGTCAGTTATTTTCTAGACTTATTTAATCAAAAAAGAGTCAACTGAGTTCACTTATGTGGATTTCATAGACTTTTTTGTTTACCCATTGATAAATATGCTTACAAACAATGTACAACCAAGGATAAGTGATGAGATAAAGAAAGTTTTACAGCTATCAGAGCAGAGCAGAATCGGTGATTGGTACCTTTACCAAAATCACATAGATATTAGATTCTATGGATCAAACCTCTTTCCCTATAAATTTCCAAATTACTTGCCAATGAGAGTTTTTCCTTAGAGTATATAAGACAAATTCCAAACTTGGATTCTATAAAAATTTTGGCTGCTAAAAAGAAGACTTAGTTCAAATTGAAAAACTAGGTGGGTCCTTTCATATGCAATCATAGGGAAGCAGGTGTAGAGGCAACAAAACAATTGCTAAAGTATAAGTTTGACGAAAGTTTCTTGTGGAATTATGATCCTTATGGAATACTCAATAAGATGAGGGTGAAATGCAAATTAAACCCATATATTCATGGTAAAAATCTTGAAATTGAACATTTTTCCAACCAAACATAATGGTTGGAAAATAAATTAATAGAAATATTCAAACGGGGTGATACTAGTCACAATTTGAAGACTGTAAATCAGGAGGACAAAACCACAAATAGAATCAGAGAAGAAGGCACATATACAGCTAAAACAAAAACATAAACTAGATTCAAGCTCAGATACTTCAAACACTCAGATGATTGAAAAACAACAAAGCATGGAAGCATCTTCATCACAGAAAGCAGAGGATATATACATTGATATCAAAGAAAAGTACAAACAGACCAAAGACAAAAATGAAGAGATCAAGAATAAGATATATTCACAATACTTAAAGCAAACTCCAGAGATTCAAAATAGGCTTCTTTCAGCCTTTGATTATACAAATAAAAAGTTGCTAATGACAGTGCTAGAGCAAACAGTTCCTAAACGTACGACAACATCAAATTACAAGAGAGCTGATATTGAAATTCTAGTAGAAAGCATTCATCCCTTGGATCAGATTGAGTTTCACAAGCAAAGCTCATAAATGATTTATTCTACTATGACCACAAAGGAAATGAGTGCCCAAAAACTCTAGAACATTGTAACAAATTTGAGAGATCAGATTAGGATTGAAAAGGCTTCTTCTTATGCTAAAGACACTAGAATCAAGTCTTTAGAAGAACTGGTGATTGAAGTAGGGTATGACCCTTCAAATGTAAAAAATGCAGAGGAATTGGTGAAGAAGAAAAATGATGATATTACAACACTTAGAAAGAAACTGAAACTACCTCCAACAGAACATCCACAGGCTAAGGAGATTGTGCAAGAGGAAAATAAAAAATATGAGATGATGAGTCTCATACTACAAATGACAACACAGGTCAAGGAGATGGAGATTGAAATGGACAAACTTGTCCAAGAAAAAGAAGCTGCAAAAACTCAAAGTGTTCCTCTTGCAGTCATTCCCATGGTAACAACATCAGCTCCTTCAACTTTAACAGAGGAGTTGGCACCAAAAGTCTCATTGGCCACAGGTGTGCCAATTACTTCTTCCACTACTTCTACTACTGAATCTTCCACTTTAGCAGTTCAACAGATAGATGAAGCCAACAAACTCATTAAAGCCATGAAAGAGATGTCAATATAGAATAATGAGATAAACAGATTCAAAGAAAAAATCAAGAAATTGGAAGATGCCAAGAAATTAGCAAAAATAAATGCTAAAACAGAGGAACAAAAGGCCAAAAGGTTAAGTGAACATTTAAATAAGGTTGAAATAGAGTTAACCATAAAAGAGCCCATGGCCTACATAAAAAATCAGCTATGGTCCAAGATCATTGAGTCAATTAATGATACTTGGCCATTAGTTCAAGTAATTTATGAGCAGAAGGAATTGGTTAAGGCATCCAAAGAAGAAATATTGAAGACTAAAGAAGAGTTTGGTGCCAAACATGAAGAAGCCCAAGAAATAATCAAGTTTCTGAACACTAAAAACAAGCAAGAATTGGACGAGATATGAATTACTGACAGAACTGAAACAATTCTTGAGGTAACAAAAGTGCTTTCAAAGAAAAACTTGATGAAACAGTTGGAAGAGAAGTGTCAAAATATGGATTTTTCCATAACTAAATTCATGGTTAAGTTTGACACATTAAGACAAAAAGGCTTGCCAAACATTCTTGTTATCAATGATAAACTGATGAAGCAAGAAGATTACAACAAGAAGATAAGATACTTTGCTAGAGATCAAGTAAACAAGGCAGTTTGGAAAGGAGTTCCCACAGGTAAAGTGTTGCATAAGAGTATTGAAAACTTGTTTTATTTGCAACATGAAATAAAACACCTCTTTGTAGTCAAGCCAACATTTGTTAGATACAGAGAGGCTGTTGAGAATTTCAAAAAAATTACAAAAATTAAGTTACCAGATGAAGAGTTTTGGCATAAACTCACAAATTTACTATAAAAATACAGTTTAAAGTGAAAGAGGATGAAAAAAAATAGAGTGCTATTTTTACACAGTAAAAATAGATTTTAAAAGAAGTAAAACAGTCAAATAGAAAGGTTAAAGAGTATCAGTGGTTAAAGTGTATCGGTTAAAGAGTATCATATGACAAATAAAGCTTAAAAAATGATTAAAGATCAAGTGCTAGCATTGAAGACACCTCTTACAGCCAGATACAACCTAAGTCTAGCAAGAAGATATTTTATTTAATAAATAGGACAGCTTGCAAATTTGTTATGCAGCTGTCACTATCTTTTTGTAAAAGATATTTTATTTTCCATAGAAATTTCCTATGATTTTTCTAGTATATTTTGTATTAATTTTTGTATAAACACTTCATCCTTTGAAGTATTAGTGTGGAATAAATTGCTGAAGATTTCTATAGTCAATTTTTTGGTACCTGAAGGGTTTTTGTACCAAGTTTCAAGTTAGCAGGCTAGATCAAAGCAATAAAGCATCATATTTCAGGATTCATGTGTTGGACCACTTAAGTGAAGTACTTTCTTCTGTTATTTGTTAAATCTTATTATTTTTTCCATTCATACATAAATGTGTTCTAAATTTTAATGTGAAATCAGGAAGTGATATATCATAATTTTTTAAAAGCACTCTGTTATTTACTGGTTTTCATTTTAATGTTTTCTGCTGATATCCAGACTAGGGAACCCTTTAATTTGTCCCTAATTTCAATTGACCCCTGCCTCTTCATTCCTTATCCGGATCAAAGAATCCTTGATTTCTCTTTATCCCAATTAAACCACTTCACCAATCAGCCTCAAAGATCTTGAGTGACTCTGCTATCTTGCCCTGAAAATATTTGACTTTAGACCTTGATCTGATCTGTTTGCTTGACACACTAACTCCATTTTCCCAATGGAAAAACAGATCTATCACTATCCATCTCAGTAAGTGATTTTTTCCCATCAAACCAAACCAAATATCAAAACCAAATTGCCCCATATAACTGCCTAAGATCATATATGAAAAAAAAGTTAAATTTTATAGAGAGAGCCCTCTCTGAGCTTTAGGAAGGCTAGATCCTAAAGCTTAAAAGTAGGTTTGTGGTTACCTCTAATATTCTTTAAACTATAAAATCAAAATCTCACAACTTTGGGAATTATTAGAGTGATAACAGCTAGATCGAAATGCTATCTCATGGACTGCAATTCTTGCAGCCTACTCTTAAAATGGGATACAAGAAGATGCACACCAATTGTTTCCTAATATTCCTGAATGAAAAGTGATATCATGGAATGTTATCATTGCGATATATTTCCAGGACAAAAATTATGAGGATCCTTTATGACTATTTCACTTCATGTGACAGATCCCACCTCAGCAGATTCTTCTTATTCCCTGTCAAAAAAGTAACAAAAAAAGGCGTACCTTCCTTCCCTGCATGAATTCAATGAGTTGCTTAAACACAATTTATATTTATTGGCCCCGGATGAAGAAATAATTTCTCATTTGATACATGAAATTATACTCAAGGTTTATCTTACTAGTACAAGTAAGTAGAGCTTACTGGGTACAATACTAGTAAGATAAGCTCTAATTAGTGTGAATATAGTGATATAAATACTACCATTCATGTCAATTTACCCAGTTGGAGCAGATGCATCAATCGAGTGGCTATGGATTTGGATTTTTATCTGCTTATTAAACTTTTTCAATTGAATCTGAAGGTATAATTGTCTTGGATGCTGCTTAAACTACAAATTTTTCTTATAAATTCTTAACCAAAGATACTAGCCAAGAAGCCCTTTATATTACTTTCCTAAAACTCCTGAATGAACAATACAAAGGGAAAATGGATAAAGTGGTAGATTATGTTATTGAGATAAACATTGGGGGCAAACAACCAAATCATTGAACCTACGATAATGTAATCAGGGCATGTACCAGCCTAAGGGTCCATGACGTAGGGAAACCGGTTCATGTTTCCATTGTTAAGATTGGTTGTGAATTAGATATTTCGGTTAGTAGTGCCCTTATTGATCTGTATATTAAATGCAGAAGCCTAGAAGATGCACATCATGTGTTCTTCAAAATGGAGGAACTAAATGTAATCTCGAGTAATGCTATGATTGGAGGGTATAAGTTGCATCCTTGGTGTTCAATAAAATGTATGAAAGAAACATCCTCATAGGCAATATTATGATTGCAGGGTATGGTGATAATGGTAGAGTTGAGGATGCACCCATGTCACCACAAAGCTAGAATTTATCTTAAGTACATAGGTTTTGGATAGAATATTTACAAAACCTTTTCGATGTCTGTTGAGTATATATTGGGAAATTCATTTATAGACAATCAATGTCTATTGGATCCGCCTTAGGAAATTCATTTACAGAAAACATGACAAATAAAGAGAGCATCGTCGAGCTATAAGAGAACAATGGATATTTCTAGGAAATGCAAGATTGACATTGTTGTTGCTTGGATATCTATAGGTTTTAACCCTGTACATAAATTATCTACTAACTAATCTTAAAACAGAAAATAAACAATAGCGAGAGCATAAAACATAAAACAGATAAACACACAGATTTTCCCTTGGATCCCAAATCGGGACGACCAGCGTTATTTTTCATTATATTCCTTTTAATGTTACAACACATATATATACATATTGAAGAATACATAAACCCTAGATTAGAACATAACCGTGGTTCCCTTGACCGGATATACAAAATACCATGGGCCGAAAACCATCATGCCCCGAAACCATGTGCAAACCCATGCACAAAACCATGGGTGGGTCTGCCCACCGGAAATAAGGACCAATTTTTTTTTTTTTTTGGGCCCTGCCCCAGACCCTGACAGGGGGGGCGGTACCCCCCCCCCGGTGCATGATTATTCATGGAAAGAATATAACACAAACCCAACATTCTCCCACTTGTTATTTTCTTTCTGCAGGGGGTCACAGGAGAGCTGAGTCATTAGCCCTGTTGGGTCTTGAAAATGTCTTTCATTTCCAGTACACTTTCACTATTATGTCTATTATATCACCTCCATTTCACTACTATGTAAATACATTCATCCCACTTCATTATCATTGGGCCACATTTATGTTTTTCCAAACTTTATTAATTCCTAGCCTTTTTAAGTGAATTTGTGGTTAAAAATTAGAAAATAATATGCATATGCTTATACCTAAAAAGTGGGTTCAAATTGTTGACATGTGTAGATCAAAAGGAGACTTCTAGAAGACCCTTATGTGGCACTCTAAGGACAAATTCGAATTTGGTTGGAGAAGATCATGGGATCAAGAGGATATGTGTCTTATTTCCTTGTTGTATTGAAACTCTAAGAGGATATGCGTCTCATTTCTCAGTTGTGTTGAAACTCTAGAAAGACGTGTCTTATCATTTCCTATTTTGATTGTAACTCTAGAGATGGAGGGATAGATTCATGGACTCCCATTAATGAGATAAATCCTCATATTTTGTATAAATAGGAAAAGCTTTCTCCTATCATGAGTAGTGAAAAAATAGTGAAAAATAGGAGAAGGAGAGAAAGGAATAGAGAGTCTTTTGTAACAAAGCTTAAGATGGAATGGGATGTATATTTGTGAGTTTTTTTTCAATAAAGAAGTTCCTTGATGGTGTTTTGATTACAATTTTAAGGAGTTGAAGAAGGATTACACCAAATTGGTAGCAGAGTGCCCCTGCTATTCAAGGAGGTTTTGCATGTTTTCTAGATAAGTTGTTTTCAATTCTATTTTGTGATATTTCCTTACTTAGATTGCTTTCTGAAATCATAACTTTTAGAATTATTTTTCATGTCATTTGCTTAGATAAAGGATCCTCATGATATTGCAGTTAATCTCTTTCTCAAGCTCTTCCAATACATCTTTATTAAATGAATGGGATTCAATTGTGATATTTTGAGTTATTAGCATTTCATTTTCTGTTATTTAGTTTTTAGTGTTTACATTATATTTCTTTAGGCAGAGTCAGTAAGAGGGCCAGAAGCTTCTGGTTTCATCATTTCTAGTAAATGTGAAATAACTAGTAAAATCCCCTACTGTCAATCTCTGTATAAGAAATATTTTGTTCACACAATTTTAGATCAGATTCCTCATTATACTGTAGTTAGTCTCTTTCACAAGCTCTTCCAATAAATCTTTAATTCACGAATGGGACTAAGTTGTAGTATTGTGAGTTATTGATTGTTTTGCTTCATATAAGATCCTTATCACATTATGATTAATCTCTTTCAAAAAGCTCTTCCAATAAACCTTTAACTCATGAATGAGATTTAGTTGTAATGTTATAAGTTGTTTCAGCATTTCATAGGAGATCCTTAATACATTATAGTAATCTTTTTCTCAAGCTCTTCCAATAAACTTTTATCAAATGAATGAGATTTCACTATAATGTTTTAAGTTACTGTTTGTTTCAGCATTTCCTTTTATGTTTAAGGAGATCCTCATTGCATTAAAATTAATCTTTTTCACAAGCTCTTCCAACAAATCTTTAACTAAACGAATCAGATTAAGTTGTAATGTTTTGAGTTACATTTCATGTCATTTGCAAGCTAGGATATTCATGGATTAGAATGCTCTGTTTTTCATCATTTTCCTAATTAGAAATAGAATTTACAATTACACTCTGTTTTGAGTCTAAGGTTTCATTTTCTTTTCTTTTTTGACATAAATTTGATTTCATCTTTTGAACATAGAGTAGCGTACTAAGTACTAAAAAGACAAAACCCCCAAAAACATCAATAAAAAACATTCAATGAAGTAAGGAAGAGGTCACTTAAGCACATATAGTGCACCACACTTCATCAGTTTACTAGCCCTGGTTGATAATTTATGTTAGCAATTTAGGACACTAAATTGACTAGACATTTTGGCGCCGTTGCCGGGGAAGTGTAATTATGAGACCTTATTTCTTACATCTATTTTTTTTTTTTAATAATTCTTAAGTATGCTCTCCTCCTGCACTTTGTGTGATCTGGAGGATCAAAAAAATGATTGTTATGTAAAAAATAATTATTAATAATTCTTGAGTATGCTCTCCTCCTGCATTTTGTATGATCTGGAGGATTAGAAAAAGAATTGTTATGTAAAAAAAAAGAAAAAAAGAAAAAGAAAAAAGGAGACAAAATAAATTTCATCATTTCAATTGATTCAATAAAAAAAAATATAATAATTAAAAAAAATAAAAAAAAATTAAATTGTTTTGTTTACTAAAATATATATATGTATATTTTTAAATTTTTGAAAAAATATATATAATTTTAATAACAAATCATTTAAAAAAAAAACAAAAATAAAAACTTGTCTTATTTTTCTCTATTAATAAATTTTAATAAAGAAAATTAAAAAAAAAATGAATAAATTATTTTGTTTAGTAAAATATATATGTATATTTTTAATTTTTGAAAATATAACATGTGTAATTTTATTAACAAAAACAAATAATAAAAAAAATAAAATAAAAAATCAATAATAAAAAAAAAAGAAAACAACAAATGACATAACATGGCCATGACAAAACGAAACAGCCAACGACAATGGCCATGGAATTTGGGTAAAACAAAACCAAAGAGGCCAAGATCCAACACAATTAGCCTTTCTGCTCGATTTAACACAAATGATTCTGAAGTTTGATGAAGGCAGCAGGTGCTGCTTGAGAAACAACCAAAGAATAAGGAAAAGGTGCAGCGCTCGGCATCAAAGTCCAGAATTCACTCACTGGTAAAACTCAGAAAACACATTGAATTCGACGAGAAGATTTTCACTGAGAGGTTGGAAAAATTACAAGTAGGTGTGGTTTGAATTGGCCGACATTCTAACGAAGCTCAGATTTTAACCTTATAATTCCAAGTCTGCGGCCAGTTTCTGGCAATAGCAATGGGATGAATAAATTTGTGTTTGTATGGCCATTAGTGATCTCAAGAAACCATTTCAATGACTTTCAAACCCCACAGCTTCCATTCGAATAAATTGATGGAGAAGCAGATCTGTTTCCCTGTAGAATTGATGAAAAAGCGAATATGTTTGCATGTAGAATTGATAGAGAAGCAGATCAAATTATTTAGTATGGTTGCTGGGATCTTTATTCTATTTCAAGAGAATGATTTCAGATTGAAATCCAATGCGTTAGTGGCAATCAAAAACAAACTTGACTTGCTAAATTATTTTGATCCAACCTCTGCAATTGTTAAACAAAACCTACAAATCCAACCACAGCTAATTTTTGTTGCCGGAGCTTCATAGAAAACACAACAACAAAAGCCCCCATCAAGATTGCAGTACTAAGCCAACACGGAGTTTAAATTTTACCTCTGCAAACAAAATTGAGATTGTGTGAATATAATTTGCAAAATCATTTGACAAATCTGTAGGAGAGATCAGTTCTTCAAAACGCTGAGTTTGGTTTCAAATTGTATACAAATGTTGCCATGCTGCCACCTTGCATTTGAGTTACATTCAAATTTTCCTATTAAACCATTTGCATTTGTTTCTCGATTTAATTGGGATCTTGAAATCACCAGAAATCATTTTTCATTATCAGAAAAACACAACTGCTATTGACACGTGATTTTAAAACACGTTTTTTGATCAAACCGAAATGGATTTTGAAAAACGGAGACATGGGTTGTTCTCAAAACGTGGGCAATTAAATAACCCAGAAACAATTTTCTGAATTTCTTAACCGATTGAGAGAATTTTGTGGTTCTTTACATCCCTATTTCACTGTTTGCGTGAGGAAAAACGGTTTTTGCACAGTGGAAAGTTTGAGAACGGCACTCTGTGTCGGTTTCACCCATGATTCGGTTTTCTAGATCTCAAGAAGAAGAATTTTAATCGAAATCAAAGTCTATCGTGGCATTCAATCCACATTCCACTAACCGCTGATGCCGGATCTTCACCTGCACTGACGATGGCTTTTCTCCTGCTCTCATTGGCACTCAAATCCACCGGCAACGCAGCCACTCTCATCTTCAGCCGCATTTTCACCTCTTCGTTGGCAGATGAGAGCATCGATTTCAGAGATTTGTTGAAAGATGAGGTCCACAAATATTGTAAATTTTTGAAGCTCACTGCATAAATGTTGGTAATAGCGCAAGATCAGGGCGCTGAAAGCTTACAGATTGGAGGCGTGAGTATACAATGGAAGGCCATAAACAATCTGAAACCAATGGCACCTATCGTAGCTAAGAAATGGAAAGCCAAATCGACATTGGTGCAACATTAAAAAATAAAAAATAAAAATAATTTTTTTTTTTCAATTTTGCTATTAAAAAAAAAAGAAAAAAAAGAATTGCATTTCTCTTTTTCAATTTTGTTTTTATAAATAATAATAATAATAATAATAATAATAATAATAATTTTGAATCAATGAAATGAATAAGTTATTTGTTCACTTTTCTGAAGGTATTTATTAATTTTGGACTGATGATGAAAGATGAATGGCTAACTTTTTATTCAAGATTTTTAGCTACAGAAACTGTCGACATTCTGCAGCTAAAGTCCAAGTCCGTAGCTGTTCTCCAATTCCGCAGCAGAAAAACCTCATTGTTCAAATCAGCCTAACTTTCTCATACAAAATCATATTTTGATAATTCAAGTATCATTGGAAAGATCTCAACAAGATCTACACAGTGAGAAATCCATCATTAGAGTTTGAAACGGTAAATAATGAAATAAATTGCTGAAAAGAAGCAACATTCAACTTGAGACACTAATTCCAAAACAGGTATAAATTCTTTTGATTTTTCCTTTGAGAACTTGTTTCATTAATACAAATTCTTAGTTTTGTGTGTAAATATCATAAATAGAGAGATTGATCACCTCTCTCCTTTGATAATCTTACATTCCATTGCAGAAGAAGTATTAGTTTTTTTTGCAGGTTCCAAGAGGAAGGACAAATGACTACAAGAGAATGGTGTCTCTCTAAGAGACCAATTTGTTTCATAAGAGGATGATCAGCAACAAAGAGGAAATATGCTGATGCAAAATCAGATCCAAACACTTGAAAAAAAGCTTTCAGATACTATTGTCTCCATCACATCCATACCTCATAATAAACCATTCACATCATTTCACTTCATATTTTCCATTTACATTCACATCCACTTTCCATTTCTTTTTGTCCATTCATAACCCACAAATAAAAGCAAGAGGCTCATTCACATGCTTATTGCCCATTGCCATTTCTACTATCCATTGCCATCTTCCATTTTCATCTTCAATTTCTTGTCATTTTCATTCCGCAAATAAGCCCTGCTTCAATGCAAATTATTGAGTTCATAGTCCTTTGAGTCTAAGTTCTTTGTAAAAACAGCTTGAGGCTTGCATGCCTTAATGGCAAGTTCTCATGCTGACAAACAATGAGAATACATTAATGTCCCTTGTTTGTCAGATCTTCTAGGTGACTCGACATCGGCAAAATCATTCGTACCTAGCAAGATGTATTTGGGCATCTTGACTCTCATTGTCATCAATGGTGAGAGTTCTTGTGTTGAATAGTGGCATCCATTAATGGCCACTAAGTCAATAATTTCCTACTATGTTCGACATCAGAACATCTTTTCACATAGTAGGAATAAGTTTTGAAGACATGAAGACTATTATTTTCAGCATTTTGGAGCAGATTCAACAAGTTTTAGTAGGAGCAATAAAAAGTCATCTTATCCCTTTATCCATGACTCCTCTTGTTCAGCCACTTGAAGAAGAATATGATCAGAATTTTGCAGCCACCACACATACAACTCATCCATTCCAAAGGGTAAGTTAAGGTACATCATTTTCTAACTTTTGACCATAGAATTCCATAAAAAGCTAGAATGATAATTGTTGGAAAAACATTTCTCTTCATCATTTCATAAAATTGTCAATACCATCAGTTGGGGGGGGAATACATTTCATCTTCATATCTTACCATGTCCATATCATACTTAGGAGCCCACATACTGCCAACATATATTAACTATTACATTGTTATTATGAGCATACAATGGATTTTAAAAAAAAATGCTTAAAAGATAAATTGGATACAAACAAAATCATGGTTGTCACACAAGAACCAACTATGTTGCAATTCAAGTAAAACACTTTGCAGAAATATGAAGTTATCAGATGATATCATGCAAACTTAAGGCAAAGCTCAAAAATCAAAAGAGTTAATGTAATATATATTGCATGAGGACATGCAATAACTTCAGTTGGGGGGTATGTTGGGTCTTGAAAATGTCATTCATTTCAATTACACTTTCACTATTATGTCCATTATATCACCTCCATTTCACTACTATGTCACTACATTCATCCCACTTCATTATCATTGGGCCACATTTATGTTTTTCCAAACTTTATTAATTCTTAGCCTTTTAAAGTGAATTTGTGGTTAAAAATTAGAAAATAATGTGCATATGCTTATACCTAACAAGTGGGTTGAGATTTTTGACATGTGTAGATCAAAAGAAGACTTCTAGAAGACCCTTATGTGGCACTCTAAGGACAAATTCGAATTTGGTTGGAGAAGATCATGGGATCAAGAGGATATGTGTCTCATTTCCTTGTTGTATTGAAACTCTAAGAGGATATGTGTCTCATTTCTTAGTTGTGTTGAAACTCTAGAAAGACATGTGTCTTATCATTTCCTATTTTGATTGTAACTCTAGAGATGGAGGGAGATATTCATGGACTCCCATTAATGAGATAACTCCTCATATTTTGTATAAATAGGAGAAGCTTTCTCCTATCACGAGTAGTGAAAAAATAGTGAAAAATAGGAGAAGGAGAGAAAGGAATAGAGAGTCTTTTGTAACAAAGCTTAAGATGGAATGGGATGTAGATTTGTGAGTTTTTTTTCAATAAAGAAGTTCCTTGATTGTGTTTTGATTACAATTTTAAGGAGCTGAAGAAGGATTACACCAAATTGGTAGCAGAGGACCCCTGCTATTCAAGGAGGTTTTGCATGTTTTCTAGATAAGTTGTTTTCAATTCTGTTTTGTCATATTTCCTTACTTAGATTGCTTTATGAAATCATAGCTTTTAGCATTATTTCTCATGTCATTTTCTTAGATAAAAGATTCTCATGATATTGCAGTTAGTCTCTTTCTCAAGCTCTTCCAATACATCTTTATTAAATGAATGAGATTCAATTGTGATATTTTGAGTTATTAGCATTTCATTTTCTGTTATTTAGTTTTTAGTGTTTAAATTATATTTCTTTAGGCAGAGTCAGTAAGAGGGCCAGAAGCTTCTGGTTTCATCATTTTTAGTAAAGGTGAAATAACCAGTAAAAGCCCCTACTGTGAATCTCTGTATAATAAATATTTTGTTCACACAATTTTAGATCAGATTCCTCATTATACTGTAGTTAGTCTCTTTCACAAGCTCTTCCAATAAATATTTAATTCACGAATGAGACTAAGTTGTAGTATTGTGAGTTATTGATTGTTTTGCTTCATAGAATATCCTTATCACGTTATGATTAATCTCTTTCAAAAAGCTCTTCCAATAAACCTTTAACTCATGAATGAGATTTAGTTGTAATGTTATAAGTTGTTTCAGCATTTCATAGGAGATCCTTAATACATTATAGTAATCTTTTTCTCAAGCTCTTCCAATAAACTTTCATCAAATGAATGAGATTTCACTATAATGTTTTAAGTTACTGTTTGTTTCAGCATTTCCTTTTATGTTTTAGGAGATCCTCATTGCATTAAAATTAATCTTTTTCACAAGCTCTTCCAACAAATCTTTAACTAAATGAATCAGATTAAGTAGTAATGTCTCGAGTTACATTTCATGTTCATTTGCAAGCTAGGATATCCATGGATTATAATGCTTTGTTTTTCATCATTTTCCTAATTAGAAATAGAATTTACAATTACACTCTGTTTTGAGTCTAAGGTTTCCTTTTCTTTTCTTTTTTGACATAAATTTGATTTCATCTTTTGAACATAGAGTAGCGTACTAAGTACTAAAAAGAAAAAACCTCCAAAAACATCAATAAAACACATTCAATGAAGTAAGGAAGAGGTCACTTAAGCACATATAGTGCATCACACTTCATCAGTTTACTAGCCCTGGTTGATAATTTATGTTAGCAATTTAGGACACTAAATTGACTAGACAAACCCAGCTTTAAAACACCCATTGTTTATCTACACCAAGAGAACTTCTGAGCGCTCACAGACTTTGTCAATGCATCTGCAACATTCTTCAAAGTGTCCACCTTTATCAGCAACACCCTTTTAGCTTCAACCATATATCTCACAAAGTGATATTGAACATCAATGTCCTTTGTCTTTGAATGATAAGCAGGGTTCTTAGCCAAGAAAATTGCACTTTGGCTATCACAGTCTATCCTTATAGCTTGCTGCACCAACCCCATACTTGAACACAATCTCTGCAACCAAAATTATTCCTTGCTTGCATGAGTGGTTGTCATGTATTCTGCCTCTGTAGTTGAAAGAGCCACGGCAGATTGTCTTTTACTCATCCAACTGACTGCACCTCCAAATAGGCCAAACACATACCCACTTGTAGATATTATTTGGTCCAGATCTCCAGCCCAGTCTACATCAACGAAACCACGAATTTCCAACACTCTTTCCAATCCTGGTCTTCCTTAGTAGCACAAGCCATAATCACTAGTGCCATGCAAATATCTAAAAACCCACTTCACTGTTGTCTAATGCTTCTTCCCTGGGTTTGACATAAACCTGCTCAATACTCCCACTGCATGTGCAATGTTTGTTCTAGTACATACCATTGCATACATCAGGCTACCCACTGCACTTGCATATGGAACATGGGACATATCCTCCTCTTCTTCTTGTGTCTTGGGACACTGTTCAGAAGACAACTTTTTACCTATAGGAATCGGAACATTCACCAGTTTACTATCTTGCATATTGAACCTCTGCAATATAGTCTCGACATACTTCCTCTAGTTTAACCAGAGCTTCCTCTTTGCTTGATCTCTCTTAATTTCCATGCCCAAAATATAGTTTGCAGCACCAAGATCCTTCATGTCGAATTTGGAGAACCGTTGGGTCTTCAAATCTTGGATAATTTCTTTGTCATTTCCAATAAACAACATATCATCCACATACAAGACCAAATAAATAACACAGTCACCAATTAATTTAAAATAAACACAGTGTTCCTCCTTGCTTCTGGTGAAGCCAAGTCCTCGTATATAGGTATCAAATTTCTGATACCACATCCCTGGTGACTGTTTTAACCCATACAGAGACTTCTTTAACTTGCATACCATCTCTTTCTTCCCCTTCACCATAAATCCTTCAGGTTGTTTCATGTATATATCCTCTTCCAAATCCCCGTGAAGAAATGTTGTCTTCACATCCATCTGTTCTACCTCAAAATCAAATGCAACAACAATAGATAAAAGTAATCTAATAGAAGTAACTTTGGCAACAGGAGAAAAAATATCACCAAAATCAATTCCCAGCACCTGGGAATAACCTTTTGCTATCAACCGAGCTTTGTATTTCTCCACTTTTCCTTCTACATTCATCTTCTTCTTAAACACCCATTTTCTGCCAATGGGCTTCCTTCCAGCCAGCAACTCCACTAGATCCCATGCCTCATTTTTATGCAAGGATGCCATTTCATCAACCATGGTCTCCTTCCAAAGTTTTCCATCCTCTGAATCTACTGCCTCCTTGAAGGTTCTGGGATCATCATCAGTTATAGTTAAAGAAAAAATTGAATAGAAAGCAGATGGATTATACCTTTCTGGTTGTCTTCTTTCCTGAACTGATCTTCTAACAGTTTGCGTTTGTGGCTCTTCCTCTTCTAAGTCTTCTTCTGTTGTAGAGTCTGATTCATCCTCCTTTAGCTCAAACTCTATCTTCTCAGGTTCCATTGGTAGGACTTCATGTTTAACAATATATTTCACCTCTCTAAACACCACATCTTGGTTGTACACAACCTTCCTTGTTTCCAGGTTCCAAAGCTTGTAACCCTTTAAACCATCTTTATACCCAATAAAGATGCACCATTCAAATTTATTATCCAACTTGCTCCTTTTCTCCTTTGGAACATGTACATATGCATCACATCCAAATACCCTCAGATGTGAAAGAGAAGGTTTCTTACCTGTCCATACCTCATGTGGAGTCTTATACTCCAACGCTGATGAAGGTGATATGTTAACCAAGTAACATGCAGTCTCCACTGCCTCTGCCCATAATTATTGTCCTAACCTAGTACCACTGAGCATGCTTCTTGCCTTTTCCATTAGCGTTCTGTTAATTCTTTCTGCAACTCTGTTTTGCTGAGGTGTGTATGGTTTATTCTTTTGTCGTGCTATACCAAACTTCTTATAGAACTCTTCAAATTCCTTCTTGCAGAACTCCCCACCATTATCTGTCCTCAACACCTTTATCTTCTTCTCTGTCTGGTTTTCCACCTGAGCCTTAAATTCTTTAAATCTTTCAAATACTTTAGATTTCTTTCTCAATAAATATGTCCATGTATTCCTTGAGAAGTCATCTATGAATGAAACATAGTACAAAGACTTACCTAGTGATAGAACCGACAAAGGTCCAAACACATCACTGTGCACAAGCTCTAATATCTTATTTTCCCTCTTAGCACCAGAAGGAAAACTCACTCGATTCTGCTTCCCATATACACAATGTTCACAGAAATCAAAATCCAGAGAGCTATTATACATACCTTCTACCATACCATTTCCATGCAGTATCTGAAGGCCCTTCTCTCCAATATGTCCAAGCCTTTGATGCCATAGCATGGTATTTTCTCCAGAGACCGCTAGGATTTTCACTCCACTTTCGGGAACCACAGACCTGTTGCACCCATCAATAATAGTGCTACCTTGAAGCTTGTATAGAGTTCCAATCCGAACTCCCCGCATTAATACCAGTGCTCCCTGAACCATCTTACAGGCATCTTTCTCTAGCACTGTTTTTACACCTGCATCATCCATCTTGCTTACAGAAATCATATTTCTGGCCAATGCAGGAATGTGCAGAACACCAAGAAGTGTTCTAATCCTTCCACCTTGCAGCTTCATCTTGACTTTTCCATGTCCAACGATTTTGGCCTTCCTATCATCACCTAAGAAGACATCACCACCATCATATTTCTCATACTCACAAAACCACTCCCTATGAGGAGTGAAGTGAAAGGATACACCTGAGTCAATCAACCATGACTCATGATGTACATGTGTATTTGAAGAAGAATCCAAATACACATCCCCACCTTCATCCAAGGTGGTTTTTTCCTCTGTAGAAGGAGCATCATCAGATCCCTTTCCTTTCTCAGGAGCTTTAGATCTGTAGGCCTTTTTGTAGTGCCCTTCCTTTCCGCATTTCCGGCACACCTTTACAAACCTTCCTGAGGAGATTTAGATCTCCCTCTGAATTGATCCCACTCGAAACCTTATTCTTGTTTACGTTACTGCAGGACCTTCCTCGTATAGATAAGGCACATCCACATCTCCATTCTGACCCTCCATATTTCTCCGTCTCATTTCCTCCGACAGCAAGGCTGAGACAATGTCATCAAAATTCAAGGTAGTTGTATTGCTACCTATTGCAATAACTAGACTGTCCCACGAATCTGGTAGAGAACACAATAAGCTAATGCACTTATCTTCATCGGAGATTTTAATATCAACAGATGACAGCTGACTTACCATAGTATTGAAGGAGTTTAGATGCTCTGTCACTGAGTCTCCATCCTTCATCCTCAGGTTATACAGTTTTTTTCGCAGGAACAATTTATTCACCAAAGACTTAGATTGGTACAAAGTCCCTAGCTTGTCCCACAAGGTCTTTGCCGTAGCTTCCCCAGATACATTCAACAATACCGAATCTGAGACACACAACTGTATTGTGCTATTTGCCTTCTGATCCAGCTTCTTCCAGTCTTCATCTGACATTGTCATTGGTTTAGTGCCTAGATCTACCGCAATCCATTGATATTTATCCACCAGCAAATCCTCCATCTTGAGCTTCCACAACTCAAAACTCTGACCATTAAATTTATCGATCTCTATCTTCCCACTACTCGCCATATTCTTTCACCGCAAGAATCAATCCCACAGATCTCCCACTGAATAGGGTCTACCTCAGGCCTGAGCAAAAAACCCCTCAGTAGCAAAGGCGTCCCCTTGAAGCCGAAACTGCTCTGATACAAAATGTAGGTTTTAACCCTGTACAGAAATTATCTACTAACGAATCTTAAAACAGAAAATAAATAATAGCGACAGCATAAAACATAAAACAGATAAACATAGAGATTTTCCCCTAGATCCGAAATCGAGACGACCAGCTTGATTTTTCATTATATTCCTTTTAGTGTTACAACACATATATATACATGCCGAAACATACATAAACCCCAATCCATTAACCCTAGATTAGAACATAATCGTAGTTCCCTTGACCGGATCTACAAAATACCAGGGGCCGAAAACTATCATGCCCCAAAACCATGTGCAAATCCATGCACAAAGCCATGGGCGGGTCCGCCCATCGGAAAATAAGGACCAAATTTTATTTTATTTTATTTTATTTATTTATTTATTTTTATTATTTATTTATTTATTTTTATTTATTATTATTATTATTATTTTTTTTTTTTTTTGGGGCGTTGCCCTGGACCCTGACAGGGGGGGCTACCGCCCCCCTTGTGACCCCCCCGACATTGCGCCCAGTGCAATGTACAGGGGGGGCTATCGCCCCACCTATGACCCCCCCGTGCGCGATTAGTCATGGAAAGAATATAACACAAACCCAACAATATCAAGAGGAGATTGAAGCAACTATGGCCTTTGTATTTGGAAATAAATTTGTTGGTAGCAGTATGAAAGCTATGAAATAGGTTGTTTAATACCTGTAAACCTGACCAAAAATGCGAAAAAGAGGGAGACAAATATTAACACCAATGTTCAGAATAGGTTAGGAAAAACATGGTCACACTGTAGGGATTCTATAATTTTACCATAATAGCCTTGATGAGGAGCTTTTATTCACATGATGAGTTTAGTTAAGTGTGCATGAGAAGCAGGAAGAATTTAATTATTTTCTTATGGTGCACATCCATGTCACCACAAAGCTAGAATTTATCCTAACATGTTTGTGGGAATGCTATGTGGGAACGCTCTTGCTAGTAGGTACACAAATTAGAAGGTTTTGTTTCTTCAAACGACATGTTAGATGAAATGTTGTTTTTAACTCTAATAGATCATGAAAATATGGCACATAATTGGCATATAAGAAATAAAGGTGAATCCCACGCATAACTCATGAGAGAATTACGTTCCCACAAGACAATCATCAGCCTGCCATATGTTTGATAAAATATAATCATTGATAAGTGACTTGACTGTAGTAATGGTTCTGACAAAGAGTGATTTATGGTGGTTGAAATTATTTTGCCTCATTTTCTACATGGCTTATAGATGTTTTTGTTGGCATGGCAATTTTACTCATTGTAGTCTTGGTTCAAAAAAATCAAAGAAGTGCCAAATTTATGTCCAATTTGTAGGATTCCTGTCATGGAGCGTATGAGTTTTTGTGATTACCAAGAATCTTATAAATACTCAACATAGAAATATTTTGTCTCGTTCACTTGTTTTTGGTTGGATTCTTATGATGGACAAAATTTAATGTAATTCAATTAGTTGTTCCATTTTAGTCATTTCAGGTGACTATATAATTTGTTATGAAGTCAATATGAGTTATAGGTTTATTCTGAATTAAATTTGTCTTGGTTTAGGATTAGTTGCTTGTTTTTCGTTGGAATTTTATGATGGACAAAATTTAATGTAATTCAATTAGTTGTTCCATTTTAGTCATTTCAGGAGACTATATACTTTGTTATGAAGTCAATATGAGTTATATGTTTATTAAAAATTAAATTTGTTTTGGTTTAGGATTAGTTACTTATTTTTGTAAGGTTTTTTAAAATTGTGTCATGTAATTCAGTGATTATTTTTAAATATCGTGGGGAAGAATTTAGGTTGTGATGGAATGCACAACGCGTTGGTCAAAATATAAGGGTTTAATTGATTACTGTATTGTGATGGAATGCACAACGTGTTGGTCAAAATCCACAGGTTTAATTGATTACTGTATTGTGATGAAATGCACAATGCATTGGTCAAAATCCATGGGTTTAATTGATTACTATATTTTGATGGAATGCACAACGTTTTGGTCAAAATCCACAGGTTTAATTGATCAGTGTAAAGCGACATCTCATATTTCAAGGCATTTGTAAAAGTATGGTCTAGCAATGTGCAATGCACTTATACATGATATCTCTTGCCGTATTGTTTTAATATATGGCCAAAGCTCTTTATTTCAATTTTTTGTGCTTTTTTAAGCTCAAACTATCTTATTTCCCCAAACTCAATGTAATACCTGTTACTTCACTTAAACATTAGTGATAATATACTTCATGCAACATCAATGCTTGTAATATAATCATATATTCTTTCATAGTGTCCTTCGCATGAAAACATTATATTTTCCACAGGGAATAACATATTTTTTATCAACACCTGAAGTAGCATTAAACACATTAAGTAGTTCTTGTCCTAGAAAATGAGTAAAGATTTCCACCTTAAGATACACTAGTTTGCCATTTATTTCGCAGGTTAGGGACTTATAATCGTAGAAGAGCCAAGTCTACTCTACTATATTGTGCCACTGTGTCAACTATTCCCATTCCTCTTTTGTGCTATAGCTCCTCCAGTTTCGAATATAATGGGAAGAGCACCCCTATATTGTAGAAATTATACAAAAAAAATGCATATCATGGATTCAATCAAATCTAATAATTTTCTAAAGCTAGATACTGAATCACTTCTACAAATCAATTGTGGAATTAAAAACACAATCTCCAATCACATGAAGAAAAGAAGAATCAATCAACCCACAACAGAGATAATTTCTCGGGGAAAGCTTGATGCAAAAAACCCCACTATCTTCTTTTGTATATTCAGCATGGATACATGAAACAATTACATACAAATCTTCTCACAAGAGCCCTCATGTACTCAACTAACTGTATCACACTGTCTTGGATAAAAATGACCAATTCTAAGCCAATTTACTACTCCTTGAGAGCCTGCCTTGCTTGCGCAATTTATGTGGAATTCAATCCCTATTCCATAGGATTTTTGGCCTTCCTAAATTGTGCAAGGATCATGGGAAATCCAATGGGTGTTTGGTTGCATGGTTGCAACCCAATAATCCTTCAACTAATAGTCAACTTCCCTTTCACTTAGATCTCAACTAGGTCTCCACTGGAACTAACATGCATGCAGCTAATAACAGTAAATCCTCAATTGCATGTGAGATCATTGATTGTGAATTAATTAATATTTAATTCACTTGATCTCTCACTAGTGTATCTAACAGTTACAACTAGCACAACTGAGTTTAACTCACTTAACTGAGTTAAACTGATTACAACCTGCATTAACTAATGCACCACTGCACTTCGAACTCTGTTACAACTAGAATTACTCAGCATGCCTCACCAACTACCCTCAACTCGAAATTCATGAGTTAACTGAGTATATCAGACTTAGTTAACTATCAAAAAATTATTTTGAAATTATATTACATTTTATTGTCCATCTTAATTAAGGGATAACTAAAATAGACATGCACCAAATTTAGCCCACACTAGTGTAGGTGCTGCTAAGACCTGTGGTCCCATACTAGTGTAGGTGCTTCCTGGACCTCTTGGTCCCACACTAGCATGGGTGATGAAATTTCTTGTTGAACTTCAACACTCCCTCTCAACAAGAAAGGGATTATCATTCACCCCCATCCTCCCTCTATGGTATTCAAATTTTCTCCTGGTGAGTGCCTTCGTCAAAATATCTTCATCTTGATATATCGTGGGAGTGTGCTGAAGTAACATTATTCGCCTCTACACACAATATCTGATATGGTGGTATCATATATATATGTGCTTGGACCTATCATGAAACACATGATTAATCGAGATTTTAATGCAACTCTGATTATCACAATGTATCACTTTCGGATCCATCTGAGAACCAAACAAACCAACCAAGATCTTTCTCATCCAGATATCCTCACATGCAGCTTGAATTGCTACCATGTACTCTACTTTTGCTGAACTGAGTGCCACGGATTGCTCCTTCCTACTGTACCAAGAAACTGTTGTCGATCCTATGTTGAAGATCCCTCATGATGTGTTATTTCTGTCTAATGGACCGCCTTCCCAATCTACATTCGTGAAGCCTTGAAGCTTCACTTCCTCTATCTATTTGTACCATAATCCAAAATATGATTTTCCCCTAAGGTATCTCAAGACATGCTTCCCCGCCTTCCAAAAGATCTTGGTAGGCTTAACCATAACTTGACTCAGCTGGTTAACTGCATAGAAAATGTATGGTCTGGCGTTCACTAGATACATCAGTGAACCAACTAAATTCTTGTAGACATTAGTATCCACTACCTCTCCAGAAGTAGCATCCTATTTCCTCCAATTTCCTAGAAGAGGAGTGTCCATGGGTTTGCAACTCTTCATGTCACAACTTACCTAGTATCTCTTTGGCATACTTGCCTTGAAAAAAAAAAAGTTCACCATCACATTGCCATATTTCCAAACCAAGGAAATAATGGTGTCCCATTTCCTTCATTTCTAACTCCCTTACAAGATCCTCATTGCACGAGTGTATCAACTGCTCATCACTAGTCAAAATTAGATCATCAACATAAAGAAAAATAATCAATAGCTTACCCTCAACCACAATTTGGTACAGGTTTGCATCAGCTTCACTTTTGGTGAAGCTCAATCCAGTGAAATAGCTCTCTATCCGAGTGTACCAAGCACGAGGTGCTTGCTTCATCCCATACAGTGCTCTCTTGAGTCGACAAACATGCGACTCACTGTCAAATATCTCGAAACCTTTTGGCTACTCTATGTACACTTCTTCCTCAATAACTCCATTGAGAAACGTAGTCTTCACATCCATCTGATGAATGCGTCAATCCATCTGCATTGAGAGTGAAAGGATGGATCTAATGGAAGAGTACCTTGAAACGGTGCAAAAGTCTCATCATAATTGATCCCCTCAATCTGTGAGAATCCCCGGCCACAACTATAGCCTTGTATTTGTCCAAACTCCCATCAACAACTTGCTTTACCTTGTAGATCCATCTAGATCCAACCACTGATTTTCTGACTAGTCTTGGGACAATCTCCCATGCACTGTTATTGGCAATGGAGTCATACTCCTCCACCATTGCATCAACCCAAATTGGTTGTTGCACTGCCTCCTGAAAGGAAGATGGTTCAGTCACAATACATTTTCTTATAAGAACCATGTATCCAGTAAACCTGTCTAGAGATTGTCTCTATCTGCGCAGTGAAGTAGGGGCTCCTACATTATCTGCAACATCAAGTCTCAGTCTATCAGCTTCTGTGGTGCGCCTTCTACCATTTGTGATGGATGTATCTCCATGAGTGTTTTCCACCACTCCATGATCCTCCACATGTGGCTACTCCAAATATTGAGGTTCATCCTTAAGAACCAAGAGTTCCTCCTCTGCATGCAAATCTAGCTCCCTCTCAAGGGACAATCGCATGGCTATCTCCTCACCAAATTTTATATCCAATCGCACAACAGTCATTTTTCTGTTTGGAAAATACACTCGATAGTTTTGGGGAGTTTCAGTGTACACCACAAAAATCGCAATCTTAGTTGTTGGTTCTAGCTTCTTCTTGGCATCTTTGGCCACTTGCACATAAAAAAATGAACCAAAAATCTTAAAATGTGAAACATCAGGTTTCTTACTAGTGAAAGCCTCTTCTGGTGTACTCATGCCAAGTATCCTATGAGGAAAACGGTTCTGCACAAATACTGTAGTGTTCCATGCTTTTGCCCATAGATGCTTCAATAGGCCTTGATCATGCAACATCACTCTTACTGTACCCATAATCGTTCTATTCTTTCTTTCAGCAACCCCATTTTATTGTGGGTTATGAGGCACTATCAATTCTCTTAAAATTCCTTCTTTGCTGCAGAAGTTCTTGAATTCGTTAGAGATGTACTCACCACCATTATCACTCCTAAGAGCCTTCACATTCTTCCCCATGTCTTTCTCCACCAGTTCTTTAAACTTAAGAAACTTTGAGAATGTACGATCTTTCTTCTGCATGAAGTAGATACAACACTTACGAGAAATGTCATCAACAAATATCACATAGTACTTATGTTTTCATGTCGAAGAAACAGAGAATGGCCCACACGCTTCTGTGTGAACTCTCTCAAGGATCCCTGAGGCTCGGTTCTCCTTCTCATGAAAGGTGACCTTTACATATTTTCCCATAGTACATCCCTTGCATGTGTCTGACTACGCAAGTGTACCCTTGGGAAGAGCCATAGAAATATGTTGCATGACTTTCAAGGCTCCGTGGTGAAGATGGCCCAATCTCCTGTGCCATAACTAGTCCTCATCCCAGCTCACCACTTTGTCTACCTTGCCCATCAATGTTGTGCAGGCATCTATATCCAACTTGTAGAGATTCTTAACTTGAATCCCTATATTCTTGGCTTGTCCTATTGTTTTGTGTCGTAGGAAATATTTTCCTTCACTGAAAACAACATCATAGCCTCTATCCTCCAACATTGCAACTGAGACTAATTTTTTCTTCAAACCTTGTACATGCATTACATCTTTTGATTGAAAGGGTTTACCTGAATTTCTCTGGAAGCTAATGATACCAATCCTGATGGCACTATACCGCTCGTCATCACCCATTTCAATATGCATCTAGAGATCCTTCTCCTCCAAGCTACTGAAAATTTCTTTGTCTCCCGTCATGTGAAAGGAAGCACCACTATCCAAATACCACACAGATCCAAATTCACTTGATGCCATGCATGCGATCAATGATAAGTCAAGCTCAAATTGCGAGGCCAAAGTCTCACCATCTACAGATCCTGAAGCCTTTTTGTTCTTCTTCTTTTGTGGACAGTTAGTATCATAATGCCCATGGTCGTGTCAATGAAAACACTTCACCCTGGAAATATCCTGCTTCTTGCCATCTTTGGACTTGGATTTGGAATGGAATTTCTTCCCCTTCCCATTCTTTGCCTTGGCAGCTAAAGCACAAAATCTTCTTCATATTCATTCTTAGATGAAGATCCATCTCTGGTATTCTGTCTAAAATCATTCTGCACCAAATCCAACCACATTCATTCCCAATTTGGTAGTTTTTCCCTGCTTATCCCGACATTGGACAAATTTTGTTAAATATTTTGGCATGGAGTCACCTTTCTCCATCTTGATCTTCCTGAGTTTATCTTTTAGTGCCAATTTCCTATGGTCACTGCTACTCTGAAATAGATCTGTCAAAGCTTTCCACATAGCATATGGTGTTGCTTTTCCATGGAGACTTGAGACAATGTGGTCTTGTACTCCCTCTAGTAGGATCCTCCTCGCATTTGTCACTTTCTTTTGTCATGCATCAAGATTTGCAGCATCTGTCACAATGGGTTTAGGAACATCATTGTCAATTAATTCCTTCAAGCCATTCTCTTCGAAAACTGCCTCCATCCTATCCTTCCAAGCAATATAGTTAGAGTTTCCCTCGGGTGCCTACTCCAATATCAAGCCATTGAAAGCCATTTTGATCCTGAATCAGCTATAGCACCAAGAAATTCTTTCTGCAAATTTGAATTCTATTCAGTATCAAACTCAACTCCTCCTTCAATATTGTGATATCATGTGCTTTGATACCATGTATAAATTATACAAAAAGCATCTATATCATGGATTCAATCCGATCTAACAGTGTGCTAAAGCTAGATACTTAATCACCTCTACAAATCAATCATGGAATTAAAAACACAATCGACAATCACATGAATCAAAGAAGAATCAATCAAGCCACAACACAGATAATTTCCTGACGAAAGCTTGCTGCTCAAAAGCCCACTATATTCTATTGTATATTCATCATGGATACATGAACCAATTACATGCAACTCTTCTCACAAGAGCCCTCCTGTACTCAACTAACTGTCTCACACTGTCTTGGATAAAACTGACCAATACTTATCCAATTTACTACTTCTTGAAAGCCTACCTTGCTTGCAAAATTTGTGTGGAATGCAATCCCTATTCCATAGGAATTTTGGCCTTCCTAAACTGCGCAAGGTTCACGGGAAATCCAATGGGTGTTTGGTTGCATGGGTGCAACCCAATAATCGTACAACTGATAGTCAACTTCCCTTTCACCTAGATCTCAATTGGGTCTCCACTAGAACTGACATGCATGCAACTAATAATAGTAAATCCATAGTTGCATGTGAGATCACTGATTGTGAATTACTTAATATTTAATTCACTTGATATCTCACTAGTGTATCTAATAGTTACAACTAGCATAACTGAGTTTAACTCACTTAACTGAGTTACACTGATTACAACCCGCATTAACTAATGCACCAGTGCACTTCGAACTCTGTTACAACTAGAATTACTCTGCATGCCTCACCAACTACCCTCAACTCAAAATTCATGAGTTAATTGAGTATATCACACTTAGTTAAATATTACAAGTTATTTTGAGATTATATTACATTTTATTTTCCATCTTAATTAAGGGATAACTAAAATATACATGCACCAAATTTAGCCCACACCAGTGTAGGTGCTGCTAAGACCTATGGTCCCACACTAGTGTAGGTGCTACTTGTACCTATTGGTCCCACACTAGCGTGGGTGCTGAAATTTCTTGTTGAACTTCAACATATATTTGGCACAACTCAATAGGAAAAATCTTATCTCAAAAACACTTGGCAACTGGGAAATCCTGAAGATCACTCCAACCATTACCAACAACAAGAACAATAATGTTTCCAATAGCCTTCTATTTGCATCATCTTTCATGTCAACACTTCTATCAGCGTGTCTTTGCACCCTTTTAGTGTAAATTCTAGTTCATATATATAATGTATAGCGTATTATTGAGAATCAATGTGCCTTTATCTATCATACCATACAGTCAATTTTTTTGAGTTTGTCATTGCAGTTTTTTTTACTCCATATTCCACAAGCAAAGTGCTACTTCAAATTGATTTCTTTAATTTGAATTTAATTTGATTTATATATTTTCTATATATATATATATATATATATATATATATATCTATGTGGGGTTTAATTTTTTTTTTAATATTTAATTATCATTAATATCTTATAGTAAAAATTAAATGAATTAAAATTTTCCATTTTATTAAGTAATTAAATTATTTTACTTTTATTTTTGTTTGTTTGTAAAGTTGTAAATGATGACTACAAGTTTAAACTTTGGCTTGAGAAACCACAACCAGTGGAATTTAAGTCATCAAAATCACAAGGGATCCCACGCAACCTCTTGGAATCGCAAATTGAAAAATGAATTCAATTGTATATTAATGATTATGTATATTGTACATGTGGGTAAAAATCCGAAGTTGGGTTAACCTTTTGTGAGAATCGGGGGCATAAAACCATTTTTCTCAATAATTCGGCCGAACTTTTGTAACAGTTCGGTCGAACTTTCGAAATTAGTTCGGCTGAACTCATTCTGCCATTTACATTGACGACGTGGCCAAACAGTTTTTTGGTCGAAGATGGGAAAACCGGCAACAAAATTTCGGCCAAAATTTTAAAATAGTTCGGCCGAACTCGTATTTTATAAATATATTGACCCGCAAACTTTTATAGGTTTCTTGTTCACATCTGTCTTACGTGTCTGTCTATCTAGGTGTTTTTGTTGCTCTGTTGCGCTCTGTGATTTTTTTTGTTGCTCTGTTGCTCTGTTGCACTCTGTGATTTTTGTTGATTTGCAGTTGCGCCACGATGACGAGGTAATTTTTTTTATTTGCAGTTTATTTTTCATTTGCAATTGCTCCTTTTTTTTGTAATTTTGTTTTGTTGATTTTTTTTGGTTTGATTTTAATTTAATTTTTTTTGTTCGCAGGGAATTTGCTTTGCATCTTCCATGATGTCTTCAGAGATCACCCATCTTCGTCCTCGTTGTAGCTTTGTCTGTGAATTTCTGCGAATTTCCAGGTATTAAACCAGATTCTTGTACGCCATACACCAGGACCTGTAATGCAAGAAATTATTTTGCTGAAATTGAAAGTAAGGTTGTGTGAAGGTAGTTCCAGTAGTTGTCATCATTTTTACTTGTGATATTACAGTTAAAAACATGATGGTTCTTAGTTTTGTTACCTCTCAAAGTACGCTACTCCTATTGAGTAACTAGTAATAACTGTTGAAGCTCATCATAAACTAGTTCCTCTATCTTTCCATAATAGATACTAGTTGTAATTCATATCGACCTATGTAAAAGTTGTATGCTAGTAAATACTAATAAAGTATGGTCCTCTATCTTACCATAACTAATTAACAACCTTAATTACTCATATCTATGTATCTTTTCTTATAGCTCAATGTAATCATATATTGTGTTTCCTGTATTCTGTAATTGCAACACAACCTTTAATGGTAATAATACTAATTAAACATCAGCTCTAGTGAGATCAGTAAGCTATACTCATTCGTATCAAGTGTTATGTATTCTCTGTAATTTCACCTATACTATACTCTAAGTGTAATCTCAGGGGTCATTACACGAGTAGAACTAAGCAGTAACTGTAATGAAAGCATATCCATCTATCCTATATCCTATTGTATTGACACATGTGATAGGTTATCTATAATAGTGAATACAGAGTTGTTACCCTTCGATATTCTATGTTTCCATATTAGCATAGAGCTTGATAAGGTTGGTATTTGTCTGCTCAACTTAGTTTTCCTAAATTGATGTCATAAATTGTCAACCAGGGCTAGTAAACTGTTGAAGTGAAGTGCACTATATGTGCCTAGGTATCTGCTTCCTACTTCGTTGTGTTTAGTGTTTTTCTAGTGTTTTTGGTTTTTTGTTTTTATGCTAAGAGGAAAAGAACTAAGTTGTTGGCAAAGGGAAGTTATTGGTCACACTAAAACAGAGCAAAATCTATTCTAAACTATGTATAGCACCTAAGAACAGAAAATGCTAATTCACAGATTGCAAAACTTGACAAGAAAAATAACTCATAACATGAACTCAATCCAATTCATTTCACTAGAAGTATGTTGGAACAACTTGAGAAAATGATAAGTTTAATGCAATGAAGTTCTTCTAAGTAAACAACAACTTACAATTATCACAGAGAAAATCTCATCCATGGTTAGAAATTTGTTGGAACACATTTGGAAAAGATTATCTATAACATAGTAAGGAACCCTACTCTAGATTAACTTATGATACTAAAATTAATCCATTCTGCAACTCAAAATGTCACTACTAAGCCTCATTCAAGGGTTAGAAATCTTTTGGAATAGTTTTGGAAAAAGGCAAGTTTGTAAAATTATGAGAAATTGCAAAACAACCAAGACTTCAAAATGACATTACCAATTCTTGTTCCTATGATAATGATGTATTAGTAGAGATTAAGAACAAGAGCAGTTTGTAAATAATGAATGCCTTTAAGTCTAATGTAACAGAACTAGAATACAAGTAGTTAATAAAACTTGAAATACATTAAACAAAACCGAACTAATATGCAATTAACCTCCGAAATACTACAGCTGAACTAAAATGCAATTAATCTCTGAAATACTACAGTTCTATCTCATTCATTGTTAGTGATATTTTGGAACAATTCATAATAACAAGACTGGCTGTAACATTCGATGTAAGTGAGCATAAAACATAAAGTTCAGAAAACTGCCTAAATTAGGAGCGAAATAGAGCTAAAGTTACTTATCTAAACAATATGCACAGAGCCTCTCGGGCAGTATGGGCCCTCTACCACCAGATTAGCACACGAATCTCTTCAATAATGCTTCATATCATGTATTAAAGTTTTTCTTCTTTCATTAAGGAAAACGCTTAAAAAAAAAGAGTATTACAGTCTTGGACAACTTAACAATAAAACATCAACTAACTAACTGTCTCTCGGTTTCCTGAGTTATTATTATAAGAGAAATACATAACTACCCTAGAGAAGAAATAGTGATAAGTGTCTTTTTCAATTAAAATCAAATTAGAAATCTTATGGAGGCCTCATACTTTGCTAAAGACATCTGTAGAGTCCTTGTCTTGGTAGGAATCTACTTCTTAGTTTGGGTTTCCTCCACGTGCATAACCACTTGTAGATTTTTGCTCAGACTTCGTAGAGGGCAAGGAATGATGTAGGTGAGTTCTGGAATTCACCCATATGCATTTTTCCTTTAAGAGACACCTGTAACTTGTGTGAACATGAAGATAGCCGCAGAATAGGCGACTAGCTACAGAATGGCTGCATTCTGTAGCTAAGTCTAGTAAAAAATTACTACAACAAAAAAACCACGAAAGTATAGTAAGTCAGTCATTGTATGCATTATTAAAGTGATTTTATTCAATCCTATTTATCTTTTAAGCCTATAACTAATAAAGGAAAAAGGAAATGAAGTGAAATTTGGTGAAAGAAAAGGACATCTTTGGGGCTCAACATACCCCCACTGCAAAACTTTTGCATGTCCTCATGCAATAAATCCATGTATTCTGAAACTTCTGCTAGGACATCTAACCTCCTTTTTCTGCTTTTCTTGGTGTTCAATGGCATCCTAGGTTTCCTTATGACCAACTTGAATCTCAAATTTATAAGTGTCCTGCTCAACTTTTTGTTTTTCTTCTTCATCTTTTCACTATCCTTGTACAATTTTTCCATTTGCAGAGAGAGATTTGTGTTCATGTTACTCTTCAGTTTGACTTGTTCCCTTAAAATTTTATTTTCATTATTTATATGCCTATTGAGTACTTCTAATTCATATTTGTCTCTTCTTAGTACTTCAATTGCAGATCCTGGTGGACTAGGAGTTCTTCCTCTGCTTTCTGAGGATCTCTTTTCTAATGACTCAACATAATTATAGATTTTTTGTTGTGCTGGGTCTATCTCTGGAGTTCCTTCATCAAGATCCTCTTCGTACTGGTACTCAGGAGATCTATCAGTTGGTGTCTCTTCATCTTCAATGTCTATGATGCATGTTTGCTTAACTCCTGTCTTCTTCAATATGTCTCTAAGCCTATGGCTTCGTCTTAGTTTAGATGGTCCCTCACTTCTCTCCTTGGCACACTTTCTTATTATCTTTTCCTTTTTAAGTTGTTTCTTAATTTCAGCCAATTTCTCAGAGATAATCTCCTCACTGTCCTCTTGTATGGACTTACCAGTTTTAAGTTCAACAGATTTGGAAATTTTCCCTCTCCTGCTTCTTCTTGCAAGTTTGCCTTCAGATGGAGATTCCTTGGGTTCTTCAAAGTGATTCCTCAAGAGGAACTCATCCCAATTTTCTCCCACCTTTCTCAAATGATGCTCAATTAGGATTTTAACTAGGCCATGGTGATACAAGGTGGTTTCCAAGAATTGAACCCTCTTCTGGACATTAGAAGCCATTCTCTTTAGGCTATGAAGTAAGAAAAAGGGTAAATTGATTTCTTCATCTAGGAAATGCATCATAAGCCAAATGTGATAAACATATAGGGTACCAAACCTTCCCTCACAAGTTATAAACTTTTGCAAAATGAGCAACACATTTCACCATTTATTCTTCAGTGCTGAGCTAGGAATGCCCTTCTTGAAAACTGAAATATCCATACCTGGTGTTTTGAGCATCTGCCTCCATGCCTCATTGTGAAATTCCTTGCTTTTGAACCATCGTTCACCTTGCCTTGGTAATTCTACTGCTTCTGCAATGAAGGATTATGTAATAGTGAACTTGACATCTCCTATTTCAACCTCTGACCCATTGAAGGATCGTGCAAATGTCTTGGTTACCTCCTTATGAAAACCATTGAGCTTTTCCAAAAACTGTAACCACCCAACCTACTGTAGCATCTCTCTAATTTGTGGGTAACCCTCTAAGTATTTGGTTCCGACTGGTTCAGACCTTACAATGAGACCCATGGCTTATTTTCTCAACCTTCAATTTACTGCTCCGTTACTGCTCTTCTATTCACAGTAAAAATGGTTGTAGAGAGTTGTTTTCACCCCAAAGATGACTTCTCTATTTATGTAGCAGGAATTGGCTACGGAAATATGACATGAAGTGGTTATGGGATGAGTGAAATACGGTGAGGGTGATTCACACGAATTAATGAGTTTGAGAGCTGTCATGGAGGAAAAGACTGCAGAAAAATATCATGTGAATTTCAAAATCATCACTGAATATTTTGGATTAGTGACATGACCTAATAGGTCACTTCAGTACTAACCGTTAATTTTTAATAAATGATGATTTGGTATGGCGGAATGGAAGGGATTTTGTCCAAGGATTTTATGATAATATCGATCAATATGAATAATTAAAATAACTTTATGAAACATACATATAACTTAACCATACTATAACTTTCATAATTTGTTATCATAATAATTTCACAACTTTACCTTAGCCTTTCCTTTGATTTTTGTGGTTTTAATATGCTTTTTCTTCCTTTGAAAATCATTGATCCTTCAGTCTTCATAATCCCTTTGATTTTTCTTGTTGACATAGGTGTGCAGGATCAATTTGCTGCTAAACAAGTGGTTGCTGGATAGTTTCCTGCAGGATATCTGGCTGCAGAATGTTTGGCTAGCTACAGAATGTCTGGATGTAGAATGTTTGGCTACAGAATATACCTGTAGAAGCTTTGAAATATGGAATGAAATAATTTGAAACATGGACGGAATGTAGTATGAAATGAAATAAAATGGATCATGAAATATGGTGGAATGAATCATGAGTGAAGTGAAATATAATGGAATGAAATGGATCATAAATGTAAAGTGGAATGAAATATGAAAAGTGGCCTGCAACTTATGATTTTTAATACTCAATTGCAGAAAGAGATCAAATTTAAAAATCTAAGATGAAAATGAGGTGGACCGTGGAATGGAGTGAATGAAGTATGGATGAATGGAGTGAATGAAATATGAATGGATGGAGTGCATGAGACAAGAATGAATGGAGTGAAAGAAATATGAATGAAGTGAGACATGATGGAGTGAAATGGATCATAAGTGGAATATGATATATAAAATGAGTCTGCACTTATGATTTTGTGATAGCTGCTTTGAAGGAAAAGAACAATTTTGAAAAACTAAAGTGTCAGAAGAATTCTGATTTTCACTTTATATTTTCTGTATAAACATGCTAATCAGTGATTAGTTTTCATGTTTATACTTTTTTTTTCATGCATTTGAATTCAGAAAATTCAATTAAGTTGATGGTTTAACACCTTTCGTTAACTTCATATCATCGCTTCTAATTCTTTATTGTACTTTCAGCGGTTTGCGATACAGCTAATCTATGACCATTTACAAGAAAAGTTACCTTCTCTTCATCTATTGTCCTGATTTTTATTGCTCCATTGTCAAAAATTCTTATAATTTCATATGGCCCAAGCCAATGTGTTTGGAATTTACCTTGAAAATCCTTGAACTTTGAATCAAACAAGAGAGCCCAGTCACCTTCTTTGAACTTTTTTTCCTTGATGTACTTGTCATGCCATCTAGTCCTTTGTTGTTGGACTATACTTGTTGGACTCATCTATTTTCCACCTCATCTATCTAATAACTGGCCCAATAAAAAAGCCAGCTCGCAAAGGATCAAGTCCAGTTGAACTGCCATTTTAAAGTTTGAATTTGAAATTTATGGAAACAAACTTGTTTTCCAAAGGCGCCTGTTGGGTGAGCATAATTCTGTTGTGCTTCTCCATGTAGTTTTATAGTCTACATAAGGTCTTATATTTTGCCCAATCTCTACAAATGAATATATCCCCAATGACCTTATTAGTCGATTCTCACTTGGATTCATTTTTCTTGATGGATAGGGAGTAGATTTACCACTGATTTTGTACCTCTCCATCATTTGTTCCACTAGCCTTGATGAATGAGCTCTTGATCTATAACACTTTCATAAAACTGAAAGAAATAATCCTTGGGCACAGTACCAATTTATATTCAAGATAAAATTGTTACTTAGTCACCTATTTGGTAACATAATCAGTGCAAACTAATATATATTTCTTTTGTCTTGATGGAGGACTAATAGGTCCTACAAAATCTAAAGCCTATTTCTCAAAAGGTTCAATATGTACCTGAGGCTGCAATGGCATCTCACCTGAAGGAGAAGGTTTCCCTACCCTTTGGCAACTGTCACACCTTTTGACATACTCTTTAGCATCTTTAAAAAGGGATGGCCAATAGTATCCTAAATGAAGGACCTTATAAGCTGTCATTTTATCAGCAAAGTGTCTGCCACAAGGTTCATCATGACATGCCTTAAGGATCTCAGGCATCTCATCTTCCTGAACACATCTCCTAATGATAAAATCTGGACCTGTTTTGTATAACTCATTAGCAACCCATGAATATTTTGCACTGTCATAAATGATCTTTCTTTTGTATCTTGCATTCATTATTGAAGGAAATTTCCCTGAAACTAAATAATTAGCAATGTCAGCAAACCAAGGAGTTTGAGTAGAAATTGCAAAAAGATATTCATCAGGGAATTGATCTTCAACTGGAGTATTGTATTTGATGTTTTGGAGTCTAGATATGAAATCAGCTACTGTGTTTTGTTTCCCAGGCCTATCTAGAATGGTAATGTTGAATTCTTGTAAAAGCAATAACCATCTTACCCCATTAGTAATTGATTTGTTCATTAGATATTTAATTTATGATCTGTAGGAACAAAAGTTTCACAGTCTTCATATAGTGTTCTAATTTATTTATGGCATGAACAAGAAGAACTTTTTCATAGCATCAAATTCTGAAGGAGTCAAATTTTGCAGGCATTTTTGTATAGTAGATGATACAAGTGAACTGTGTATTTTTAACCTAAATACTACTCCTAAAGTTGTATCTTAGTAAACTGCTGAAATATGAAAAGGTAATCACAATAGGTCCTTTAAAATAGGTGCTTCGAGATTTTGAGCTAGTCTCAAAGTCTAAATTAATAACCTATGATTCCACTCGAATTCGTATATGTGTTGCGGCAATTTGAAAAGTGAGATGCTATCTTTCTATCTCAGCAGTTTTCATGAATGCATGAACCTTCTAGATAATAGAGGGTAAATCCTAGAAAAACTCATAACATATTTTTGAAAATTTGGAATAGATAAGGTTAGAGATGACTTCAACTTTTGACTCCTCAACTCTAATCCCATCCCCTAAAATGTGATGCCCCAAAACAATTCCTTCAGTAAACATCGTAAAACACTTCTCATGACTTAGTGAAAGATTTGCTTCTTTACATCTCTTTAAAACTTTTTCCAAGTTTGCTAAGGCTTCTTCAAATGTGTTTCCATAGACTGTGAAATCATCCATATATACCTCTACACAATCATGTATTAGATCTGAAAATATTCCTAGTACTACCATTTGAAATGTTGCAGGTGCATTGCATAGTACAAATGGCAATACTCAGTAAGCATAGGTACCCCAAGGACAAGTAAATGTGGTTTTGTCTTGATCTTCAAGTGCTACTTGAATTTGGTTATAACCACTAAACCCATCTAGAAATGAGAAGTACTTTTTGCCAGCTAATGTGTAACTAACACCCCATGGTGTTAGGAAAATGATCTTTAAGAGTAGCTTTGTTTAATTCCCGGTAGTCAATACATACCCTCCATTTACAATTTTTCTTTGGCACAATTACCAAAGGATAAACCCACTGACTATCTGAAATGGGATAGATAAAGTTGACATTTAACAATTTCTGAAAATCTTCTTTAAAAATCTCCCTAAGATTTGGATTCATCTGTCTCTGAGGTTGTCTAATTGGTTTACAATTTTCCTCTATGTAGATGTGATGAGTGCAAGTATTAGGGCTTATCCCTCTCATATCAGTGTACTCCCATGCATATGAAGAAGAATGTCTCTGTAACATCTTGACTAGCTTTTCTTGTTGAGATTTCTCTAGGTTGTTGTTTATGTTTAAAGTTTTACCTGGAAATATCTCAATTGTAGAGCTGCCAAATTTATCCATGGAATAAAGAGTCATCTGTCTTGATGATAAAAACTCAATGTTGGATTCTTCTTGAAATTGTTCATATTTGTATTCCGAAGAGGATTCAAAATTTTCTAAGGTATTCAAGATCTGGCTGTCTTCACTAATTTCTGAAATTGTGAAGAGAGGTTGTATGTATTCTTCATCCTCAATCCATTGAGTATCATCTAATTCTGTAATTGTCTTTGCTGGAGGATACAAGGTAAATTTCTTGGTTGAACTACCATCAGAGATGTACATATCACCGGATCTAAAACTAATGAAAGCATCAGCTGTAGCTAACCAAGGTCTTCCTAATATAATAGGATGCCCTCCTAGATTATTCTTAGGAGTTAGGATCATAAAATCCACAGGATACTCCTAAGAATCTAGGGACACTGGAATGTCTTCTATTACCCCATCAGGTTTGATCACAGATCTGTCTGCTAATTGTAATAATGTGGGTGTAAAAAGAATATTAGGAAGTTTCAGTTTATCCATGATTTGTCTACTCATGATATTGATTGCTGCTCCTAAATCAATAAGTGTTTTTTGGATCTCAGTTCCATTGATACGTATTTTAACAACTGGATTTCCTGGGTCTAGATACTTTGGAATGGAAATCTTGCCCATCATGATATCTGCTATTTTTCCTGCCAGTTGAATTTTCTTTGTCTCTTTGATTCTTTTTCCCGTTTTTTTCATGCTCAACTCCTTTATTGTTTTTGCTAAAATTGGAATTTCCTTGATAGCTTGTAATAATGGGATCCTAATACAAACATTTCTCAGCTCATCTAGGAAATCATAATTAGGCACCATAATTTTTTTTTCTACACCCCTATCAATTTGTAATCTTTCTGGAAAGGGAGGTGTAGAGATGGATGTTGATGGTTGCTCTAATATAGGAGTTGAAATTATTGGCTCTTTTTGTTTTAATTTTTCAATATTCGGGTCTTGAAAAGATACGTCTTCTTCATGACTTTTATTTACCCATAGAGAATCTTCCTCAGAGTTGTTTTTTTCTTGTATGATTACAGAAGGTTTCTTCTTTTCAAGTATTCTTCCAGACCTAAGTTGAACAACATTAAGGTCTAAATGAGTGATCAAATAGGTTGGAAACTGTTGGCCTTCTATCATGTATGTGTTCTGAGGATTTTTATTGTTGGGGTTTGGTATGGGTTGGGCAGGAAACTGATTTGTTTTCTGAGGAAATGGTAATGGAAGTGGTGAATTTTGATGTTGTGGATTTTTAGGATTCTGTTGAAGATTTTGTTGAGGAGGGAAATGTGGATATGGTGGATAAGATGGTGGATATTGATAGTACTGAGAGTATATTCCATAGGGATTTTGTGCTCCTTGTGCCCAAGTTTGAGATTGATTTTGGAATTGGGACCAAGGTTGCTGCCAAGAATTCCAATTTTGTGGGGCTTGATTATACAACTGATCATGGAATCCTTGTGTTTGAGGTCCTTGCCAAGGCCTCCTAGAGACAAAATTGAGAGATTCTGTGGAATTTGTAGGGGTTTCTTCTTGAAAGACAACTTTAAGACTAGGAAATGAATGACAACTCTTGCTCTCATGTTTTTCTGAAAAAATTACACAAGTCTCTACTAATTTTTCATCCAAAGGGCACTCTCTCAGGGCATGCTTCTTTCTACATTTGGGACAAAATATTGCTAAGGCATTAGATTCAACTTTTTGCTTGTTTTGTAATTTAAGTGTGTCTATTTGTTCACTAAGAATCCCTAAAATATCATATTTGAATTCATCAAGCATATGTCCTATTTCTGCCCTACTCACCATCCCAGAAGCAGACTTACTTGCCCTTGCAAGAGCAGGGTCTCTTCGTCCTTTTACAGTTTTAGATTTCCCTCTTGAAACGTTGATACATAATTAAGCTATTTCAGGTAATGTGAGCTGAGATATATCCCCTTTTCCCATCATATTAAGGATATCTAGCCATTCATCCCTAATTGTCTTCAACAAGAGAGCTTTCAAGGTATCTTGGTCTAGGTTTTCCAATTTTTTCTCTTTTGATGTTGTAGTTAAACCTCTCCAACAAATCTTCCAGGTTTTCATCCTCTTTTTGTAGCATTTCAAACACTTCCTCCTTATGGTTGACTGGCATACAGTAATCCAAATACCTCTCTAGAAATGCATGTTTCATGTCTTCCCATGTCATAATAGAACTGTTGGTCAAACTCATAAACCATTTTAATGCTGCTCCTTTCAATGTTGAAGGGAATAGTTTAAGTTATTGGGCATCTTTTAAGTAATCATAGGTTCTACATAGGACTTCAAATTCAAATAGGCAGGTTTCAGGATCTTCACTTTTGAGTCCATAAAAGTTTGGAAGGACAGAGGGTGAAATGTTTTTCATAGTTGCATTGGTTTCTTCATATACTATAGGAAACCCAAAAGAGCTTCTCATTTCCCTTTTACCTCTTCCTCTGCCTCCTTCTTCACCTCTACCTCCTTCTCCTCTACCTATACCTCTACCCCCTCCAAATAGTGTATGTTCTCCATTAAAGACTCCTCCTCCTCCTTCTTCCGCCATGGTTAGTTCTCCTGTGGAAGTGAAAAAGTTTAGGTCTCTAACAGGGGTCCTTGAATCTTCTTCTAAGACAGGTTCAGTGGATGAAGTGGAAGGTCTTTCTGATGGAATGTCTGATATTAAGTCCTCTGGAAGTCTATGATCAGTGGAGTATGGGATGTGGGTTTGAGTTGGAGGTGTGCTGCCTCTTGGTCTTGGTGGCACAAGTAGTGTTCTAGGAATCAAGCTTCTGCTTCTTATGAATCTACTCCTTGAGTCTCTTTCTCTACACATATCATTGTTTTTGGGAGGTAAGAAACAATACTACCTAGTTACACTTCCCTGGCAATGGTTCCAAAATGTCTGCTCAACTTAGTGCTCCTAAATTGATGTCATCAATTGTCAAGTAGGGCTAGTAAACTGTTGAAGTGAAGTGCACTATATGTGCCTAGGTATCTGCTTCCTACTTCGCTGTGTTTAGTGTTTTTCTAGTGTTTTTGGTTTTCTTTTTTTATGCTAAGAGGAAAAGAACTAATTTGTTGGCAAAGGGAAGTTATTGGTCACACTAAAACAGAGCAAAATCTATTCTAAAATATGTATAGCACCTAAGAACAGAAAATACTAATTCATAGATTGCAAAGCTTGACAAGAAAAATAACTCATAACATGAACTCAGTCCAATTCATTTCATTAGAAGTATGTTGGAACAACTTGAGAAAAGGATAAGTTTAATGCAATGAGGTTATTCTAAGTAAACAACAACTTACAATATCACAGAGAAAATCTCATCCATGTTTAGAAATTTGTTGGAACACATTTGGAAAATATTATCTGCAACATAGTAAGGAACCCTACTCTAAATTAAATTATGACACTAAAATTAATCCATTCTGCAACTCAAAATGTCACTATTAAGCCTCATTCAAGGGTTAGAAATCTTTTGGAATAGTTTTGGAAAAAGGAAGTTTGTAAAATTATGAGAAATTGCAGAACAGTCAAGACTTCAAAATGACATTACCAATTCTTGTTCCTATGATAATGATGTATTTGCAGAGATTAGGAACAAGAGAAGTTTGTAAATAATGAAGGCCTTTAAGTCTAATGTAACAGAACTAGAATACAACTAGCTAATAAAACTTAAAATAAATTAAACAAAACTGAACTAATATGCAATTAACCTCTGAAATACTACAGCTGAACTAAAATGCAATTAATCTCTAAAATACTATAGTTCTATCTCATTCAGTGTTAGTGATATTTTGGAACAATTCATAAGAACAAGACTGGCTGTAACATTCGATGTAAGTGAGCATAAAACATAAAGTTCAGAAAACTGCCTAAATTAGGAACGAAACAGAGCTAAAGTTACTTATCTAAACAATATGCACAGAGCCTCTCGGGCAGTAGGGGCCCTATACCACTAGATTAGCACATGAATCTCTTCAAGATTGCTTCATATCACGTATTAAAGTTGTTCTTCTTTCATTAAAGGAAAACGCTTCAAAAAAAAGAGTATTATGGTCTTGGACAACTTAACAATAAAACATCAAATAACTAACTATCTCTCAGTTTCCCGAGTTATTCTTATAAGAGAAATACATAACTGCCCTAGAGAAGAAATAGGGATAAGTGTCTTTTTCAATTAAAATCAAATTAGAACTCTTGTGGAGGCCTCGTATTTTGCTAAAGACATCTGTAGAGTCCTTGTCCTGGTAGGAATCTACTTCTTAGTTTGGGTTTCCTCCACGTGCATAACCACTTGCAGATTTTTGCTTAGACTTCGTAGAGGGCAAGGAATGATGTAGGTGAGTTCTGGAATTCAACCATATGCGTTTTTAATTTAAGTGACACCTGTAACCTGTGTGAACATGAAGATAGCTACCGAATAGGCGACTAGCTACAGAATGGCTGCATTTCGTAGCTAAGTCTAGTAAAAAATTACTACAACAACAAAACCACGAAAGTATAGTAAGTCAGTCATTGTATGCATTCTTAAAGTGACTTTAATCAATCCTATTGATATTTTAAGCCTATAACTGATAAAGGACAAAGGAAATGAAGTGAAATTTGGTGAAAGAAAAGGACATCTTTGGGGCTCAACAGTATTTAGCTTCATTATGAAGATAAGCATAGTGAGTGTTAGACATACCTGTACCCATTGAGCTATGAAACACATTGGCTTGTTACTCATCAATATGAGCTTAGAGGTTGTGATATCATGCAAATAAGGCACATACACGAGCTTCGTTGATTCAAACACAACAAAGTACATTTTCTGCTAATTTAGATTGTCCCAATCTCCATTTGATAGAGTCATCATCAACATAACTGTTTGTATCGTCATCATCGTCATCATTGTTTGTCTCATGTTCCACTTATTCTTCTGGAACATCTTCTATCTCATTATCATGGGTTATCTCAACAACATCCTCTATAATAGCTTATTGTGTCTGATTATTGATAAATCATACATTTTTCAGATGAAACCCATAAATTGTGCATATTATTTGGGAAGGAAAATAATAATAAAAATTGGAAAATCATTAGCTAGTATTTCTTCTTCTTTTTTTGTCAGACAGATAAAAATCTAGCTTATATAATGTGCCAGTTCATATTACTAACTTGAAACTGTCATACATAAATCTTCATTGATAAGTTTGTTTGATAAAAACCTAACATTCCTTAACTATTCTATCATCTGTCATATAGTTCCAGTAGTTGTCATCATTTGTACTTGTGGTATTTCAGTTAAAAACATGATGATTCTCAGTTCTGCAGCCTCTTAAAGTATGCTGCCTGCTAATTTATATTGCCCCAATCTCCATTCGATAGAGCCATCATCAACATAACTGTCTGTATCGTCATCATCGTGATCATTGTTTGTCTCATGTTCCACTGATTCTTCTGGAATATCTTCTAGCTCATTATCATGGGTTATCTCAACAGCGTCATCTATAACTTTCGCCTGATTATCGATAAATCATACATTTTTCAGATGAAACCCATAAATCATGCATACTATTTGGGAAGGAAAATAATAATAAAAATTGGAAAATCAGTAGCTAGTATTTCTGCTTTTTTTTCAAATAGAAAAAAACTCTGGCTTACATAATGTGCCAATTCATATTACTAACTTGAAACTGTCATACATAAATCTTCATTGATAAGTCTGTTTGATAAAAAAAACTAATATTCCTTAACTATTTTATCATCTGTCATATATTTCTAGTAATTTTCATCATTTGTACTTGTGATATTACAATTAAAAACATGATGATTCTCAATTCTGCAACTTGGCTCGTAGGTACATAGATGGGTGGGTTTGGGAATGTGGTTCACATGAAAAGTAATATGGAATGGATTTAGTGGAAATCCTTTATAATATCAGGACTCAAACAATGAGAGAGACAAAAAACCTTTTATATTCAATTTAAAACACATGCATTAACATATAATTGTGATATTTTCCCTTCTTTCCAACTTAGTCCATCCTTCTAGAAAAATTCCTTTTAATGAAGTAGATATATCCATAGTGATCCACTGATATTTTTTCACCAAAAACTATTCCATTTTGGACTTATATATCTCAAAACTATGCTCATTGAGTTTATTTATCTATATCTTTAAACTACTCAACTATATTATTGCACCATACGAATCATTTCGATATATCTCTCATTTTAATGGGGTCTATCACATTTCGATAAAAACACATTAGCCATAAAAGTTTCCCATTGAAACTAAAATTAATTTGATACAAAACATAAGTTTTAACCTTATATAGTTAATTGTTTCAAATAGATTCTTAATAAAATGAAAAATATTCAATGTAAAACACATGCACATTAACATATAATTGTAATATTTTCCCTTCTTTCCAGCTTAGTCCATCCTTCTAGAAAAATCCATTTTAATGAAGCAGATATATCCATAGTGATCCACTGATATTTGTTCACGAACAACTATTCCATTTTTTACTTATATATCTCAAAACTATGCTCATTGAACTTATTCATCTATATCTTTAAACTACTTAAATATTTTATTACACCATAGGAATCATTTCAATATATCTCCCATTTTAATGGGGTCTATCACATTTCGAGAAAAACACATTAGCCATAAAAGTTTCCCATTGAAACCAAAAGTGATTTGATACAAAACATAGGTTTTAACCTTATATAGTTAATTTTTTAAAATAAATTCTTAATAAAATGAAAAATATTCAATGTAAAACACATGCATTAACATATAATTGTGATATTTTCCCTTCTTTCCAACTTAGTGGACATCCTTCTAGAAAAATCTCGTTTAATGAAGTAGATACATCCATAGTGATCCACTGATATTTTTTTACCAACAACTATTCCATTTTGGACTTGTATATCTCAAAACTATGCTCATTGAATTTATGTATCTATATATTTAAACTACTAAACTTTGTTATTAAACCATAGGAATCATTTCGATATATCTCCCATTGTAATGGGGTCTATCACATTTCGATAAAAACACATTAGACATAAAAGTTTCTCATTGAAACAAAAAGTAATTTGATACAAAACATAGTTTTTAACCTTATATAGTTAATTGTTTCAAATATATTATTAATAAAATGAAAAATATTCAATGTAAAACACATGCACATTAACATATAATTGTGATATTTTCCCTTCTTTCCAACTTAGTCCATCCTTCTAGAAAAATTCTTTTTAATGAAGAAAATATATCCATAGTGATCCACTGATATTTGTTCACCAAAAACTATTCCATTTTGGACTTATATATCTCAAAACTGTGCTCATTGAATTTATGAATCTATATCTTTAAACTACTCAGCTCTTTTATTACACCATAGGAATCATTTCAATATATCTTGCATTTTAATGGGGTCTATCACATTTTGAGAAAAAACACATTAGCCATAAAAGTTTCCCATTGAAACCAAAAGTGATTTGATACAAAACATAGGTTTTAACCTTATATAGTTAATTGTTTCAAATAGATTCTTCATAAAATGAAAAATATTCAATGTAAAACACATGCATTAACATATAATTGTGATATTTTCTCTTCTTTCCAACTTCGTGGACATCCTTCTAGAAAAATTCCTTTTAATGATGCAGATATATCCATAGTGATCCACTGATATTTGTTCACAAATAACTATTCCATTTTGGACTTTTATATCTCAAAACTATGCTCATTGAATTTATGCATCTATATTTTTAAACTACTTGAAACTATTTTATTACACCATAGGAATTATTTCGATATATCTCCCATTTGAATGGGGTCTATGACATTTCGAGAAAAACACATTAGCCATAAACCCATTGAAACCAAAAGTAATTTGATACAAAAAGAAAAAACGCATTAGCCATAAAAGTTTCCCATTGAAACCAAAAGTGATTTGATACAAAACATAGGTTTTAACCTTATATAGTTAATTGTTTCAAATAGATTCTCAATAAAATGAAAAATACTCAATGTAAAACACATGCATTAACATATAATTGTGATATTTTCCCTTCTTTCCAACTTGGTGGACATCCTTCTAGAAAAATCCCTTTTAATGAAGCAGATATATCCATAGTGATCCACTGATGTTTGTTCACAAACAACTATTCCATTTTGGAATTTTATATCTCAAAACTATGCTCACTAAATTTATGCATCTATATTTTTAAACTACTTGAAACTATTTTATTACACCATAGGAATCATTTCTTTATATCTCCCATTTTAATGGGGTCTATCACATTTCGAGAAAAACACATTAGCCATAAAAGTTTCCCATTGAAACCAAAAGTAATTTGATACAAAACATAGGTTTTAACCTTATATAGTTAATTGTTTCAAATAGATTCTTAATAAAATGCAAAATATTCAATGTAAAACAAATGCATTAACATATTATTGTGATATTTTCCCTTCTTTTCCAACTTAGTCCATCCTTCTAGAAAAATCCCTTTTAATGAGGCAGATATATCCATAGTGATCCACTGATATTTGTTCATCAACAACTATTCCATTTTGGACTTATATATCTCAAAACTATGCTCATTGAATTTATGCATCTATATCTTTAAACTACTTGAAACTATTTTATTACACCATAGGAATCATTTCAATATATCTCCCATTTTAATGGGGTCTATCACATTTCGAGAAAAACACATTAGCCATAAAAGTTTCCCATTGAAACCAAAAGTAATTTGATACAAAACATAGGTTTTAACCTTATATAGTTAATTGTTTCAAATAGATTCTTAATAAAATGAAAAATATTCAATGTAAAACACATGTACATTAACATATAATGGTGATATTTTCCCTTCTTTCCAACTTAGTGGACATCCTTCTAGTAGCACCTTTGTTTTATGGACATATCCAGAAGATCCAATATATTTGAGCCCACTAAACAATTATTTCATTTGGACTTATATTCAAAATTATGTTTAATTACATATATATCTTATATCATTCAACTGTTTTTATTTCCCACTCATAGGAATAATTTTGAATATATCTCCTATTTCATCAGTCTATCACATTTTGAGAACACGTTAGTCATGTGAAAAGCCTGCTATGTTCAAAACATTTACAAGGTACAGGCTTTAACCTGCTTTAATTGCCTTCAAACATATTCTTAATAAAAATACATTCAATGTAAAACATACATGGACAAGTAAAGTAATTACAGATATGCTTTCCTTATATTTCTAACTTCTAGTAACCCTTCTAGAAAGTCCCTATTGGAAGTGATATAACCACAGTAGATTCAATTATTGGTCTACCAACAATCTGTCTTAGCCTTGGACTGGGCAGTCTCAAAACTATGCTCATTGAATTTATGCATCTATATCTTTAAAAAACTTGAAACTATTTTATTACACCATAGGAATCATTTCGATATATCTCCCATTTTAATGGGGTCTATCACATTTCGAGAAAAACACATTAGCCATAAAATTTTCCCATTGAAACCAAAATTACTATACAAAACATATTTTAACCAAGGGGTGAAATAATGAGCCTAAAATAGACTTTAATAAAATGAAAAATATTCAATGTAAAACACATGCACATTAACATATAATTGTGATATTTTCCCTTCTTTCCAACTTAGTGGACATACTTCTAGAAAAATCCCTTTTAATGAAGCAGATATATCCATAGTGATCCACTAATATTTGTTCACCAACAACTATTCCATTTTGGACTTATATATCTCAAAACCATGCTCATTTTCTCCCAAAAACGTTTTTTGGGGCACTACCCCTAAACACCTATGTGTGTGTAATTTTTCGTCTATATGAAACCATAAAGTGGGGTTCCTTTCCACCCATTTTATTCCCACCACTATGCTTAGAAAAATATATAGTGCATGGGGGTATTCACATAAAGAATATAACACATACCAAACATCTAATAATTCTCCTTAATGTGACCATCAATGTTGCAATGGTTAGAATTATTTCTACTACCCTTGCATGGATGTGTAGTGGCTATTTTATTCGTATCCTCCTATTTCTAGTTCTTATTCCTCTCCTTCAAAGCTTCTTGGTGCTATTTTTTCTTCAAACTAGTGAAGTACCATTTATTTTTTTCCTATGGTTTCTAGATAATGTGTGTATACACTTGGCTCATACATTATCCTTAGCTTGGAAAGAATCACTTTTTTTTTTAGATGGTTATATAGACCCCACATATACTTAAGGAGTAAATTTGGGCTCTTGGGAAAGATATCTAATAATATGACCATATTTTTGAACTTATTACACTCTTATACACCCTTATGTCTATGTAAAGTAGTGTGAGTGATTCCACGGGTCCTTTACACACTTCATAGGGTATAATTGGGACATGTAGTGTTAAATTCTACAATTTTTATAGGCAGAGTCTGTAAAGGGCCAGGTAGCCTCTGGATCTCATCTTTTATGAAAGGTGACATATCCAGTAAATGCCCTTAAATTCAATCTCTGGAATAGATCTAAATAAAAGTTCTTCATTTTAATATCCATAAACCACAACCACTTTAAGGAAAACTATGTACATGTTTCGTTTCTCCCATAAATTCTTAGGCAAAGTTTTTAAAGCATACATGTCATGTTGGCTTTCTCCCATTAACTTTAAAGTATGTTTTTTGTAAGTGCATAAAATAGTTTTGCAAACCATGTAAATGTCATTTCTCCCACAAACTAAAGGCTTTCTCTCATTAATTCAAGGCAAAATTTAAGGCCTAAAAATTGAACCTAAAGTGGTTGAACTCTCATAGGATTTTAAACTTCCATAGGATTTTAGTCTGTATGTTGAGTGTTAACTTCTGCAAGTTCTAAAGACAGAGTCTGTAAAGGGCCAGGTAGCATTTGGATCTCATCTTTTCTCAAAGGTGACATATCCAGTAAATGCCCCTATAGTCAATCTTTGTAACAAATCTAAATAGAAGTTCTTCATTTTAATATCCATAAACCACTACCACTCCAAGGAAAAACTTGTACCTATGTCATTTCTCCTTTATCCCATAAAATTTTAGGCAAACTTTGTGGCATGTGTCATTTTTATTTCATTTCTCCCACAAACTCATAAAGGTGTGACTTTTGACATAACTAGTTGTTTTAGTAAGTGCATAAAATAATTTTGCAAACCATGTAAATGTCATTTCTCCCACAAACTAAAGGCTTCCTCCCATTAATTCAAGGAAAAATTTAAGGCCTAAAAATTGAACCTAAAGTAGTTGAACTCTCATAGGATAGTATCCCCAATCTCAAGGCTTTCCCCCATTAATTCAAAGAAAACTTTAAGGCCTAAAAACTGAACGTTGTTTTAGTAAGTGCATAAAATAATTTTGCAAACCATGTAAATGTAATTTCTCCCACAAAATAAAGGCAACCTCCCATTAATTCAAGGAAAAATTTAAGGCCTAAAAACTGAACCTAAAGTGGTTGAAATCTCATATGATAATATCTCCAAACTCAAGGCTTTTACCCATTAATTCAAGGCAAACTTTAAGGCCTAAAAACTGAACCTAAAGTGGCTAAACTTCCATAGGATTTTAGTTTGTTGGTTGAGACTTAAATTCTACAAGTTCTAAACTCTTGATCTCATCCTTTCTTAAGGCATGTTATTGAACTAGATGTGATTTATGCCATAAATTTTAAGGCAAAATTTCATGCAAACCATGCATGAACCATGTATATGTGTCATAAATCTCCCTTGAACTCTAGGTAATGCAATCTTTAACGCATCTCATTTCTAGATGTGAATTCTACCATAAAATTTAAGTCAAACTTTAAGATAAACCATGCACATGTCATTTATCTCATGCACATGTGTCATTTCTCCCCTGCATTTGTAATAAATGTCAATTTAATATATATTTTTATTGAGTTTTTTTTTTTCAGGGATTAAAAAAACACTAAATATGGTTGAAAAATGGAAATTATGCGTAGATGTTTCTTGCTATCCCAATCCAGGGAAAACAATGATTACATATGTGATTTCCAATATTGCAACTAGAAAAGTTGTCCAAAGGAAAATGAATATACCAGTAAGAACAAAAAACAAAGAGGCATATTATATTGCATTGATAGAAGGCTTGGGAACATCTATGGAGTATGGATCAATGTAATTTTAATTTTCATCAATTCTAAACTTGTGTGCAACCAGATGAATAGCATGTAACAAGTTAAGAAATAGAGGATAAAAGAACTGCATGGAATAGCAAACAATATGGTTAGCCAATTTCAATTTTTTAGTATAAGACATTGTACAAATGTGAATAAGATGTTTGCTGATCTATTTCATGGAGCAATGTCAATTTAGGATTGATCTATCAAAGATGAATTAATAGATGAATTAGAATTATACGAGGCAATGCCAATGAAAGATTCATCTCTCAAAGATGAATTAGTTTTGAGATGCTCTTCTTCAAAAATTCAAGATTCATCTCTCAAAGATAAATTAGTTTTGAGACACTCTTCTTCAAAAATTCAAGATTCATCTCTCAAACATGAATTAGTGTTGAGACGCTCTCCTTCAAAATTTATTGATGGACATTGTAACATATCTTGGATATGTGTGTGTTTTGTAATTATAAATGCGTCTTTTTTAATGACCATGTGTTTTTTTCAGTTATATACCAAGTGTGCTCCCACCACACCATGTAAAGCGCAACTTGGTGAAATTCACATTTGCAACAAGTGGTGAACTTAACTTTTTTATAAAATTAAAATGCGAGGACTTCAACAAATTTTTGTTTAAATGGAGTTTAACACTTCTTTTTTAATGAGCATGCGTTTTTTTCAATTTTATACCAAGTGTGCTTCCACCATGTAAAGCACAATTTGGTGAACTTAACATTTTTATAAAATTCTTTGTTTAAATTGAGTTTCACACATCAATTATTGCTTTGAAAGTTGTGTTTTACATAATTTGTGTACACTAAATTACATTAATTTTCTGAAATTTATTTTGAATTTATTTTAAATAGTAATTAAAAAAAATAATAGTAAATGTCCACCGTAGATATATATCATGGAGGATGAATGACGAAGATCAACAAAATCCCATATCTCTACAAGAGAGGGGGATCAGGGATGTTCATGGTATTTAAATATAATATTAAATATCCATACTTATACATACATATCTGTACATATAGAATTGATTTTTTATCAACTTTGTGAGTTAAATTAGTTGTTAATAAGTTTCATTTTTCATTTTTTATTTTTTAGGAGCTAAGAGGAGAAGGGTCTCTACTCCATCAATGGAGCATGCCCATGGTTCACCCAGTCATGGTATGGTTCACACAATTTAATCAATGAATATGTACATATATTTATATTTATGAATATATTTTTAAATTGATTATAAATTCATATTTGTTTATGAAGCTTCTCTCTTGTCTCGAGAGGTTGGTGGTGGTTCAAATCCCCTTATAGGGCCATCAATAAGTGCTAGCAGGTTGCGTGAAGGTGGTGATATTTATTCCCCCAGAGGTCAATCAATGGATGGTCATGTTGGTTCTCAGCAGGGTCGTTTTGGTTCTCAACAGTCTCAGGGTGGGAAAGATGCTAGCCAACCACATTGAGGTGGCCATCAATTTGAATATTTTTTTCATTCAATTTGTATAAATTTTTTTACATGTGTTTTTTCTAATATAAATTTTTTTATATATTGATGCAAAGGCTGAAAATGCTCCAAATGTTGGTCAAAAAAGACGTAGGGAAGAACGCATCATTCAAGAAGAAGGTTTTCCACCCACCACGACTTATCCGATTGACATTTCCGATATACTTTGGGAAAGAAACATGCATCAATGCACCTTAGAAATGTGTCAACATCTTCATGCAAAATTGCAGAGAGATTTTGTGGCTTTGACTCTACTTGCTGAGAGTCGACAAAGCTTGGAAATATTTACACACTTTTTAGGCTAGCTAGTAGATGTGTACCAAAATCTTGGGCCAACAGCTGATACTTTTGTAGAAGTCATGAGAAAAAGAAAGAAAATAGTGACGGGTCCCGATAAATGGGAGGTTGTTAAAGAAAAATTTACAATAACAATGGCAAAGTCTATGTTTAATTTAAAAGAAGGGCCGAAAAGAAAGATGTTGAAGGTGAAATATTTCAAGCATCCTGATATAGATCATTATTTGTATGATAGACACCTTATGGCCTATGAAAGACTCCCATGGAATGACGAGGTTCCGATTTATTTTGCAAAATTATTTTATGTAGAATTCTTTTTGCAAATGAAACCCAATTACAATGACCTTCCCTCTGAATTTTTTGGTCTTGAGAAAGGTCGATTGTGTGACCATAGGGGCGCTAGGCGTGATGTTGAGTTCCCTCACCCTGAACGACCATTGGTTAGTCGACCTTTTCGTGTCAAAACTTTGCAATCAAAGATGGAAGCCACTTCTCAAATTAGTTGAGAAGCAAGGGATGCCATCATCGACAATGTTCACAGTGGATTGGGTGGAGTCAATGTTTGTATGAATAAACAAAGAGCACATGAGAATACACCCGCTAATTTTGTGTATTATACAAATGAAGAGATTGACAACATGAGTGTTGAAGATCTCAAAACATATGCAAAGAATTTTCGCAATGGTTGGCATGACCGAATTGTTCATGAGGAAAAGGGCATGGGAACGGTATGTGTTAATGGTTAGGGTTCAATTATTTTAACACATGTACAATTTGTAATAAATACATATATACATACATTTATTTGTATACTTTAATCTAACAAAAATGTATCATTATATGTTAACACCATTTGCAGTTGTCACGCTTTTTGAATGAAGAAAATGTTAATATCACGTTCAGGGCCTCTGGTTCAAACAATCAAGATGGGTCTCACCATCAAGATATGTTGGCAAATGTTAGTGTTTTTTAAGTGATATTTTTAAAATAAATAATTGTGCACAAATGTACATGTACATATATATAATAAAATGTTTTAATAGATTCTGATTCCATGCGATGTTTTTGGGATGGCGGTACCTTCTTCTTCCTTGGGAGATGTACCTTCTACTTCCTTAGGAGATGTGCCAAATCCACAACAACAAGTATGGACAATTTTTCACTTTTAAAATTTATGGTTTTAAGTTATATATTCCACCTCAAAAAGTTTCATTAAAAAATGAGATATATCTATATCTTAAGTTATTTTTTTTTTTTTGAATTTTAGGTTTTTGGAGGTTTTATTTCTTAACCACTCTTAGGAGATGTGCCAAATCTGACATCACAAGTATTCAATTTTCACTTAAATGTATATATATATGTTTTTAAGATATAAATTATAAATTGAAGCTTAAAAGTTTTATTATAAATTGAGATCTAATTTTAAATAGTGTACATTTATCATGTAATTTTTCACTTAAATATATATTTTTTTAAGTTATAATTTATAGATTGAAGTTTAAAAGTTTTATTATAAATTGAGATCTTGATCTTGAGTTATTTTATACTTTTAAATTTTTTGAATTTTAGGTTTCTATAGAGGATTTCTTTTCTCCACAAACTCTAGCAATGGAGATAGGAACATTCACAGCATTTCAACCATTTGAACAAGTTGTCTAACTTTTTTTTTTTTAATATTATTGAAAATAAGTTTATATATATGCATTTTCATTTGAAAATTATATATATATATATATATAATTGTATATGTATATTGTACAGTTTACTGTTGGAGATGTTCCCATGGGGGAGATTGTAGCGGACGAGCAACAAATGGAGAGGGAACCTCATGAGGTATTGCATGATTTTTTTTTATATTTTGTTTTTTACATGAAGTTCTATATATTCTCACTCAATTTTAAAACATCAAATTTTAATGTTTGTACACATTGTTTACATGTTCCCCATGCTTCACAGGATAGCTCGCGGATTGAGACTTTGATGGATAATGCGCATGCACTATTTGATGGATGATGCACATGCACACGTGCAACATTATATTTTCAATAGATTTAGTTTTAAATTTAATTTTTTATATATAGTCTTATCTAGATGCAGTCATATATAACTTGATACTTGATACTTGTGAGATCTACAAATTTTGGACATATTTTATGTGAACTACAATTGGTACATGTGAATGTGATATATAATGTTTTTAAACTTAAGTTTTGGATGGTTGAACTACATTTGGCATGTGAAGTAATGTTACAGTATTATATATAATTTGTTTTGTTTTTAAAACTCAAGTTTTGGATGGTTGAACTACATTTGGCATGTGACGTGAAGTAATGTTGTGTTAAATAATCTGTTTTGTTTTTAAAGTGTTATAGTTGAACTAAATTTGGCATGTGAAGTAATGTTACTTGATACTTGATACACGTGATCTATAATGTTTTTTTTTTTAAACTCAAGTTTTGATACTTGTGATCTATAATATTTTGTTTTTAAAAAGTTTTGATACTTGTGATCTATAATGTTTTGTTTTTATAACTCAAGTTTTGGATAGTTGAACTACATTTAGCATGTGAAGTAATGTTGTGTTATAATTTGTTTTGTTTTTAAAACCTAAGTTTTGGATGGTAAAGAACAACATTTGGCATGTGAAGTAATGGTGTGATATATATTAATGTTTTTCTTTTGAAAAACTCAAGTTTTGTGTAATATTCCTTTTCAGGAATTTCTGTAATTTCTTCAATGAGGACGTTGTGTAAGGAAAACCATGCAATAAAAATGTTGAAGAGGACTTCTATCCTCTTGTATATGTTTTATGTAGCTTAAATATAAAATGGCATCAGAAAGAAATCATTCTAGCTACACTAAACAGATATCCCCAGCTAAAATATGTTTAAAAGCACCCTAATCCCACTACTTCATAAAATAGAAATGTCGGAGACTGCTAAAAAGTTAATTTTATTTTGACAACTACAGAAAAATATAATGAAACACAGATCTAGAGCTTTCATTCATCATAGAATCAGAAATGAGAGGTTTGACCTCTTTTACAAGCACATCGGAGCACCCCGACAAGGGTTTCTGGAAAAATAGCAACACAAGATACAGCACTGCAGAAAATAACCCTGTACCCAACAACTATGTATTAGAAAATACTATATGTGATCTAAAATACACAAATAATATAGAAATTGGCTCAAATAATCCCTCAATAGACCTCCCGGAGTGGAATAGACACCTCCTCCTCAGAAACAAGCATAAAACAAGAGAGTTTCACCCAATTGCTGCTGCTACTATAGAAATGACACAGTTACTGAAGGTGACTGCACTGTATGTGATGCAGAATAGATAAAATCAGGGGAAATGATGAAAATTGAGCTCAGGACCTCCTCCTTAGATCTCCCAATCAGCTAGACCAAAGGTAATGATGGAATTCCCACATGAGAATTCTTTGCACTAAACAGTGCTGCAACTCCGGCTAAACAGCTGAAGCTTGCAATCAGTCATAAGACAAAACAAGATGAATGAATGAATCCTTTGCTGCTATCTCCTCCTTATTATCCTTGGTGAGCTTTCCCATCCCGGGCCCCACTCATTGGTGATGTGACTTCTTTGAGAAGTTTCCTCCTTCAAAACTGCGCTACCCTAGTAGCTTTCCCTCCTCTTGTGACAATGTTGTTGACTTGGTCAACTGAATCTAGCTCATTGCTTTGCCCCTCTTTCACACCAAAGTGGCTTTATTTTGTCTTCCTACTTCAATCCCTTTTCACATTGGGATATGTTATATTGTCTTCCCTACTTTTTATTTCAAAAATGGAGTAGTTATAATATTCCAAGTAGCAGTGGCTAGTTGGAAATATTACATTTTGGATGGTTGAACTACATTTGGCATGTGAAGTAATGTTGTGTTATAATTTTTTTTGTTTTTAAAACTTAAGTTTTGGATGGTTGAACTACATTTGGCATGTGAAGTAATGTCGTGATCTATATTAATGTTTTGCTTTTGAACTACATTTGGCATGTGAAGTAATGGTGTGTTATAATTTGTTTTTTTTTTAAACTTAAGTTTTGGATGGTTGAACTACATTTGGCATGTGAAGTAATGTCGTGATCTATATTAATGTTTTGCTTTTGAACTACATTTGGCATGTGAAGTAATGGTGTGTTATAATTTGTTTTTTTTTTTAAACTTAAGTTTTGGATGGTTGAAATACATTTGGCATGTGAAGTAATGGTGTGTTATATATATATATATATTTTTTTTTAACTTAAGTTTTGGATGGTTAAACTACATTTGGCATGTGAAGTAATGTCGTGATCTATATTAATGTTTTGCGTTTGAACTACATTTGACATGTGAAGTAATGTTATGTTATAATTTGTTTTCTTTTTAAAACTTAAGTTTTGGATGGTTGAACTACATTTGGCATGTGAAGTAATGTTGTGATCTATATTAATGTTTTTCTTTTGAACTACATTTGGCATGTGATTATGATATTATGTTTTTTTTTTAAATTCAAGTTGTCGTTTTCCAAACAAAAAAAATTCACATGAATATAAGTACATGTAGAAATTATTTTACACATGTTTGAATATATATGTTAAAACGATTGAAGTACAATATATATATATATATATATATATATATATATATATAAACAATCATAAGATTCTAGGTTTTGTTAAATGTGTTGAAAACAATCATAAAATTTTAAAAATGCATTCTATAATGTATATATATCCAGTATGTGCAACATTTTTCATCAATGCACATAGTAAAACTACTTGAACAATTAATTGCATTCTAGAACACACACACACATATATATATATATATATATATATATATATATATATATATATATGCAACAATTTTCATCAATGCACATGTAAAAAATCTAATTTCAGTTAATTTCCTAGAACATGTATTTATCCTGTACGTGCAACATTTTTCATCAATGCACATAGAAAAACTACTTTTATTTAATTGAATTCTATAACATATATATTCAGTACTTGCAACATTTTTCATCAATGCACATAGAAAAGCTAATTTCAGTGAATTGCATTCTAGAACATATATATATCCAATACATGCAACAATTTTAATCAATGCATGTATATAAAAGCTACTTTCAGTTGATGCTAGTGTGCATGTACCAAAACAATGTACATGTGAAAACACTTGGAGAGATAACATAACAAGGCAGCTCAATTTTTAGTTGAGTTATGGAAGTTCTAAAACATGAATCCAAAGAGAAGAAATTGTTGGGCAGTTCAATAAAAAAAATTCCAATGGAATGTCATCTTCAATGATCTGTTCATGATCGGATTTTGACATTTTCCATTTCTTAATTTTCGTTTTTTTCTTTGATTGAGCCTGTATCAAATTTATGCATGTTGCACACACCAAGTGACTATATTGACAACTTATGACATCAGGTTCATAGTCTTCAAAGTAAAAAAAATCCCCACTTTGATTATTTTGTCTGAAAAAATAACCTTTCAGTATAATAGATCCTCTTTCATATGGAAACTCGTGATCATTATAGTTTTCTAATAATTTCATTTTTCTTTTAGTGCAACGCATCAAATAATACTTCACATTTTCATCATTGTCAGTTGGTGCAATTATAGCAAAAACATCTCCTACACAATAAAAGAAACTTAACAAATTTATGTATTTAAATTTATTTCTAGATATCTATCATTTGAAAGAAATTCAAATGTTACCTTCTCTAACAAGATCAGAAATTTGATCACCATCAGATGATATTGTAGTCTCCTCTGATTGCATTTCTTTAAACATTGCAACAGACATTTTCCCCTTTGTATTTAGCTCTATATGTTTCCAATCTTTTACATACATTTTTTTTCACAAACATCATTGGATTCTATGTTGTCTATGCAAACATGAAAAAAACAAGAATATTTTCTTATATATAATGCAAACACATTTGTGGACAAATTTGTTTTAATTGAATGCAATTTTCGAGTCCCTTTTATTGTTTCAACGTCATTTCCAATTGATCTATCTACATCTTCGATCCCAATATGCCAAAAAAAACCTATATATGGAAAATTCAAATAAGAATGTAAATATGATATCAAAATACCATCAAAGATAATCATTACATGATAAATGTACACTATTTAGAATTAGATATCCAATAAAAATTAAATTGAATGTATCTTCACACTTCCCTTGATCGGTTAGTCTCATGGCTTAGAGCAACGATGTACCATTGAACAACTTTTTTAGCATCCACAAGTCGGTTTGTAGAGAGGTTCATTTGATTTCTTTGAAGTGCTCGTTTTATGCATGCCCCTGCACCGTCATGTTCTCCTTTTCCATGGCCAATCTCAAAGAAATTCCAATGATGTTTAATGCAATTTTTCTTATGAAGACAACACAACCAAAATAATGATCGTGAGGATTTGAATTGACTTGCGCATCCGTCTGACCATATCCAATGTTCATTGAATTTTAATACACGAATTTTCAAAGAGCCATAAATCTTTCCAAAATAGTGTTGTACAAAATATGTATCATGTGTACGATTGTCACTGATATAAAAGTGATATTCTTTAAAAACATGTCGATTTTCACTGTTTCTTTCTATATGATCGATGTTTTTTTCAACATGTGTATATAGAATATGAACGAGCATGGAGACTTGGTCAGAATGATAGTCATTAGGGGAATTTTGAGGTCTAAAATGGGCCTCCTAAGAAAAATGTACAACCAAAATAAAATTTATAAAAATAAATAGGATTCAAGATGATGATATCAACCATGGGGGATGAGTCGCCATTTTTTAAGTAAAGGGGTAAAAAGATTAAAAAATAATAAAATATCAAGACTAATTTTTCAACTCATATTTTCAATTTATCTCCCAAATTTTTTACTCAAATTTCGAGCAAGAGTACTAGTTAGATGCAAAATTTAATTCCTTATCCAAGGAGTACCCATGTTGCATACTTTCGATGGACCCTGCTATAGGAAAAATGAGAAATACATAAAAAAGCGTGATTGCAATCACGTTTTTCATGTATTTCTCATTTTTCATGTAGAAGGGTCCATCAAAAGTATGCAACATGGGTACCTCCTTGGATTAGGAATTAAATTTTTCATCCAACGAGTACTCCCACTCGAAATTTGAGTAAAAAATTTGGGAGATAAGTTGAAAATACGAATTGAAAAAGTAGTTTTTTTTTCTCTCTAAAATCTGATGATGTCATCAAATCTTATTTTATTATTTCTACTATTATTTTATAATTTCCTTAGGAGGCCCATTTTAGACCTCAAAATTCCCCTAATGATTCACTCTGAATTTCATTTTGTGGAACAAATGTGTAGTTTTCTACAAAATCAATTACTGACAAAATGGTCCTTGGTGGAAAAAATTCACAGGATTTTTTGAATTTGAAGTCTTGCCATCGAGCTCTATGGGAATGATTGGTGTATTGATAAATTTCTACCTCGAACTTTCTTTAAAAAATCTATCACACAAATTTCTTCTTCTTGTAATTCAATTCTTTTAGCACTATTTGAACCTTGAATCGATGTATGGATATATTCATATCTCTTCCATTTCACTTTCATGTTGGACAATGATTGATCATTTATATCAATACGATATTTTTTTTGAAATTTAGTCAAATTTGCACAATCATCGCATTTTTTACCACCAACACATTTCTTTTTGTAAAATAATTCATAACTTTCTCTTTCGCATAGAATTTGAGATATGAAATCACGGATAGTGGAAGGAGGAGGTGAATCTTTCCAAAATTTTCTACCAAAATTAAGGAATGTGTCATAATATAACTCAAATTTCACATGATAATGACAACAACAAGTGTCGCGTATGGTGATAGGTTTTACATACCATGGATTTTGTTGAACAAAAGCACTGATTGAGACATGAATTTCATGATTCTCTTCTCTGAACTTGTTGAACAACTCTATCTGAGTGGTTTCCAAGAAATTTTTTTCATGTTGTTCGTACTGATTTCGTGCTATTCTTCTTCGCATCACATCCCTTGCATTTGTCGAAACACATGAATTTTTCTTCCAATATTCATATATTGTTTTTTTAACATTTTCTCTAAGTCTATCTTTGTATGGTTGCCTACAAATAGCTCTCCAACAAGAAAGTTCATCATTTACATTTATTTGCAACCAAAATTTCTGATGTTTGTGCAAAGTTTTTCGTGAGGTTCCTAATGCTCGTGCCATAGATTTTACCAAGTGATTTTCTATATTACTTGATGAAACCACTGCCATATGTATTTCTCTATGTACAGCTGAAACATTTTCTGTCTAGATCTTCTAATTGAATTTATAGCACTATTTATATTTTGTATCACATTTTCTTTCATTTTTTTATCTTTAGTTGATTTTTTAATACCCAATAAATTCATAGCTTCTTTTATTTTCATTAATGATAGGGGACCTTTCAACATTTTGGCTTGAACTATCACATTTTCCTTTATGAAGTACGTATCAAAAATGAATTTAACACAATATCTTATAACATGGTCAGCTCTTTTATCTCCATGTGTGAGTGTCAACATTTTCTAACATTTCATCATCGACATTGATTTCATCTATACATATTTGAACGAATAGTACATAATAAGTTTACATATTCAATAAATAATTAAATTAATAAATATGTATAATTTCAATAATACATGCATGTTTTCAACATATATATATATATATATACCTTGTGATTCAATTTCTTCACTTGAATTTCTTTCAACATTTTCACCAATTTCAATCATTGGTTCAATATCTCTTTCACTTTCTCTTTCAAAATTTTGTATCTCATCATCAATGTTTTGAGGAATATCCCTCTCTGTTTACATTGCAAAATATTTTTCAAATTAGTTCATGAAATACAAATTAAGCTTCACATTTTAAACTGGAAAAATTTTAAATATCAAATTCATAATATTTACATTTACATACATGTTTCAACTTCTAGTTGAGGTTGATTTTCCCTTTCTATATTTGCGAGTGCTTCTCTCTTTTTCTTTTGTGAGATTCTGTCATCTCTTTTCTACATTTCTCAGGGTCTCTTTTTCGATCATATTTTCTCGTGTGTTTCCTTCGATTTCCCATGATAATAGAGTATGAAGTTCAAAAAATTTCCTTCAAAAATTTAGACAAAAACTCAATTAAAAAAATAATCACAAAAGATTTAATTTAAAAAAAAAAAAAAAAAAAAACTCATTTTAAAATTTTTGCAAAAAATACATATTTTAATCCAAAACACTTACATTAAAAAATCCAAGAAAAAAATGTTTTATAAAAATGAAACGAAGCTCAAAATATTTTCTTCCAAGTCCTGCAAAAAAAAATCATTTAAAAAGTTAGACAAAAACTCATTTTAAAAAAACATTATAAAAGATTTACTTCAACGCAAAACACGTACTCTAAAAAAATGTCACTTCAAAAAATACCTCCAAAAAATTTCCATTGAAAATTAATTCCAACTTCTTAAAAAATGCCACTTTAAAAAAACCTCTAAAAAAATATCACTTTACAAAATACCTCCGAAAAATGTCCTTTGAATATTAATCCTAAAAAAAGTCTTTTCGAAATTGAGTCTAAAAAGATTCCTTTGAAAATTAAGCCCAAAACCTCTAAAAAAAATGAAAATTAAGCCCAAATCCATAGCGTCAAAAACAACAAAGCCCAAAAAAATCCAAAAAAGTATCACATACCTTCAAGAAATGTCCTTTGAATGTACCTCCAAGAAAAGTTCTTAAACCCAAAACAATCATTTGCAAAAATGTCCTTTGAATGTACCTCCAAGAAAATTCTTTAAAACCAAAACAATTATTTGCAAAAATGTCATTTGAATATTCCTCCAAGAAAAGTCCTTAAACCCAAAAAAAATCTTTGTAAAATCAGACCAAGACCTTTGCAAAATCAGACGAAATGTGCGAAAATAATGAATGCTTTCGCGACAATTTATATTGACGCGAATTGTTTTTTTGGAGGGCGTTCATGACATTTTCTGGCTGATGGAAAGTCGGATAAAAGTTCGGCGTAACTTTTATAAAAAATTCGGTCGAACTTTTATGTCGTTAGACTTGACGGGCCGTTGGCGCAAAAAACAATTCGACTGAACTTTTTTTAAGAGTTCGGTCAAACTAACATGTCTGCAATTATGCATAACCAAGCTCTAAATACATATATTCAACTTTGGAATGATTAAACTCCATGAAACATTCTGAATTAACTGTCGGAACCAAGATAAGCATTTTCAAAATTCAATCTGCTTTCAAGAAATATAACTTCTATGGAATTTCATAAATATTTACTAATTTTAATTCATTTTGTAATAAAACGGGAGCAAACAATTTCTGAAGGTCATTATGAATCAGTGAAATCATAATTCTGTATCTTCTAAAATACACTGTAAAAAAAATTGAAAAAATTATGGTGCATTACATTGGTCCGTCGTCTATAATGGGTAGTTTTTAGATTTTTAGTTTATAACTTATATGTTAAAAAAATTTGTGCATCGCGAAACATATTCAAAATATGCAATTTTTTCATATAGGACAAGTTCAAGAAATTATAGTAATTATGATATGCATCAGTTGGCTTTGTAAATATAACGAAATCGAAGTAGACTATGTCTAGATTGTTGTAACACATTTTGTTTCTAAAAAACAGAAAGTTTCAAAGAATACAACAATGTGTATAACATGGCTTCTTATGAATTCTTTGATTGTTAAAAAATACACACTCAAAGAAATGCTAAGTTGACATATCAAATGTGTATAAAAAAATTTCAAAAAATATGTAATAAAAAACTAATAAAAATTCTGACAAATTTTATTTTTATCGCAAAATGAAATTCTAAACAAAAAATTTGTCTTGGCTTGCAGAAAGTTGAAGATCAGAAAAAAATGAAATTGTTTTCTCAAAAAAGGAAAAAAGTGTAACCCAACTTCACATTAAAACCATGAAACCTTTGGATTCAGTTTCCACGTCAAACAAATTAGAAATGAATAGATGTAAAAAGATCACTTGTAATATTGTAGAATTCACAAACAAATAAATGATCAACAATACATCATTGTTGGAATTTGAATTCTATATCTTCATTATGGTGTACATTGTACATATAAATACAAATGTAAATACAATAATGATGCTACAATTCGATTCACTTTCCAAGTTTTTTTAAACTCTAATAACCAATTTCCATAACATACACTAATCCAAATATTAATCACAAATTTTAGGTGTCTAACATACCATAGGCCACACTAGCCCTTAACATGACTGCATTTTTGCCCCACATAATTTTGCACAAATGACACTTAACAATACACCTTGTCACCATATATTCTACATCCTCTCAGCTATTTTACTTTTAATTACTTCTTTTTGAGTAAAATACTTTAATGTCAACATTAACACACACACACACACACACACACTATATATATATATATATTCTTCTTCTTTTGTATATATGTATGTGTAGATGGATATTAAAACAATTTATTTAAGTTCTAAATTGAAATATTTATAAGATAAATAAAAATTGTGCTTTTTTTTCTTGATATAAAATTATAGTATTTAACATAGACATTAAAATATTTTATTTATAACTATAAGATAAAGATTGAAAGTGAAATATTTTTACCACATCTCTTTCATACTGGATTGTAAATGTTTGTAATTAAAACTAACCAAATATGTATAATCATTTCTGTTTTTTTTATAGGGACACATGTCAACTCCACATTGACCATATATATCGACCTCATATTGGATTGTAGAATGCCTCTCTCCACCTGAGATGACTAACACTAACACATCTAATGTGCGATGTGAGTAGTCTCGATCCAAGCACATCTAAGCCCTCAAAATCACCTCGGGATAGCACCTGACATAGGCCACACTAACCCTTAGTATAGTTGGATTTTTGTGCACTGAGTATTCAACCAATGACCTTTACACTAGGGAGTGTCTTAACAGAACACCTTGACATCTTGTACTATACACTCGTGGAAATTAGAAAAATTAATTATTATGTTCCTAGTTTATGCTTTATTTTTACTAATTATACATTAAATTGTATAAAATTCATAACACGAATATTATTTTTTTTGTAAGTTTGGAAGGACTACATCTTCATCATGTCCAATATATCACCCTGATCCAGATAGAATTGAACTAGAGACTTCACATCAAGAAGTGGCTTAACAAAGCACCAAATCACTATCTATTCAAAACCAAATAGACATAACATTAAATTTTATTATCTAAAATTAAAAAATAAAATACCAATATATAAAAAAAATTCTAATCCCAAAATAAAATGAATATTTTATCAATATATTAAATGGATTAAATGGATTAAATTTAGTAAAATAAAATAAATTAGAAGAGGTCATTTCTATAACAAAATCTATTAAAATCCACTCCGTCACAGCGCGAGAATTTGTGGGAAAAATCAACGGTAGGTGACGCAAATCCAGTCAGCAACTCTAAGTGCAGTCGGTGACACCACGCATTCCGTCATTCTCTTTAGCAACCACATAGTGGAGTGTCGACATCTGTTTGTTGCAATCACCGCGTCACTTTATAATGCCTATGGAGTAGTTCTAATATTGTAAGACTTAAAAGATCACCGACTTTGATTCTAGTCACTAAAGGAGTAATTAAGTTTTAATGTATTTTGTATTGATGTCACATCAATTTAAATTATATTTTAAGAGTTATCTAATTTTATAATAAGATTTAAAAATTATATGTTATATTTTAAAACTCATTTAATCTTATAACAATATTTTAAGATTCATTTATTTTTAAAATAATATTTTAGGGTATTATCATCATTTGATGGAAAAAAATATTGATTCTCACATATATTAAGTGAGTTTTTACAATCTAGTTTGGAATTATAATCAATAACATTATACTAAAATCTTTAATCTAAAATACATTCAATTATATATTGAGTGACTTTGCAATTGGAATAAGTTAATTTTTGGACCGAGAGGCGCATTCTACAGTGCAGTATGACTCCAATGTGTAAGTATGTCAGAAATCAAAATAAAAAATTAATTAAAAAAAATTAATAAAGTATAAATAATGTCGACTTCAAATGTAACACCCTTGTAAATAGTTAGCATTTACATTTTTTAAGGAAATGTTTTTGATTAATTACCATGTTTAATATTTAACCAAAATAGTTGTAATCAAGAATTCGAAAAAAGGCGAGAGTATGCAATGGAAACGGGTGGGCAAGGACGAGAGTATGCGCTAGAAACCAACAGGTTGAAAATGGAAACCAACGGGTTGGAAAGGCAAGGATGACAATGTGCATTTGAATGGGAGACTCGTGGGTTAAAAGGGCAATGAAGAGAGTGTGTGCATTGATCCTCTCCAACCTCGATCCCACGTCGTGGCCACCCGTAACAGTAAGTCATATTTAAATTCATGGTAATGTAACACAATAAGTTATCTTTAAATTCATGGTAATGTAACTCTAGAATTTCGAGAAAAATGTGGTTGTTGATACAACTATGATACAATAGTGGGAGTTGCTTGGCACTTCTATGGCATAGTAAAAGTTATTATTAAAAGCATTGGCCAGAGATAAGCATGTCCAATTTGTTTTATTTTATGAAAAAATTGTATGGATTTGCATGATTATTAACTAATCTATTTTCTTGGAAAAGAAGTGCTTGTAAATAAAAATATATATCATATAGATTTTCTGGGAAAATATTATGAGAAAATATTAAAGAATAATAATTATATTTCTCATATTTCTCATGATTAGTACTTGATGAAACCACTGCCATATGTACAACTGAAACATTTTCTGTCTAGATCTTCTAATTGAATTTATAGCACTATTTATATTTTGTATCACATTTTCCTTCATTTTTTTTATCTTTAGTTTATTTTCGAATACCCAATAAAGTCGTAGCTTCTTTTATTTTCCTTAATGATAGGAGACCTTTCAACATTTGAGCTTGAACTGTCACATTTTCCTTTATGAAGTACGTATCAAAAATGCGTTTAACACGATATCTTATAACATGGTCAGCTCTTTTATCTCCATATGTGTGAGTGTCAACATTTTCTAACATCTCATCATCGACATTGATTTCATCTGTACATATTCGAATGAATAGTACATAATAAGTTTACATATTCAATAAATAATTAATTTAATAAATATGTGTAATTTCAATAATACATGCATGTGTTCAACACACACACACACACACACACATATATATACCTTGTGATTTAATTTCTTTACTTGAATTTATTTCAACATTTTCACCAACTTCAATCATTGGTTCAATATCTCTTTCACTTTCTCTTTCAAAATTTTGTATTTCATTATCAATGTTTTGAGGAATATCTCTCTCTGTTTACATTGCAAAATAATTTTCAAATTATTTCATCAAATAAAAATTAAGCTTCACATTTTAAACTAGGAAAATTTTAAATATAAAATTCATAATATTTACATTTACATACATGTTTCAAATTCTAGTTGAGGTTGATTTTCCCTTTCAATATTTGAGAGTGCTTATCTCTTTCTTTTGCGAGAATCTCTCGTCTCTTCTCTACGTTCCTCAAGGTCTCTTTTTCGATCATATTTTCTCGTGTGATTTCTTTGATTTCCCATGATAATAGAGTATGAAGTTCAAAAAATTTCTTTAAAAAATTTAGACAAAAACTCAATAAAAAAAACATCACAAAATATTTAATTTAAAAAAAAAAAACCTCATTTTAAATTTTTTGCAAAAAATACATACTTCAATCCAAAAAACTTACTTTAAAAAATACGAGAAAAAAATGTCTTATAAAAATGAAATGAAGCTCAAAATATTTCCTTCCAACTCCTGCAAAAAAAATTCATTTAAAATTTTAGAAAAAAAACTCATTTAAAAAAAACATTATAAAAGATTTACTTCAACCCAAAACACGTACTCTAAAAAAATGTCACTTCAAAAAATACCTCCAAAAAATGTCCATTGAAAATTAATTCCAACTTCTTAAAAAATGCCACTTTGAAAAAGCCTCTAAAAAAATATCACTTTAAAAAATACCTCCGAAAAATGTCCTTTGAATATTAAGCCTAAAAAGAGTCTTTTCGAAATTGAGTCTAAAAAGATTCCTTTGAAAATTAAGCCCAAAATCTCTAAAAAAAAATGAAAATTAAGCCCAAAAACATCCAAAAAATGTATCACATGCCTCCAAGAAATGTCCTTTGAATGTAATGTCCTTTGAATGTACCTCCAAGAAAAGTTCTTAAACCCAAAACAATCATTTGCAAAAATGTCCTTTGAATGTACCTCCAAGAAAATTCCTTAAACCCAAAACAATCCTTTGCAAAAATGTCCTTTGAATGTACCTCCAAGAAAAGTCCTTAACCCCAAAACAATTCTTTGCAAAATTAGACCAAATGTGCGAAAATAATGAATGCTTTCGCGACAATTTATATTGCTGCGAAATGTTTTTTTGGAGGGGCTTCGTGATATTTTCCGGCTGACGAAAAGTTGGGTAAAATTTTGGCTAAACTTTTATAAAAAATTCGGTCGAACTTTTATTTCGTTAGACTCGACGGGCCATTGGCGCGAAAAAACATTCGGCCGAACTTTTTTTAAGAGTTCGGTCGAACTAACACGTTTGCAATTACGCAGAGCTAAGCTCTGAATACATATTTTCAACTTCGGACTGATTAAACTCTATGAAACATTCTGAATTAACTATCGGAACCAAGACAAGCATTTTCAGAATTCAATCTACTTTCAGGAAATATAACTTCTATGGAATTTCATAAATATTTACTAATTTTAATTAATTTTGTAATAAAACGGGTGCAAACAATTTCTAAATGTCACTATGATTCAGTGAAACATAATTCTGTATCTTCTAAAATACACTGTAAAAAAAATTGAAAAAATTATGGCGCATTACATTGGTCCGTCGTCTGTAATTGGTAGTTTTTAGATTTTTAGTTTATAACTTATATGTTAAGAAATTTTGTGCATCGCAAAACATATTCAAAATATGCAGTTTTTTCATATAGGACCAGTTCAAGAAATTCTAGTAATTATGATATGCATCAACTGGCTTTGTAAATATAATGAAATCGAAGTAGACTTTGTCTAGATTGTTGTAACACATTTTGTTTATCAAAAACACAAAGTTTCAAATAATATAGCAATGTGTATTAACATGACTTCTTATGAATCATTTGATTGTTAAAAAACACACACTGAAAGAAACGCTAAGTTGACATATCAAATGTGTATAAAAAAATTCCAAAAAACATGTAATAGAAAGCTAATAAAATTTCTGACAACTTTTATTTTTATCGCGAAATGAAATTCTAAACAGAAATTTTGTTTTCGCTTGCAGAAAGTTGAAGAACAGAAAAAAATGATTTTTTTTCTCAAAAAAGGGAAAAAAGTGTAACCCAAATTCACATTAAAACCATGGAACCTTTGGATTCAACTTCCACGTTAAAAAAATTAGAAATGAATAGATGTAAAGAGATCATTTGTAATATTGTAGAATTCACAAACAAATAAATGATCAACAATACACCATTGTTGGAATTTGAATTCTATATTTTCATTATGGTATACATTGTACATATAAATACAAATGTAAATACAATAATGATGCTACAATTCGATTCACTTTCCAAGTTTTCTGAGACTCTAATAACTAATTTCCATAGCACACACTAATCCAAATCTTAATCACAAAGATTAGGTGTCTAACACACTGTAGGCCACACTAGCCCTTAATATGACTGCATTTTTGCCCCACGGAGTTTTGCACAAATGACACTTAACAATACACCTCGTCACCATATATTCTACATCCCCTCAACGATTTTCATTTAATTACTTCTTTTTGAGTAAAATATTTTAAGGTCAACATTAACACACACACACAAATACACTATATATATATATAGATATATATTGTTCTTTTGTATTTATGTATGTGTAGATGGATATTAAAACAATTTATTTAAGTTCTAAATTGAAATATTTATAAAATAAATAAAAATTGTGGTTTTTTTTTTTCTTGATATAAAATTATAGTATTTAACATAAACATTAAAATATTTTATTTATAACGATAAGATAAAAATTGAAAGTGAAATATTTTTACCACATCTCTTTCATACTGTAGTGTAAATGTTTGTAATTAAAACTAACCAAATATGTATAATCATTTTTGTTTTTTTATAGGGACACATGTCAACTCCACTTTGACCATAGATATCCACCTCATATTGGGTTGTAGAATGCCTCTCTCCACCTGAGATGACTAACACTAACACATCTAACCTGTGACTTGAGCAGTCCCGATCCAAGGACATCTAAACCCTCAAAATCACCTCGGGATCAAACCTGACATGGGCCATACCAACCCTTAGCATAGTTGGATTTTTGCGCACTGAGTATTCAACCAATGACCTTTACACCAGGGAGTGCCTTAACTTCTCACCTTGACATCTTCTACTATACACTCGTGGAAATTAGAAAAAATAATTATTATGTTCCTAGTTTATGCTTTATTTTTACTAATAATACATTAAGTTGTATAAAATTCATAACATGAATTTTAATTTTTGTAAGTTTGGAAGGACTACATCTTCTTCATGTCCAATATATCACCTCGATCTAGACAGAATTGAACTAAAAACTTCACATCAAGGAGTATCTTAACAAAGCATCTGATCACTATCTATCTAAGACCAAATAGACATAATATTAAATTTTATTATCTAAAACTTGCAAGTATATAAAAAGATTTCTAATCCCAAAATAAAATGAATATTTTATCAATATATTAGTTGGATTGGATTTAGAAAAATAAAATAAATCAGGGGAGGTCATTTCTATAACAAAATCTATTAAAATCCACTCCGTCACAGCTCGTGAATTTGTGGGCAAAATCAACGGCAGGTGACGCAAATGTAGTCAGCAACTCTAAGTGCAGTCGGTGACACCGCGCATTCCATCATTCTTTTTAGCAACCACATAGTGGAGTGTCGACATGTGTCTGTTGCAATCACCGCGTCACTCTATAATGCCTATGGAGTAGTTCTAATATTGTAAGACTTAAAAAGATCACCGGCTTTGATTCTAGTCACTAAAGGAGTAATTAATTAATAATTTACTAAAGAGGTAGGACTAAAATTTTGATGAAATTTTATTAAATCCGAGCACAATATTTTTAATTATAATTTAGTTTTTAATGTATTTTGTAGTGATGTCATATCAATTTAAAATATATTTTAAGAGTTATCTAATTTTATAATAAGATTTAAAAATTATATTTAAGTGTAATTTAATTTTATTAATATTTTAAAACTCATCTAATCTTATAACAATATTTTAAAGTTTTATTTTAAGATTCATTTAATTTTAAAATAATATTTAATGATGGAAAAAAATGTTGATTCAATATATATTAATTGAATTTTTACAATTTAGATTGGAATTATAATTAATAACATTATAATAAAATCTTTAATCTAAAATACATTCAATTATATATTGAGTGACTTTGCAATTAGAATAAGTTAATCTTTGGGTCTAAAGGCGCATTCTACAGCCTAGTATGACCCTAATGTGTAAGTATGTCGGAAACCAAGGTAAAAAATTAATTAAAAAAAATTAATAAAATATAAATAATGTTGACTTCAAATATAACACTTTTGTAAATCGTTGACATTTACATGTTTTTAGGGAAATGTTTTTAATTAATTACCATGTTTAATATTTAACCAAAACAGTTGTAATCAAGAATTTGTTAGGGGTTTGATTTAGTTAGAAACTACCTCATGATATTTTTCAAGAAAAAGGGTTACACAGAATGGAAACAGGTGGACAAGGACGAGAGTATGCACTGGAAACCAACGGGTTGAAAATGGAGACGGTTGGAAAGGTAAGGATGACAGTGTGCATTTGAATGGGAGACTTGTGGGTTAAAAGGGCAAGGAAGAGAGTGTGTGCATTGATCCTCTCCAGCCCCGATTCCATGTCATGGCCACCGCGAACAGTAACTCATATTTAAATTCATGGTAATGTAACATAGTAAGTTATCTTTAAATTCATGGTAATGTAACTCTAGAATTTTGAGAGAAATGTGGTTGTTGATATAATACAATAGTGGGAGTTACTTGGCACTAGTATTATTATTAAAATTGTTGGCCAGAAGTAAGCATGTCCAATTTGTTTTATTTTAAGAAAAAATTGTATGGATTTGCATGATTATTAACTAATCTATTTTTTTGGAAAAGAAGTGCATGTAAATAAAAATATATATCATATAGCTTTTCTGGGAAAAGATTATGAGAAAATAGTAAAGAATAATAATTATCTTTCTCATATTTCTTGGGATAGGTTACTGTTGACTATTTACCTGACTTATTTTCCAATTTATTTTCATATTAAGATGAAATAAATATATGAAAAAATATTTCATGGGAAGATATAATAAGTTGGGATTTTCCTTCTTAAGGTGAAAATGTGTAATTGTGGTTAAAGATAATATCTTATGGAATTACCTTGTAAAATTACAAGCATAATTAACATAAGTCATAGGATTGTCTTTGGAAAGAATATCTTTATCTTATGAGTGAAAGATAAGTCCATTGTGTTAATTCATTTGCAAGAGTTTGCAAAAGTTACTTGTTTTGGTGGGTAAAAGAGCAAGTTATTATTGTGTTGTATATTGGGTATTTTGATTTAATTGCTTGGTTTACTATATAAAAGGTTAACTTTGTTATTATTTTAAAAAATGTCTTCTTAGTTCTTATGCACAAAATAAGGGTTAATTATGGTACCTTCTTGAAAAGGGTAACCTCTTGAAAAGATTGCATGGCTAGTTCTTGACTTAGGTGTATAAAAGGTTAAGTTAACCTTGTTATGATTTCCTAGTTTTGTGCACAAAAGATGGTTATCTATCATAATTTCGTGAAAGGGAAGCATGAGGAACTACATAAATAAACTCAGTTATATTAACTTTCTTTTGAGAAATAATTATGTATATCTTTACATAAAAAGAATAGTTAATGTTGTGCAATTCCAAAAACGGAATTTGTGTTATGTACATTAAGAAGAGCTTAGTATAATATTTGAAAAATAAGACATGCATTTGTATGCTTAATTGCATTAGTTTTACATAAAAGAAAACATGTGTTTACATGCTCTCTTGTGTTAAGAATTTCTTTGGGAAGACTCTTTTGGAAACTATTTGCATTGCATGCATAGGAACAACATTCAACGTGTTAGCTTTATTATATTTGCATGCTCCAAAAGCAATAGCTGAAGGGTTGGATCTTTTGTTAAAGTTTAAGTAACTTGGATGTACATTGTGCCATTTTCCATTAAAGGAATTCCTAGACAATTGTAGTGAATTGTCTTGTACAAATATGAGCGTGTGTGAGAAGTGTCATAATAATGTGGGGATTATTTTGACATGATTTGGTAATTACTTGCTTACACTAAGGTAGTGATGTTAGAAGAAAACATGTTCTGATATTGTATTCACATCTCATGTATGCACATGAATAAGTGTTAAATGATCACTTAAAGATTGATTATTTATTGATTAAGGCTTTATCTAGTCATGCTATAAAAGCTTATTGATGACATTAATGACAAGAAATGATTGTGACTTATGAAAAAGAAATATTATGCTTAATATGGTGGCAAGTAAATGATTAATGGTTCATGCAGACGAGTGTGAGCTTCAGGATTGTCCATTGTATGATGGTACATTTTAGGTACATCCATGCCACGAAGATATGAAGATATGAAGATTAGTGGGTAAATGCTATCGTAATTATTGTAATGGCTTTAAGCTAGATATTTGTATATTTCCTTGTAAGATTTATAACGATGGTTAAGGGATGGTCTCCCTTATAAGCCATTGAGTGAGGGCTGAACACCCTCACGAGCGTTTAATAATGCTCGCAAGCATTTAATAATAAAATTAAATGTTTGCTGGTTTTCACCCTACGAGGTTTCCAGGGTATATTGGTGTTCAATGATGTGATTGATTATTGTGTCAAATTGATGATGTTGATTCCTTTCTTGTTGTTATGTTCATAATGTCAAGTATGTGATGACTACATGAATAATGAAATGAATGAAAGGTTACATCATACAGTTTTATGTTAATTTACTACGATAGAGGTTGTTAATGGTTAAGCAACTTATTATTCTTATACTAAGGTTACACTATGAACTGGTGAACATTCTATCTAATGATTAGTAAGGAATATTTAATAGTGATTTGGATAGTTCCCTGTGATAACTTGTATAAAAAAAAATTAACTCCTACATTTTCATGTGAGGTTAGCGGTGTATGTTACATCAAAAATAACTTACATAAACATATAAATTAAAAATTAAAAATAATTTTAAACAATATAAATTTAAAATATGAAGAGTTTTACGAACACTCAAAAAAGAGAAATGGTAAATAAATATAAATATAATTAAACCAAAGTTATGGTAAATAAATAAAATCTATTTTTATACTTACTCCGGAGGTATGGTAAATAAATATAAATATCAATAAACTAGAGGTATGGTAAATAAATAAAACCTCTTTTTATATTTACTCCATAAACCACTTTATATTTACAAAAATAAAAAAGAAGTTTTATTTAGGTGAAGCCTATGGACCAAATACCATGGGAAAAATTATTATTATTACCATGGGCCAAATACCATAGCAAAATACCATATTTACAAAATAAGTATAAAGAGAGAAGGTAAATAAATAAAAATATATCAAATAATCAAAGGAAACTTGGTTGGAGCACAAAGTAATCCTCAACCAAGAAGGGCAAGAGAGCCACCTCCAAGAGCCATAGAAGAAGCCTCAAGAATGTCCTCAAGAGAAGGAGAAGTTTCTAAAGACATTGATCCCAAAGAAGAAGAACGGTTGTTCCAAAATTCTTTCTTGGACATGACAGAGATGGTGAGGATACTCTACCAAGAAAGGAATGGCAGGCTTGTAGGAGAAGGGTCTAGACACCAGAAAGAAGGAGAGGGTTCTTCAGGAGGAAAGAAAAGTGATGACAAGTCAAAGAAAGGACAGGGAGGTAATGGTGATCCACCATCCCCATCTTCATCCTCTTCCTCTACATCGTCATCCTCTACTTCGGTGAATCAATCTCACAAGTCTAAAACCACTGGTAAAAGTCCATTTTTAAAGCTTGATGTTAAATTTGAGTTGCCTATGTTTAATGGTGAGGTCAATGCAGAGAAACTTGAAAATTGGAAGTGTACTTAAGGATACAGAACTTCATGATGACGACACCAAGATACAGTTAGCCTCTTTCTGAATGGATGGAGCAGCATTTGTATGGTGGGAAGCCAAGACCAAGGATGAAATTAAAAAACATGGTAAGATCACTTTATCATGGGATGAATTTATTACTACAATTAAAAATCAATTTTATCCATTAGCTCATTTACAAAAGGCTATCATGAACCGGCAAAACTTCAGAAAACTTAAGGGAAAAAATGTACAAGACTACACCCAAGAGTTTAGGAGAAGAGCACTCTTATTAGGGGTAGAATTACAAAGTCAAGATACTTTGCTGAAATATATAGGTGGTTTGCATAGCTACCTTAGACATACTATCCTTATGTTCAATCCTACTATTCTAGACGAAGTTTGTGTACAAGCTACACATTTAGAGGCTAGAGGGAAAAACACTTTTGATGAGGGTAGAAACAAGCCTTTTAAGGGGGAAAACGAAGATAAAACCTCTAAGGGAAAAGGCCAAAAGAATGCATCTGTCAAAAAGGAGGGTGAGAAAGTAATATGTAAACATTTTTCAAGAGAAGGCCATGAAGAAAAAAACTATTGTAAACTACATCCTGAAAAAATAACTCAGTTTAACAAAAACAAAGGAAAGAAGAAAACTGCAGCTACTACAACTACACAAGGCTTAGGTGATGATTCAAGTGACGAAACCAAAATTACAGCCATGGGTTCGAAGAGTATGAAGGGTAAAGAAACCGAAACTAAGCCAAGCACTAGTACTTCAAACTTTCATGTACAAGCTCCAAATGAGGAAGAAAGAATTGAATTGTTCCATGTGAGGGTAGTCTCAAAACATACAAAAATTGACACGCTGTTTGAATGTGGGTCACAAGAAAATCTCATATCAGAAGACTTGGCCAAACAGCTTAAACTTGAGACCATTCCACATCCAAAGCCATATCCACTTGGATGGATATGCAAGGATGCAAACTTACAAGTCTCAAGAAAGTGCATATTGCGTTTTGCAATTACTGCACACTTTATTGACACAGTTGAACTTGATGTAGTACTGCTTGATATATCATGAATTGTTTTGGTAAGTCCTTATTTGACAAGAAAGTGATATTCCATCACCATGAAAATAAGTATCATCTTTTTAAAGATGGCAGGGATTTTATTGTCAGAGCAAATCGCAAGAAGACAAATATAGCGATGGTAAATGCAAGATAGGTAAAAAGGCTAGTGAATTCTAGTAAGAGTTTTGTACTTCTTATGGTTAAGCCTAAGGTTGATGTGAATCATGAGTCATTTGAAAATTGTGATTCCAAGCTAAAATCATATTTATATGATGTAGTTGATGAACATCATGAGATGTTTCAGGGACCGACAGGTTTGCCTCCTAAAAGGGAGATTCAACATGAAATACAGTTGCAACAAGATTGTCCTCTTCCTAACATAGGCATGTACCGCATGTCTATCATGGAGACTGCTGAAATAAAGAGGAAAATTAAGGACTTGTTGGACAAAGGTTTCATAAGACCAACCACTTTTCCATGTGGGTCACCGATACTGTTGATTCCAAAGAAAGATGGAACTTGGCGCATGTGTGTGGACTTCAGGGCATTGAACAAGATAACGGTAAAGAATCGTTAGCCACTCCCAAGGATAGATGATTTGTTAGATCAGCTGAAAGATGCTAAATATTTCACTAAGTTAGACTTACGTAGTGGTTATCATCAAGTTAGAATTGCAGAAAGTGACATTTGGAAGACAACATTTAAAACCAAACAGGGACTCTTTGGGTGGCTTGTTATGCCATTTGGTTTATGCAATGCACCTGCAACTTTCATGCGAGTAATGGATGATGTATTACGTCCTTTTCTTGATGATTTCATTATTGTCTACTTAGATGACATCTTAATTTTCAGCAAGACTAGAGAAGAACATGTCATGCATGTTAAGAAAGTACTTGATGTTTTGAAGAAAAATCAGTTGTTTCTTAAAATGTCAAAGTGTGAATTTGGAAATACTTATTTGGTTTATTTGGGACACATGGTAGGAGGAGGTGCTTTGAGAATTGATCCTTATAAAGTAGAAGCCATTGTGAATTTTCCTACTCCCAAATCCATTACAGAGGTAAGAATTTTTTTGGGTGCAGCTCAGTATTGGAGGAAGTTTATTTCTAACTTCTCTACCATAGCAGCTCCTATGCATGCAGTGACAAGTGTGAAGCGTGCTTTCCAATGGGGAGGAAAGCAACATAAAGATTTTGAGTCTTTGAAAGAGAATATAAGTTCAGCTCCATTCCTTGCATTACCAGACTTGAGACAACCATTGGAGATTCAGACCAATGCTAGTGATTACACCATGGGTGCAATTCTCTTACAGCATGGTAAGGCTATCGCATTTCATTCTGAGAAATTTAATTTTGCTATTATGAATTATCCTACATATGATAAGGAGTTGTATGCGTTGGTACAAAGCATCAAAAAGTGGAAACACTATTTGATGGGCACAGAGATAGTTGTTCATACCGACCATCAGCCTTTACAGTATTTACAGTCATAAAGTAAATTGCAGTAGTCACGACATTTCAGATGGATGGGTTTCCTACAACAATTTCACTTGGTAATAAGGTACAAGAAAGTTATTTTCAATAAATTTTCTGATATGCTTTCAAGGCCTATTATTAGTGCTACTACTTTACTTAAAAATGATTCTATTGTACATGAGAGCTACATAGAATAGTATGCATCAGATTTTGATTTTAAGTATGTGTATGCTAACTTGAGTGAAGGGAATCATGTTGAGGAGAATGATTATCACTTGAATAATAATTTTCTATTTCATATGGGCAAGTTATGTATACCATAGGGAGAGAGACTAAGTGTCATGAGAGAAGCTCATTATTCTCTTATTGCTGGAAATTTCAGGCTAAGAAAAACGGTGGCATATTTATAGAGGTATTGTTACTGGCCTCGCATGGTAGATAGTGTTTCATGTTTCATTAGAGGTTGTTCATTATGTGCTACAAGAAAGCTCAGCAACAGGAAGCTTGGCTTGTATACGCCATTGCTGGTACCTTCTAGACCATGGGAAAGTGTTTCTATGGATTTTGTTGGAGGTCTACCATTGTCTAGAAAGAAGCATGATTATCTTTATGTAGTAGTTGATAGATTTAGCAAGATGTCTATTCTTATGCCATGTAAGAAATCTATAACTGATGAACAAACTGTTGATTTATATTTTCAACATGTATGGGTTCATTATGGCATGCCTACTTCTATTGTTAGTGACAAGGATTTCAGATTTTTTGGGAATTTTTGGTCCAATTTATGGAAGATGATGGACACCAAGTTGAAGAAGAGTATTGCTTTCCATCTGCAAACAGATGGGAAAACAGAGGTAGTGAACAAAACCATTTTACATCTCTTGAGAGGTTATTTCAGCAAGCATCCCAAGCTTTGGGATGAGCATTTGCATTACATTCAGCGTGCTTACAACCGGGCCAAGCACTCTTCTACAAATACTTCACCTTTTGAAGCTTGTTTTGGGTATTTTCCTAAGTCACCTTTAGATTTCATTCTTGAGAAGGATGTTGCCATTGATGGGCATAGAGACATTGACAAAGCTCGCATGTTCATTAAAAGAATTCAGGTAATACATCAGCAAGTTCAAGAACAACTTGAAAAAAGTCAAGGAAAGTACAAGGAGAGGCATGCCAAACATAGAGTTGATCATAAGTTTCAAGAAGGAGATGAGGTATGGCTGCATATTAGTAAGGAAAGAATGTAAGGAGAAGGTAAAAAGCTGAAGCCTATTCTTTATGGTCCATTCAAGATTCTTAAACAAGTTGAAAATAGTGCTTTTCAACTAGATTTTCCTTCATATATGAAAATGTATTCCGTTGTGAATGTGGAAAATTTACGTTTGTATGAACCTCCTTTAATTTTTTATCATGAAAGTGAAATTCAACTGCCATCCATAGAGGATTTCTCGCCAAAATTTTTGGATGAGTTGAAAGAGGATGCTATCCTTGATTTAAGGACACACACTTCAAGGAGGGGAAGTGTTGATTATCTTCGGATTGGTATTAAAGGAATAAAATCGAGTAAGGAAAAATGGATGGAGGTGGAGAAGGTGAGGGGTTTGTACCCTCATCTTCTGAATAGGTAATTGAAGGCTTTTGGGGTCCAAAATCTTCCCAATGGGGAGGTGTGATCAGGAGATCATGTCCAAGTTGAAAAAATGCTCAAAAATGAAATTTATTAGAAATGATTACAATCTGAACGACCAAAAAGACCTCGTCACTGTGATTCTGGTGCCGTGAATGAGACTCAAAACCGATGTCGTATGTGAAAGTTACTAAGGTTTGAATTCGTCTAGTGACCTCCAAAACATGACTTTTTGACCAAATGATTTTGTCATTTTCAAAAAAAAAATTTATATGGAAAAAATTGAATTTTATAAGGTTTTTATTGGCCTATCAGTGGGTGCCACGTGGTCTGCCTGGAGGCTGCCACATGGCCCCAGGCCGTTGGTTGAAAGTTCAGTTAAAAATTTGGTGAAAGGCATGAGGGTCGACCCCACGACCTGACTCCTTGGGTAGGGCTGACCCAACCAACATGCCACGGGCACGAACTTGCAATCTGGGTGAGTCGAGCAAAGGTTGAACTATAGTCGGGCGGAGGAGAAATGAAGAGTCGGGTCGTTGGTGAATGGGCAGAGATTTGGTTAAGCCCTTAGGGTTTAAGCTGCATCGTCACGTGACCATCAGATATGAACTATGGGCTTAAATCCTTTTCAAACTGGTGGAACAAAAGGGCTAATCACCTTCGTGCTAGCCCCTATCCATATGACCTCCGACTCGTGACTGTGGGCGCAGGTTTAAAACTTATCCGGCAGCATTAACTGTCCAGAAATGGTGCATGTGAACGCGCCCATAACTGAAGTCAAATTTAATGTTATCCCTATTTTGTAGTGCGGTTCCACCAAGTCCGCCTTTCTGACAAATTTGGAGGAGTTAACTCCAGAGTTCCTCCAGTTTTGGAGGAGGTTTTCGAGTGCCACTGGGAAAATTTTTGTTTGGGTCATAACTTTCTCAATTTTCAACCAAACAAGATGAAATTTTAGTCAATTTTGGGTTTATTTGACCATTTGTAGAGTTTGGAATAGTTTCTAGAGTGAACTGAGGTGATCTACAACATATTTTCTTCAGGGAAGAGGAAGGAGCCACCAGGGCCATCATGGAGGAGGCACTATTTTGGGTTGTATTTCACTGTTTAAGGTGAAACAAAAACCATTTTCAGCTATTTTCTATCTTCTGAAGTCAAATTTATAGTTGGTTTTTCATTTTTAGGCATATTTTTCACTATGTAACCATTTTGAGCAATTTAATAGAGCAAGGACATACCATTGGGGAGCCTTGGACCCTCAGATGTAGCACAGGAGGGGTGAACTGCCTCAACATATTGTTGTGATATGTTGTGGTGAATTTTACTTGCTGTGTATTTCTGCTATGATATGTTAAACAATAAAATTAATTAGCAAATCCTCACTCATAAAATTGAGAAACATTACCAAGAACACTTTGTTTAAACTACAAGTCATGGAGAACACTTTGCACACTAAATTATATGGAAATGGATACTTTGCATAGCATTACAAATAGTTCCATTTTTCAGATCATTTACAAAAGAGGTATAAAGTGGTAAGGTAAATAAATAAAAATATATCAAATAAATAAGAGTAGAAATCAACATCTAATTATATTTGAAGCCTATGGACCAAATTACTAATAATACCATGCAAAAAAAACACTATTAACCTAAAATTAATGTTAAAATATTATTATTATTACTATTATTATTTTTATTATTATTAAATATAATATTGATATAAATATATTATAATACTAAAATTATTAAATTTAATAACTTTATATTAATATAATATTGAATTTGTGATATATATATATATATATATAAACTCTAGATATATATGGGAGGGAAGAACAAAGCCATCTGATAGAGGTGGAGAAATATAGGGAGCGACAAGGGAGAGATGGAGATAAAATGAAGGAGAGGAGAGAGAAGGAATGAAGAGTGAGAGAGGAATAGGAGTGAGAGAGGTAGAGAAGGGTAAGAGAGGGAGAGGGAGAGATAAAGATGGAGGTGGGAGAGAGAAGGATAGAGGGAGGGAGAAGTAGAAAGGATTGGAGGGTAGAGAGAGAGAGAGAGAGAGAGAGAGAGAGAGGTGAAGATATAGGGAGGTAGTAAACAAAGGGAGAGAGAGGAAGGATGAGATGAGGAGATAGGAGGGATAGAGAGACGAAGTTGGAGGGGGAGAGAAGAAGAAATACATGGATATTGAGAAGTGGAGAGAGAGGGAGTGACAAGGGAGATATGGAGAGAGTGTGTGTATGTTTAGGGGTGAGATAAAGAGACATAAAAGGAGTGATGGAGACAAGGGGGGAGAGAAGGAGAGAGAATAATAAAGGGAAGGATATAGTGACATAGTTGGAGAGAGAGATAGAGTGATGGGAGAAGAGAGGGGATTTGAGGGTAGAGAGAGAGAGAGAGAGTGGGGGGGGGGGCATGAATATAGAGAGAGGAAGGCGATAAAAAAACAGAGAGGAAGGATGAGAGAGAGGAAGAGAGTGATAATGGAGTATATAGGATTGTACTGGAGAGAGAGAGAGAGAGAGAGAGAGAGAGAGAGAGAGTGATGGGGGAATAGAGAGGGATATAAGAGAGAAAGGGAGAGAGCAGAAGGAAAAGAGAGGGGACTTGCGAGAGAGGAGGAGAGATGGAGGGATAGAGAGATGGAGTTGGAGGGGGAGAGAGGGAGGGATAGATAGATCGAGTTGGATGGGGAGAGAGGTAGGGATAGAGAGATGGAGTTGGAGGGGAGAGAGGGATGGATAGAGAGGTGGAGGTGGATGGGGAGAGAGGGAGGGAAGAATAAAGACATAAAGAGTGACAGGTGGAGAGAGAGAGGGAGTGACAAGGGAGAGATGGAGAGAGAGTGTGTATGTTTGGGGGTGTGATAAAGATACAAAAAAGAAGAGATGGAGAGAATGGGGGAGAGAAGGAGAGAGAGAGACATATAAGGAAAAATCTTGGAGGTGGAGAGGGAGAGAGGGAGGGAAGAATAAAGACATAAAGAGTGACAGGTGGAGAGAGAGAGGGAGTGACAAGGGAGAGATGGAGAGAGAGTGTGTATGTTTGGGGGTGTGATAAAGATACAAAGAAGAAGAGATGGAGAGAATGGGGGAGAGAAGGAGAGAGAGAGGCATATAAGGAAAAATCTTGAAGGTGGAGAGGGAGAGAGAGAGTGGAGAGAGATAGGTTAAGGGAGATGGACATGGAGGGGGAGAGAGAGGGTGGTAAGAAGAAAGATATAGAGAGTGATAGTTGTATAGAGAGAGAGAGAGAGAGAGAGAGAGAGAGAGTGATAAGGAAGATGGAGGGAGAGCGAGAGAGGATAGAAAGAGGGAAGGGAGATAAAAGCGGGGGAGAGGGAGGGAGAGGAGTAGGGAGGGGTAGATAGATATATTGGAGAAAGAGAGTGTATGTTTTGGGGTTGATATAGAGAGACAAAGGGAGATAGATATTAGAGGAAAGGTGAAGAGAAAGAAGAGATATATGGAGACAGGGAAGGAGGGACAAAGAAATTGATAAATATGGACTAGGAGAGTGTGTGTGTTTGTGGGGGTGAGATAAAGAGACAAAGAAGGATAGATTGATCTGAAAGGACTATATTAGTTTTTCTGTGCTAAGTGTCTTTTTAGTTTATAAAAATGTGCTTACTTGTCTCATTAGTTTGCTTAAGGATTGAGGATTTTAACCGTGAATTGTAGATGATTTTAGTGAATTAGAAGCATGAAATAAGCACAAATAACACTGAACATAAGTGTAAAACAGAGAAATAAGTCACCACATAACATTTACACAGTGGGCATGATGAAGTAGTTCACCCCTCCTGGGCTACATTTTTTGGTCCAACTCCCAATGGCATGTCCATATTTCATTATGCTCAAAATTTTGCAAATACATGTAGTTACAGGCCTCTAATGGATGTTTTATCTGCACCAATGGCTCCATAATTATCCAATTAGCTAAGAATGACTCTTCATTCACTCTGAATGGGCGAAAATTGATTTTCCTACTCATTTTCCCAATTACACCTAGAAAAGCTCCACTAAATGTGGAGAACTCCACTTAACTGGAGTTAGTTTAGTGAAATCCACCCAAAAATAGCGCGCCTCCAAGAATCCCGCTAATCCTAACCATGGAATTTAAAATTGCGGTTGGGCGGTTGGACACATGTCATCCCACCCTACAGTTAGAGTTATGGTTGGCGGAACCTACGGTAATAACTGTGGTAGATAAGGTTGATCCGCAGGTTTGAAGGTGGGTTAGAGATAACTACGCGGAGAGTTTTAACCGTTTAATACATGCCATGTGACCCGAAATAACATTTTCAGAGTCTGCGGTTAAGCTGTTGTTTGTGAAGTTTGATGTTACGTTTCATGTTGTAATGTGACCACGATCGGGGGATCGCTGGCAGGCCCCAACCCCCAATGCACTTTCCATTCAACTTTAACAATAAGCTGCCTCCCATGATAGTTAAGTAATAACTTGCAACTCGGGTGGTGGAGTCGTGTAGTTGCTCTGTCATAAGTCCAGGGTTCGACTCCTGCGACCTCTCCCCAAAATTTTAACATGACATTTGGGGGACATGTGACAGCCTCAGGGTTGGCCATGTGTGACACCCTGATTAGCCCTCATACCAAAAAGTATAACCCATCCAACAAATAAAATGGTGCCACTTGTCCTCCATTAATTGGCCCAGAGAAAAGGAATATTATTTGAAATATTCCTTTTTTCTGGCTGTACATCCACCACGCTAACTGGGCATCCCAATTAACCCTGTCGTAAAATTTTCATGTTTGGGATTTCAATCAGAATGCAATATATCCCTCATATGACATCGGTTTTTTGAATTATTCACGACGCAAAAATCAAGAGGATGAGATCTACGCAGCCATCCTGGTTTCAACCCAATCGTGTAACTTTCAATTTTGAGCAAAATTTATGAACTCCTGATCACTCCTCCCCATTGGGAAGCTTTTGGACCCCAAAATACTTGATTACCTATTCAGTAGATGAGGGTACAACTCCCTCACCTTTCCAACTTCCATCCACTTTTCCTTTCTTGGTTTAGTGCCTTTGAGCCGAACTCGAAGGTAGTCAACGCTTCCCCTCTTGGATGCTCTTGTCCTCCTATCAAGAATTGTATCTTCTTTGAGCTCATCTAGAAATTCTGGCGAGAAATATTCAATAGAAGGTAGTTGAACATCACTTCCTTGATCATCAATCAAAGGTGGCTCATACAAACATAAGTTTTCAACATTAACAACTGAATACATTTGCATATATGAAGGAAAGTCAAGTTGAAATGCATTATTACCAACTTGCTTTATGATTTTGAATGGACCATAGCGAATGGGTTTGAGCTTTTTACCTTCCCCTTGCATCCTTTATTTTCTAATGTGCAACCATACCTCATCTCCTTCTTGAAACTTGTGATCAACTCTATGTTTTTCATGCCTCTCTTTGTATTTTCTTTGACTTTTCTCAAGCTGTTTTTTAACTAGTTGATGTATAATATGAATTTTATCGATGAACTTTCGAGCCTTGTCAATGTCATTATGGCCATCTATTTCAAAATCCTTCCCAAAAATTAAGTCTAATGGCGATTTTGGAAAATACCCAAAGCATACTTCAAAAGTTGATGTTTGAGTTGAAGAGTGCTTTTCCCGGTTGCAAGCATGTTGAATGTAATGCAATTGCTCATCCCACAACTTAGGATATTTGCTGCAATATCCTCTCAATAGATGCACAATGGTTCTATTCACCACCTCGGCTTGTCCATCATTTTGTGAATGAAAAGCAGTAACCTTTTTCAACTTTATGTCCATCATACTCCATAGATTGGACCAAAAAATCCCAATGAACTTGGAATCCTTGTCACTAATAATAGAAGTTGGCAATCCAAAATGAACCCATAAGTATACAAATTTTACTAAATCTATCAACAACTACATAAATATAATCATTTTGTTTTATTGACATAGGTAGACCTCCAACAAATTCCATGGAGACACTCTCCCATGGCCTTGATGGTACTGATAGTGGCGTGTAAAACCCAAGCTTCCTAATACTATTCTTACTTGTTGCACACATAGAACAACCTCTTATAAAACGTGACACACTATCTATCATGCGAGGCTAATAGCAATACCTTTGTAGATGCGCCATTGTTTTTCTTACCCCAAAGTGTCCAGCAATATGAGATGAATGAGCTTCTCTTATGAAACTTAGCCTCTCTCCTTCTGGTATACACAGCTTGCCCAAATGAAACAAGAAATTGTTATTCATATGATAATCTTTTTCTTCAACTTGATTCCCTTCACTTAAACTAGCATACACATCTTGAAAATCAACGTCATGTGCATATTGTTCTATGCAACTCTCATGTACAATAGAATCATTTTTGAGTAAAGTAGATGCACTAATGATTGGTCTTGAAAGCATATCAACAACTTTATTGAAAAAACTTTTCTTGTACCTTATAACCAAGTGAAACCGTTGAAGAAATCCCATCCACCTAAAATGTCTTGATTGCTATAATTTTGTTTATGACTGCAAGTACTGTAATGGTTCATGATCTGTATGCACAATAGTCTCTTTAACCATCAAGTAGTGTTTACACTTCTTGATGCTTTGTACCAACACATATAGTTCTTTTTCATATATAGGATAATTTGTCATAGCACCATTAAATGTTTCAGAATGAAAAGTGATAGGCTTACCATGCTGCAAAAGTACTGCGCCCATGGAATAATCACTAGCATCAGTTTGGATCTCGAATGGTTGTATCAAATTTGGTAATGTAAGGACTAGAGTTGAACGGATCTTGTCTTTTAAAGCTTCGAAATCTTCATGTTGTTTTCCTCCCCAATGGAATCCTTTCTTCACACTTATCACTGCATGCATAGGAGCTGCGATGGAAGAAAAGTTAGTAATAAACTTTCTCCAATACTGAGATGCACCTAAGAAACTTCTTACCTCGATTACTATTTTTGGTGTGGGCCAATTCACAATGGCTTAAACTTTAGAAGGATCAATTCTTAACTCTCCTCCTCCTACAATGTGTCCCAAATAAACCAAAGAAGTCTTTACAAACTCACACTTTGACATCTTAATAAACAATTTCTCTATCTTCAAAATATCAAACACTCTATTCACATGCAAGACATGTTCTTCTCTTGTTTTTCTGAGAATCAATATGTCATTTAAGTACACAATCAAAAATTCATCAAGGAATAGATGAAAAACACTATCCATAACACGCATGAAAGTTTCTGATGCATTACACAAACCAAATGGCACAACTAACCACTTGAAGAGTCCTTGTTTTGTTTTGAATGCAGTTTTCCATATATCACTTTCTGCAATTCTTACTTGATGATGTCCACTTTGTAAATCTAACTTAGTGAAAAGCTTTGCTTCTTTCAGCTGATCAAGAAAATCATCTATCCTTGGGAGTGGGTAACAATTCTTTACTGTAATCTTGTTCAAAGCTCTGAAGTCTACACACACGCACCAAGTCCCATATTTCTTTGGAATCAAGACTAAGGGTGAACCGCACGGTGAGGTGCTTGGCCTTATGATTCCTTTGTCCAATATCTCTTTGATTTTCCTGTTTATTTCAACATTCTCCATTATCTACATGTGATACATACCGATGTTTGGAAGAGGACAATCTTGCTGCAACTGAATCTCATCTTGAACCTCTCTTTTTGGAGGCAATCCTGTTGGCTCCTGAAACATCTCATGATGTGCATCAACTACATAATATAAATATGATTTCAACTTAGGATCACATCTCTAAAATGATTCATGATTAACATCAGCTTTAGGCTTAATCATTAGAAGAACAAAATTCTTACTTGAATTTACCAGCCTCTTTACCTGTCCAGCATTTACCATGGAAATGTTTGTCTTCTTGTGATGTGCTCTAACAATTTACTCCTTGCCATATTTGAATAAATGACATTTGTTCTCATGGCTATGGAAGATCTCTTTCCTGTCATACAAGTAATAAATCCCCAACACAATACCTGTAATGTCAAGCGGAACCTTCCGGATGCAGATGGTTGTTTTGGATGATGGGATGTCAATCCCTTGGTGACTCCCGATGGAGCTCATGTGGGGTGGCCATATGGCCCCTTGCAACTCCATTATTTTGGCATTAAATCCGCCAACTCACATGGCATTAACTTCACTTGCCCGACTTTTTCAGCACCCCACTCTGCTCGTCTGGTTTGTGATGGAATTTGTTTATGGTTTCTCGGCCTACTCCTATGTAGATTGCAGCTCTCCGCCTCCTTTGTGTGGAGCCTACCCTCCTGCTTGTGTTGAGCCAAGCGCTTGCACTCATACAGGGCACCGCTGCACGCTTCTTGGTTGTCTGGAGACGATGTCGGGCCACCACTGCACCCAAAGTGCTTTTTTCTGTTCGAATTCCCATTTTCGTGCTCAGTCTGTCAATTCTTGTTGGTTGCCTTTGCATTCTGCCTACTCTCATTGTCTTGTGCCTTACAGCTCGTCTCTGCATCCATGTCGTGACTCTGTCACAGGATGAGGTGCTGTCGTGGCACTAGCAGGGGTCGTGCGACCCACTCTCGGCCTTCTACCAGCTCCGACTCTGACTCCTCCTCTGAGGACGTCTCGTGGGGTCTTTACCCGGATACACGCAGTCTGAGAAGCCGAGCTCGTCAATGTGGGCGTGTGAATTTTTCCCAGTCCACCCCACCTCCCACTGTTGAACCTCCCATGCCTGTTGTTTCCCCTGCCTCCCGTGCGTTTGCTAGTCTTCCCCTTTGTCAATCTTCCCAGAGAGAGGAATTCCGCTTCGAATGCTCTCTTGACAGGCCCATCATCACCGATTTTTCCATTTTCACCCTCAAAGAAGAGTCGGTTAGCCATTTCCCCTCCCCTGCGCCCTGCCCCCGTCCCACTCCGGTTAAGGACGAAGCTTTGAAATTTGAGGCGCAGGTGGGAACCATGCATTCCGACCAGTGCAAGGAACACATGCAGGTGGACGTCGTCAACAAGGATAGCACGCCCAATGAAGAAAATGAGGACAAAAGGGATGAGTACTGGTGCAGAATTGTGGAGGAACTGCCATCCCCAGCTCATGATCAGTGAACCTCGCGACCCTCGGCCTACTTCGGTACTGTTGCTCAATCATTCTGGGAGATTTTTTGTTTCTCTGTATTACTCTTCAGCTAAAAAATATGAATGCTATTTTAGTATGTTTATTTCTGAGATGTTAAATTGTATGGACAATGGGCTGGTTTCCCTTACAAGGGCAGCTATACTTCTTCCTAAAGGACTGGTTTCCCACTCAGGGCAGTTCAGATTTTTTGTAAATCATGGCTATCAAGCCCAGCGTTCAGGCTCACACAGTTGAAGCTGAGGAAATTTTGTACCAGTATTTTATATAAATAGAATTAGCATTATTCAGAAAAATAAAAATAAAAAATAAAAAAATGTCAAGCAGAACCACATCTAATTAAACTATCTCAACAAAATGTGTAGTGATTGCAAACCACAATATGCATTTCTTTGAAACTTGTAAATTTGCATCCTTAAAAATCAAACCTAGTGGATATGTTTTTGGATGTGGAATGGTCTCAAGTTTAAGTTTCTTGACCAAGTCTTCAGAGATTAAGTTTTCTTGTGACCCACTTTCAAACAATGTGTCAATATTGGTATGCTTGGATATGACTCTCACATGAAACAATTCTATTCTTTCTTCTTCATTTGGAGCATGTATGTGACAGTTTGATGTACTAGTACTGGGTTTAGTTTCAATTTATTTCCCCTTCATGTTCTTCAATCCCATGGGTGTAATCTTTGATTCATCACCTGAATCATCTCCTAAATCATGTTGAGTTGTAGTTGCAGTTTTCTGTTACCCTTTTTTGTTGTATTTCTTAGGCCTCATTTCAGGATGTAATTTCCAAAAATGAGTTTCATCATGGTCTTATTTTGAAAAATGTTCACAAACCACTTTTTCTCCCTCTTTCTTAACATATGCATTCTTTTTTCATTTACCTTTTGAGGTCTTCTCTTTGTTTTTACCCTTAAAAGGTTTCTTTCTACCCTCTTCAGAATGTTCTTCCCTCTAGCTTCTAGATGTGTGGCCTGAACACATACTTCATCAAGAATTGTGGGGTTGAACATGATAATATTATGTTTTAATTAGCTATATAAGCCTCCTATGTACTTGAGAAAAGTATCTTGACTCTGAAAATCTACCCCTAATAAGAGAGCTCTTCTCCTAAATTCTTGGGTGTATTCTTGCACATTTTGTACCTTCAACTGCCTAAATTTTTTCCAATTCATTATGGCTTTCCATATATGAGCTAATGGATAAAAATGTTGTTTTATTGTAGTAATGAAATCAGTCCATGATAGAATCATCTTACCATGCTTCTTGATCTCCTCCTTTGTCTTGGCTTCCCACCAAACAAGAGTTGCACCTTCCACTCTTAATGAAGCTAATTGGATTTTGGTAACATCATCTTGAAGGTTCTAGATTATCAAATAGACCTCCAATTTCCTAACCCAATTATCAAGATTTTATGCATTGACTTCACCATTAAATATTTTCAATTCAAACTTAACATCAAGTTTTAAAAAGGGACTTTTACTAGTGTTATTTGACTTGTGTGGCTGATGTACTGAAGATGAAGTAGAGAATGATGATGATGAGAGTGAGGATGATGGCTCTCCATTGCCTCCATTTCCTCCATTTCCCTTCTTTGACTTATCTTCATCATTGTGACCTCCTGAAGATCCCTGTCCTTCCTTGTGAAGTTCAGATCCTTCTCCTTCCAATCTCTCATTCCTTTCTTGATAAAGGATTCTAAACATCTCTATCATGTCAAGGAATACTTTCTTGAACACTCTTTCTTCCTCTTTGGGATCAACTTATTCATGGATTTCTCCTTCCTCATGAGGCATGCTTAAAGTAGCTTCTGCTTCCTTAGGAGGTGAACTAGGTGGTGGAGATTGTGGAAATCTTGATCTCCTTTGCTTTGGCTCTTCTTGAGACCCTTCTGCTCCCACCAATATTCCTTCTCCTCTTTTGATATTGAGCCTAGTAAGCATCTAAAAACTCGCAAATAGTTAAACAAATCTTTGCACTAAACAACACCAGATAATAAACTCTAACTCTGATACCAATCTGATCTGAAAGGATTGTATTGGTTTTGTTGTGCTAAGTTTCTTTTCATTTTATAAACATGTGCATACTTGTCTCATTAGTTTGCTTAAGTTTTGAGGATTTTAACCATGAATTGTAGATGAATTAGTGAATTAGAAGCATGAAATAAGCACAAATAACACTGAACAACAATGTAAAATAGAGAAATAAGTCACCACATAACATTTACACAACATACATGATGAATTAGTTCGCCCGTCCTAGGCTACATCTACTGGTCCAACTCCCAATGGCATGTACATCTTTCATTATGCTCAAAATTTGGCAAATAAATGTAGTTACAAGCCTTTAATGGTTGTTTTCTCTGCACCATGGCTCCAAAATGCTCCAATTAGATAAGAATGACCCTTCATTCACTCTAAATGGGTGAAAATTGAGTCTCTTACTCATTTTCCCAGTTACAGCTAGAAAACCTCCACTAAATGTGGAGAACTCCACTTAACTGGAGCTAGTTTAGTGCAATCCCCCCAAAAATAGCGCACCTCCAAGAATCCCGCCAGTCCTTACTGTGGCATTTAAAATTACGGTTGGGTAGTTGGACACATGTCATCCCACCCCGCAGTTACAGTTATGATTGGTGGAACCCATGGTAATAAATGTGGTAGATAAGGTTGATTCGCGGGTTTGAAGGTGGGTTAGAGATAATCGCACGGAGAGTTTTAACTATCTAACACATGTCATGTGACCCAAAATAACATTTGCGGAGTCTACGATTAATTTTTCGATTGTGAAGTTTGATGTTACGTTTCATGCTATAATGTGACCATGATCAGGGGACCACTAGCGTGTTGAGATCACCGACGGTCCCCAACCCCCAGTGCACTTTCCATTCAACTTTAACAATAAGCTGCCTCCCATGATATTTAAATACTAATGTGCAGCTTGGGCGGTGGAGTCGTGTGGTTGCTCTGCCGGAGGTCTAGGTTTCGAAACCTGCAGCCTCTCCCCAAAATTTTAACATGACATTTTGGGGACATGTGGCGGCCTCAGGGTTGGCCATGTGTCACCCCTCGATTGACCCTCATACCAAAACGTACAACCCATCCAAAAAATAAAATGATGCCACTTGTCCTCCATTGATTGGCCTAGAGAAAAGGAATATTCTTCAGAATATTCCTTTTTTCTAACTGTACATCCACCATGCTGACTGGGCATCCCAGTCAACCTTGTCGCAAAATTTGTTTGTTTTGGATTTCGATCAGAACACGATATCTCCCTCATACGACATCTGTTTTTCGAACCATTCACGGCACCAGAATTAGGAAGACGAGATCTACGCAACCATCGTAGTTTCAATCCAATCCTATAACTTACAATTTTGAGCGAAAATTATGAATTCCTGATCATAGATGGAGGGACATATAGATATATATGGAGGGGGAGAGAGGGACAAAAATTTATTACATTAGATGCATTGATCTTAGTGTAGATGGTGATTTCTAATCCTATTTGATTACTTGCACTAGATGCATTTATTTTAGTGTAGACTTTGATTTCTAATGATATTTGATTACTTGCACTAGATGCATATATTTCAATGTAGGTTATTTCTAATTCTATTTTATTTCTTGCACTAAATGCATTGATTTCAGTGTAGATGATGATTTATAATCCTATTTGATTTCTTTCACTAGATGTATTAATTTCAATGTAGATGTTGATTTATAATTATATTTGATTTCTTACACTATATGCATTGTTTTCAATATAAATTATTTCTAATCCTATTTGATTGCTTGCAATAAATGCATTGATTTCAGTGTAGATGGTGATTTAGAATTATTTTTATGTTATAGTAATTAAACCTAATAATATGGAGAGAAAGAGATACAAGGTATGGTGTTTGCTACAATAGCTCGAGCTAAATATTTAAATGGTTTATTATTTATGATTTCTACTATCTTTTTCATATAATCGATATGAAAAGATGACAAAACTAAGAAGGGTGGCAATAAGAATAGTAGAAGAAAATAGTTTGATATTGATCACAATCAAGGCTATTTGTAATTGGCTACATTATTATTAGTCGCATTTTCTATCATTCAATATTATTACATTGTCACTTTGCATTCACAAATTTTATTTCATCATTAAAGTTGTTTTACAATATTTATCATCTCAACAAACAGAGGCAACTAAGAAAATTTAAAATTAAAATCACTCGATAAATCTCAAACATATTTAGCGTATTTAAAATGGTTATATTAATATTAGATGTATTTACATATTATTGATAAAATTAATCATATGTTCTTCATATTATCGATAGATTTTCCTTCGTTGCACATGACTGAAACCAGCCTAGATCCATCTTAACTACGGATCTATCAAGCGCCGAGAGGGATCAAGTCTCTCGAGGTGCAAACCTTTCCTTAAGTTTTGCACTCAAAAAAGAGGTTTGCACCTGGAAATATTTGATCCCTCTTGGTGCTTGATAGATCCGTAGTTAAGATGGATCTAGGCTGGTGTATAAAATGACTCTTTCCTATGATAAATATAATAGTAAATTGATAGAAGTTTCTAGAATTGCAAGATTTTCATTTTGATATAAATTTTCTACATGGTAAAATGAAGTCTTTCCAAATTTTCTATCGACCTAGAACATCAAAAGGTCATTCAAAGTTTCAAATCATTGAAAAATAAGATTGGCTATATCAAAGGATTTTAGCAATGGGAGGAAAGTTTTTTAACATCTAATTTCATAGAAAAAATCCTTTTTAGTGTTAGAATCTAGTATACAAGATTCTTATTGATTTATAGTTTTAATTGAAATTTGAATAATCTAGGTTAATTTAAAATTGGCCAAAGTAAATATGTTTTATTATTGGGAAAACTCCATAATTAAGTATGATAAAGTCAAAACAACCTCAAGATGAGTAACTTTTTGGAAAATGGTCACAAGTTCCATACATAATTATTAATGCTATATAATTTATTTCACTAATTAATCTGAATCAATTTCATTGAATATCACTTAATATAATAATTAATAAATAAATTATTCAAAATTCATGAAAAATTAGTTAACTGCAAATAATATTCATAAATATAAATAATAAATTAACAATTTACTTTACACAAATAATTCAAAAAATAATATTAATCAAAACATTATTTCACAACACACTAAAAATACATTACAAAATTGAAATAATCAAAGTTAAGAAATCATTTATTTATATCAATTTGTAGAATAAAAAATTTAATTATTTAATACAAATATTTGTATAACATATTCTAGCTCATCCATTAAATCACAACTAAATTATTGAATTAACTTAAACACATATTATTTATTATTGTTAAAAAAAAAAATTCCTTAAAATTATGATTTTGTAGTAAATGTTATTCAAAAACATTTCAATGAAGGTTCAAGGTTAATTTGAAATTTGTTAATGTTAATTGAATATAGTCTAGCTAGTTGAGAAAGTGATAATCTCTTCATCTAAGTTCAAATCTCATTATTATAATATGATAAATTATTTTTATATTATTTTATTAAGAATTACTTATATAATATTTATTTTGACTATATTAACTACTACGTAGCTTTTCCTTTATTCTTATAAATAAGAAGAGAAGAAAATAAAAATGATTTGAGAAAAAAACTTGAAATTCGTATAAACTATATAATGAAATATTAAACGTTCAATGTGGATATAAACTAGTTGTTGCCCCAGAAGGTGCAAAGAGAGGTCGATAGGAGTATTGTTTGTGAACTATTAATTTAAAGTAATTATAGTTTTTTGACATGAAGGAAAAAAATGTATTGGAAAATCTTGAATTTTGAAGTTCAATGCTAAACATTAAAACTTATTTAAATCTCTTAGTTGCAGGGCTATTAATTAGGAGATCAAGTCCTTTGTGGAAAAATGCTCAAAAATTTAGTTTCTCAGAATTGTTCCAAACTAGATCGACTGGAAAGAGCTCGGAAAAACGATCCTGTAGAAATGAACGGCACTAAAAACCGACGCTGTATGAGAAAGTTATTCAACTTTGAAGTTTTCCAATTTCAGTTAAAAAATGGCCAAAATTGACTTTACAAAAAAAAAATTATTCCACAGAATATTCTGGGAATATTCCACAAGAATATTCTACGAAGCAACTAATGAAAGGGCGCCACGTGGCCCCAAGATACAAACGAAATGGCATATCAAAATTTTATATGTTCGCGGACGGGTTCGACCCCGGGTCGACGGTGGAACAGCCGAGCGGCCCAACCACATGGGCTACGTTAGTTCTTATTAAACTATGGGAACGAATGTCTATTTGAATTTTAAATGTGGTTTGGGCGGGGCCCGAAAGGGGGCCAACCCCCTCCTTCATAGAACCAGCCGCTCGGAACCCACAGCAACTCATCGGCGTGCATATGTAAACATTTATCATCACCTTCAACCATGTGAACGGGCGGAAATCCCGGCTTATGTAACGATTGCGGTTGAACAACCAACCATTTGTGTTAACGATTTAAAAGGCAGGTTGTACGGTGGTCCATGTGACCCCGTCTACCTAGCATTTAACTTAACCTTAACCGCCCGACTTTTGGTGGAGCGCACCGCTAAAATTGGTGCCATTACTATTTTAACTGAAGTTAACTCCAGTTATCCGCATTTAGTGGAGCCTTTCAAGGGGACACTGGGCAAAACTTCAGTGAGTCATAACTTTGGCTAGGGAAGTCCAATTGAAGCAATTTTTTTTTTTTTTTTTGGGGTATTGAAGCATTCTGGAGATGTTGGAACAGGTTGCAGAGCCATCAGGGCACTCTATCAGTGATTTTATCAGCAAATTTTCTTGTGGAGCCACTAGGGCTTGGTGAAAGATCAGCTGTATTGGACTATACTCATCCATTTGAGGTGAATGAATAGTCGATTTTTACTATTTTCAGTCCTCTGTTTCTGAATTTGCATCTATTTTAGCCTTTTGAGGCTTTATTCATAGTGTAATACTTATTTTGAGCATTAATGAAAGAGGTAAAAGCCTATTTGGAGGCTTTTGGACCCAGCAAAGGTAGCCCAAGAGAGGGGTGAACTACTTAAACAAATGCTTACTGTTATGCTATGCATTTTTGTAATTATATTCAAGATTTTACTACATTAAACAGTAACTTTTAATAAGTCCAATTTTCCCAATGAGACTTATACAGTGATCAAAACTCATTAGTTTCACTTCAAACCACATTACTTCCATTGCAGAATACTTGAACTTGCTTATTCACACATTAAATTTGGCTAATGAATACTTTGCAAACATAAACAAATATTTTCATTGCCAGATCGATTTAGTGTTTACCTTATATTTCTTTAGGCAGAGCCAGTAAGAGGGCCAGAAGCGTCTGGTTTCATCCTTTCTAGTAAAGGTGAAATAACCAGTAATAGCCCCTACTGTCTATCTCTGTATAAGAAATATTTTTTTCACACAATTTCAGATCCGCTATCCAAGCAATAAAACTTTTTGTGAAGCATATCCCTATTTGAAAATTGAAATAAATTATTTCAGACTATTTCACGATTGCAATTTCATTTGCACGCTAGCTTTGTTGCAAATGGACCACAATATGCTACATTCAACAAAATTGACTGCACATTTTTCCTTATTTTTAAATAATAGTACAAGTATTCCATTTCCAGCAACAAAAAGACAGCACATTTGAATTCCAAGAAACAAATTTGCAATAGAGAAAAGAAAAACTCTTCTTGTGCCTTCGACATGTTTATTATTCAATAAAGATAGCCAAAAATACATTAAAACTTTGAAAAAAATACCTAAAAACCGCATAACATTTTTTCTTTGCCTCTCATCCAGCAACTGCAATCATAACCATCGACTGACAGTTATGCCATAGGAACCATTTTTCGAAAAAAACTCTCAATGAAGAACTAAAAATTCAGAAATAGCAAAAAAGATTCATTTAAAAAGAAAACTAACCCTTCTGCAAGCTTGCACAATGTCAGATTTCCCAGATTGGGTACTTCGCAATTCCTGTTGAATTAATAGGAGATCGGAAAGTGTTATAAATTTCCAAGCTCTGCTTGTTATTCTTGTTACTAGCCACACTTTGAAATGAAATTAGCTACAACCTCTTTGGAAATTCCACTCTAATCTTCCTAATAACTATTTCTATAAAAGATAATGTTCAATTTTTACTATTATTTATAAAAAAACCGTTCAAATTTCTGAAAGGACTGAAGATTGAAAGCACCGCACTAAAGTATCATTGAAGCAATGTTTCCTTGACCATGCTGCAAATACCATAAAAATAAAAGAGATTGATCATCAACTGGACCAAAAAAAAGATGACGGATATTGATTATCATCAAGTTGAAGGGCTCCCATGTTAGAGGAAACTTTTTAATATGAAGGCCATTTTAGAGTAGAGGAAAGAAAAGATAAAATAAAATAAAATATAAAATTTCTAAAACAACTTTGCTTTTCAATTTCAAGGGAAATTTAAAAGAGAGGAAACAATGTTAAAATGTATTTGCCAAACCAACCTTGTTATAGAACCATTCAGTCCATGAAGGCTCTCTGCATAATGGGGACACAAGAATAAGTCCAACAACTCGCTCCCTGTATTTTATCTGCAACAGAAGATGAGATTTTCCTACAATATTATACTGATAAATACTTGGGATAAAATTTGCAAAATCTATAGTACTTTTGTGTCTTCAAATATCCATTTTGTGGGAGTTGTCAAGATAATCAATTCCATATATAGCACCTTTTCTAGGGATAAGTATATAGAGAGATGTGGCATCTCGAATATCCAGATTCCATCCCCATTTAATGCCTCTGGAATCAGTTACAAACCTATTAAAAGAAAAAGTGGAGCAATACAGACAAGTGACATACAAAATTACAGTGATTACAGAGAGATCACAAGTAAAACATAACCTTTCTTTCACATACCCATTGAGTGCGTATGTGAAGTGTGTTTGGTTGTAAATTTATTTTGCAATACTACAAATATCCCTATTTACCATGATTTTTATGTTCACGAAGGTATCGACTTTTCCTTCATTTTTTATGTGCATAAGTATACATTAAAAAAAGAAGAAGCTATGTTATAAATTGCATTGTAAAATTATTCATATAATAGTGATAGTGATGCTCTTACCAATATGATAATTGAGTCGCTATAAGCTTATTTGATCAACCTCACTCTCCCTTCTTTGTATGGCCTATTCATTGGAGGTGTGAACATGAATACAAATTTTTTATACGTTATAAATTATTGTCCAAAGCAACCAATTTCGCCTGACTAAAGAACAAGAATAAAAAGGATAACTCAAATAAATAGAATGCATGAACAGTCACAGTTACAAAATCACTAATTTGGCTTGTGAGCATGAAAAAATGACCCAGTGTATTGAGACTTCAAGCTAATTGTAAAATACATATCCATGGGTATATAGGTAAGAAGTATTAGTAGAAGAATGCTTCCCTCACAAGGAGGACCTATATTACAAACTGAGGCACTCAGCACATACTCATTTAAGGAAAAAGAACGGCCCTTCTAACATAGAGTGACAGGGCTATAGTCACTAGGCCAAGCTTGAGTGGTGAAAGTAGGAATTTTATCCTCTCCATCCAGGTTCAAATCCCATGTTTTGACATGTTTGTTCCTTATGAGCCAAAGGTTGATTGGGGCACTTGATGAGGTTATTGTTGATGGGGTTGGCATGGTACCAGCAATCTCATTCTCCCTAACAAGCTTGAGGGTGGGGTGAATTGTATTTCAAAGCAAAAAGAGTAATGGGGCTATAGGATTTATACCAACAAGGCACAAATCCAGTCATCAAGATTGAACAAATTTTATACACAGTTGCCCATTCAAATACCATTTTTGAATAAACATGTTTCATGAAACATGAAACATAATTCCAAAAATAATAAAATTAAAATTTCAGTGCTTTACATTAATTGTAAAAGTGATTCCCATCATTCATGAATCATGATGTGTGAAAGTGGGCCACCTAAGAATCCAGAATAAAAGACTGGCTTGTACAATATGGTGAAATGTATGATATAGAGCTTTCACTAATTTCTTAAAAATTATGTTGAATATTTAATTCACATCATTTATTAAATGAGAGTGGACCACCCATGAATCTAGACTAAAAGATTGTCTTACACAATCTAAAGAAATATATGAATTGTGCTTTCATTGATTTCTTTTAAAAAATGGATTACCCAGTTTTCATAGCGGCACATATCTGTGTACATTATACATTCACCGCCCAGGTAAGCTATGATCACACTCACCAGATTCTTCCTTTTGAATGCAGAAATAAACTCAGTCCGTCAGTACAGAAGTGTTAGAATCACCAACCCTTTAGCCCTTCTCATGAGCCAAAAAAACATAAATATAAAATTAAAAGAAAACAAAGATAAGCCAAAAAGCCAATTGTGTTCGTAATTCTTTATTTGATCAATATTTGTGCCCAACATAAAAGTTGGTTAAGCCATGTATGAAACATTCGTGTTATCCAACAATGCCACCTTTCCTTTAAGCTCTACCAATAATGATTGAATTTGGACACCGACTGAATTTATTGCCCCAAAGTAAATTGGACTGTTGATCGGCAATGCAATGTTTTGCCCCTTAATCTCCCATATCCCTCTTTGTGCTTATTTCCATTGAAGAGAATGAGACATGATGGGACAGGATAGCAAACCCGAGATAGGATACCTATGAATTTTATTTAATCACAAATCTTTAAAACTTCAAATAAAACAAAAGAAAAATAGATCTTACATGGGTCACAAACAAGTTAAAATAGGTATGATCGCTAAGGAAAAGAGATGCAAGATTTTTTCCCGCCACCAACTAGATGCATGCTCATCACTTTTACCTAGGAACTGAGAAGGGCATCTAAGTTATTAATTACCATTGACAACATAGTCCACTAAAATGTAACAGTCCTTGTTGCCCATCATCCAAAATCCCATCAATAGTGAGCATACGACTGATGCAAGCCTATGAGACTATCAATTACAAATACCTAAACCTACCACCTAAAGTAGGATATGAACAAATTATTGACTTTTGTAGAAGTAGCGGGACCATAATCCTGAGCAGAATACCAATTTCTAATATTGAAGCCAAAATGGGCACCTGAAATTTAATAGTCCACAGTATACTCATCGTCTGAATCCATATCAATGTTGGACAAACAACCAAAACAAACCTATGGTTCCACTGATTAAAACGCCCTGAATCTAAGCTGAGAATTGCGCAAATTCTCGAGATAAATAACCTATACACTTAACCTAGAATTAGTTTTTCTCGCATTTGTCATTTTCAAATGATTTACCCAGCAGAATCTAGGATAGAGACCAATATCCAATCACAAACTGGAAAATCATAGCGCTACCAAGTTTCCCTCGATGTGAAAAAGTAATCAAGGATCCCTAAGTGGTAGTAGACCCTATTTTGCGTGGAAACCTACTATCCCATGGTGAAAACGTTAGTGCCTGATATGCATGGATTTGGGTATAAGCGATGTCTAAGGAAAAATTCATCCAATCTGAGTACTATACAGAGTGAGATTAAACAAAATAGGATTTTCCTTTTCACTGCATCATCCAATAATATTGAAAAATTTTACTTCTGGGAATGCATGCGCACAAGGCACAAGCACCAGACTGAATATAATTGAAGATCAAACCAAAAAAAACCTAGTTGCAGATAGATACAGTTTAATTTGCATTAAATCAAGACCCTAATATAATATATGCTGCCTTTCTAATTGGAATAAACAAATTACGAACCAGAAATGAATAGAGGAAACCCACTTGCCTTCTTTTGTTGCGCAGTAGAATTAGCTGGTTTAGACAGAAGCATAACGTGACATGTCTGTTCCAATGTCACGGGATTATCAGTAAATGAATATATCAGTTACCGAAAAGAGGAAAACAAATATCTTCCATTGAGAGGCATAAAAAACTAAGCAAAGAAGAATATATGCCAATAACCATAAAACGACTCTGCCAAACAAATTTGATATTGGAAACCTGGTGCTTACTGTTTTATGCACAGAGTGATGGATTTCAGCGGCCATGCAAGCAAGGACGGAAATCACAATGGCGTTGGCGCTGAAGATTTCCACGTGCAGTAAAAAGAAGAGGACAAGCGCTTTCGTGGAGATGGAAGTGCAGAGAAAACCTAGGCAAATGTTCCAGTGAAGAGGCAAACGTGTTCTCGGCTGTAGAAGAAGCTAGAGAGTTGTTGAGCATGAAATTACACAGTCGGCGGAGTGAATAACAGGAACAAAATTAAAACGTTTCGGCATGTTCTCGGCTGTAGAAGAAGTTAGAGAGTTGTTGAGCATGAACTTACAGGTATTCAAGCCTTGATAAACGTTGTTGTGAACCAAACCTGCTTGAGGAATTTGCATTAACAGAAGATAAGGTTTAAAACCCTTCCGAAATGTAAACCTAACGAAAAAAAATCCTTCATCGAGAGACTATAAGAGCAGTTTTCTTAATTTCCTTAGGATAGAGAAATTACATTCCAGAGGGCTGAAGATCCTTCCCAGTGAACCGAGGAAGGGGCGTTAAAATCCCACCATCCACACTGAGTAGTCATGCCGGAGTATTGAACGATGGAACAAAGTAGAGAAAACTCGAAAGGCGCCTCAACCTTTCCAGTGGTGCTCTAGCAAACCCATTTTCATGTTGACCTCATTAAGATGTGTAAGTCTCTTACCTCGGCAGAGAAGTTGCAGAGTCGGACAGAGCCAAAGCAAGCAAGAAAATGAGTTTAGGCGTGATAGGTAAGGGTTTTTGGCAAAAATCCGTTCCTGCCAGGCTCATGCACTGCATTAATTGCCAAGGACGGACGCAACGGAGGAGAATGACAGGTGGACATGGGATTCCAGACTCAATCCTAACTGGATCTGCCAATTTGGCACTGCATAAATCCTCCAGTACTGTGACAGCTAGTATGGAGTAAACCAAGAACATAAAAATGGTGCAGACAGATGTCAAAGAGACAAAATACAGGTGTCATTTCTTTAAACCAGGAACAAGTGTCCTGTTCACATGAAAAGTGTTGACGATCAAAAAAGTGATCTCTTTCATAAGAAAAGGCCTATCGGCCTAAACATATATCTGCATGTTTTATGCTATTAATCTTTGGAGACGTTTTATGGAATTAAGCATTTTTAATTAAATTATAAATGATGAAAGAAATCATTATATTTTTAAATTTTTTATTTTATCTCAAATTTTAAATATTTAATTAAATTATAATTATTTTTAAAATATTTTATAAATTATTTTTAATTTATAAATATTATTAATTGATATAAAGTATAATGTTTTTTATAATAATAAGTTTTATTTTAATGTTAATATTTTTTTCTTATTTTATATTTGAAAGATTATAATTTACATTTTAAAAAATTAAAATGATTAACCAACTTAAGTTTATTTAAAATTTAGATTTATCAATGAGTGTATCTATATATATATATAATTTTAATTTATCAAATAAATAAATAAATAAATATATATACACACACACACACACACACACACACACACACACACACACACACACACACACACACACATATATATATATATAATTTCATTTCATTTTATGTATTAATTTTTTTTATTTAAAAAATAAAATAAAATAAAATCACATTAATAAATTTGATCTTTCTTTTTGTTTAATTTTAATTCTAATATGCCACTTATGGGCACGGGTGAATTAGGGGGTTTGAGTATCCAACAATCTCACATATAACACTTTATTTTCGCAACCATGTCAATTGAGTTGTCTTTAGGAGTTTCCATTTTTCTCATTTTAATTAAATTGATTAATTATAATATTTATTTCAATTATTTTTACAATATTTTTAAAATTATTTTTAATTTATAAATATTATTAATTGATATAAAGTATAATGTTTTTTATAATAATAAGTTTTATTTTAATGTTAATATTTTTTTCTTATTTTATATTTGAAAGACTATAATTTACATTTTAAGAAATTAAAATGATTAACCAACTTAAGTTTATTTAAAATTTAGATTTATCAAAGAGTATATAAATTAATATATTATTTAATTTCATGTTATGTATTAATTTTTTATTTAAAAAATAAAATAGAATAAAATCACATTAATGAATTTGATCTTTCTTTTTGTTTAATTTTAATTCTGATATGTCATTTATCGACACAGGTGAAGTAGGGGGTTTGAGCATCCAACTTGCTCATATATAACACTTTATTTTCACAACCATGTCAATTGAGTTGTCCTTAGGAGTTGCCATTTTTCTCATTTTAATTAAATTGATTAATTACAATATTTATCCACAAAGTAGTTATGCATTTTTTTTCTTTTTAATAAATGGATTGATTAAAAAAAATATCATTAGAACAAGTATCACATGAAATGGGTAATGGGGTTTTAGACATGTTGTATTGATAAGCCATGGTATTTCTACAAAGCTTGTCTGCAAATTAAAATAAATTAGAAGTGAGTCACTATAGTTAAGAAAATTGTTACATGTATTTTAAATTTATATATGCTTAACTTATATATTATTTTTTGTATCAATAATAATAATAATGATGTCGTTGGGCATGTATATTTTGGAATAATGCTTCCAAAAATTTTAAAATAATTACCAATCATTTTTAGCTGGATAGTAGGGATTTAATATCCACATATTCTAGAATATTCTTAGTAGTGTACACAAATCAAAGGTTGATATTTATCTCCAGAGTAGTTATCTCACTTTTTATATTCTAATTAACTTAATTAATTAAAAAAATATCATATGAACAAGTGTCATATGAAGTGAGTTATGATTTTTTAGGCATGTGGTATTAATAAGCTATTATTGTTGCAAACAATGTTTAATATTGAGTGGAGGGGGGGGTGGGGGGGGGGGGTGTGGGAATCAATATTAGGGCCAATTTAAACTTTTATGGCAATTTATGTTCAACATTCAAACTTGAAAACCAATCATATACATCATTAACAACATATCATGTCACAACAATATAAAATCACACATAAACACATACACCATGAGAAGCATACATATAAGACACCAAGGTTTAACATTGAAACCCTTCCGAGAGAAAAACCACCAAAGGTTTTTTGTTATTTGATGTAAATATGAGTTCCTACTCTATTACATCAATGTTTGTGAGCCACCATTCACAGGAAGCACCGACCCCCCTTGATTGTTTGCTAGCACCCACTAGTGGGAAGCACCAACTCTCTTCTTTCATAGACACCTAAACATCTTACCATGAAGCGATAACTTCGTGTATTTATGAAAGCACCCACGTGCATGGGGAACCAACCTCCAAGCTCTCCTCAAATACCCACTAGATGGAGGCACCAACTCTCTATCTGTAGGCTCCAACCCACACTTAAAATAAAATTGCTACTCACTGTAATTGACAACCACTCTTCCTGATTCTAGCCCTTTGTTCTTGTTTGCAAACTTCTCTTTGCTCACCCAATGCAACATTTTGTTTTATTCTAACTTTGTAGCAACACACTAACATAGATCTCAGCCCTATGCTCTCAGCAACATACACTCAACTCTCAACGCCTTCTGTTCCACAAGCTCTCGCGGCCTCTGACGGGAGCACAATCACACTCTTGACCTCTCTCTTCAACATATGCACTCTGAGCCTCTCTTTGCAGCCTAGGCACACTTGGCCTCTTCTCAGCAAGCTCACACACTCAGATCTCTCCACACAAATATATCAATAATGTTGCAGTCCCCCATATTTCACAACTGCAATCCTTGATTTTGTTCCATTATTACACAATGATCGATGATTTGAAAAGTGTAGCAAGAAAGTTTCAATTTGACTTTGCCTTTGTCAAATTGAGAAAATTTGAATTTCCACATCAACAGACAACTTGGAGGAATTTAACTTGTGTGTCATGGCCCTTTTCACTTAGTTAGCTTAGTAAAATCGAGTTAGAGGACTTGGATATCAGTTAAGCATGTGTGATTTCTAATTTGTAGAAATCAAGGTCAATTATTTCCAGTTGCATTCAGTTAAACTAGTTTCAATTGTTGATAGAACTAGTGGAAGGTAAATTGTGTTGTGGGACAACAACCTAACTCAGTGATCATCCAATTAACTGATCAATCAGCTCTATATGGATAGTACATGCAGATAATTTGAGTTCCCCAGCTGTGGTGGAGATTCCAAGGTAGTGTAACAAGTAGTTGTAAACAATTTTGAGTGTACAGGTGTTGCATGCAATCAAATGATCAATCCTTTGGAATTTCACAATAAATTGGAGGAAAAATCATAAAATATAGGGGATAATTCCTCAGGATTTTCACAAGGGAATAGGGGCTCAAATAGAGGCAAAAATTGAGTAGGTCTGGGCTAGAGCTTCTCATTGAGTAGTGAGATATGTTATTCACTTGAAATTTGTGCTCAGAGGGGGCAAGAAATTGTAATGCATTCTTTATTCATTGGATTAAGGAAAATAGGCTTGAGGAGTTTTTCCCAGTTGGGTTCCCCAAGAAAAATATTGATAATGTGTGGTTTTTATTATTGCATGTTTGTGAATGTTGTTCTAAATTGTGAATTGAATTCTACAGAGCAGTAGAGTATAATTGCATCTCTTGATTTTAGATTAAAATTCTTGAAAAGTTGCAATTATATCACCATATTTCTACATGGTATCAGAGCATGATTGATCTGAAAATGGTCTGGATAAATTGTATGTATTTCAATAATCTCCCACTTAGTTTAAATTAAAATGGTCTACCTTGAACTTGACAATTTTGCGGAATTTATGCTTGAAAGTGGTGTATGAAATTTTAACTGTTTATGTGTCTAAAATTTATTTGTTCTTTCTGAAACTTGTCATGTATAACAGCAACATAATGCAGCAATAAAAAATTAAAACAAAACAGAAAAATTAATATAGGAGTTCACCTGAAACTCGTGGGCTACGTCTCCTTTGAGCTTTTTCATCTTGACTCGGCTCTTTGGGATTATGGTAAGGTTTCTTTTACAAGTTCCAAAATTAACTCCAATGAATACTAAAATGATCCAAAGCTCTGAGAATACCATCTACTATCCCTCCAAAGTCTGCAAACAACTTTAGGCTCCCGTTGAAACAGTTTCTTTTGTCGGTGCTCTAAGCTACTCTGAGCTTCTAAATGGCACAAGCTCCCTCAGAATTCTGTTTCTGTCACTTAAACCACTCCTATTGTATCCAAAACACATCAGACACCAAATATAAACTGATAAATTCCTCAAATCGAGCACTACATCCCCAAACTAGGCTATCCTCCACGGTTTGCCCAAGGCTACCCAAATCTTCACATCAGCTTCTTGAGATTTAGAAGTTCTCAAAATGTTTTTAAACCACTTCCATTGGTTCCATAATTTTTGAAATAGTCAATTTATACTATCCATTCATCAGAAATAGCCTCTGGCTGCTCCGATTTCGCCTCCAACTCCTGTCGGCATCCCCTGGCACTAGGGTCACTAAATTTTTTTTTGTTGGGTTTTAGACCTCTAGAAGTCCTCAAAAGTTTCTAAAACATCTGTCATTAGATTAATAATTATGTTTAAATTCAATAATGACTATTGGTTCGCTACAAATGGCCTTTAGCTCCCCTGGCTAGGCCATGCACTACTACTGGCAAAAGTTGGCACTAATTGCCCCTGGAACTCTACTGAAGTTTTTTGGATTTATAAAGTTCTCTAAAGGCTTTGAAAATCATATCATCATATTCATAAGGTATTAATTATCCAAATATGACTATTCATTTACCTAAAACAGATAAATAAAGCCCAATACATTGCCTTCTCCATGATGGCCCTAATGGCTCCTTCATCTTCCTCGAAGCTAAAACCTCTGAAGATGACCTCTGTTCAACTTGAAACTTGTGCCAAACTGCTCAGAATGTCCAAGAGATCCAAAATTGACTATTTTTGCACTCAATTTGGTTCAATAATGAGGAAGTTATGGCTTCTCCAAGAAAAATGTCCAATGTCCCCCAAAAATTCCATTAAATGTGGAGCAACTCCAGTTAGGAGCTCCAAATATGGAGGAATTCTGAAATTGGTGGAATGCGCCAAAACTGGCAGAATTGTTTGGGCTGGAATTAAATGTCAAGTTCAGAGTGGTCACATGGACCTCGTTCGAAGCCGCCAGAGTAGCCGCCCGTCGTAATCGTAAAGTTTAATTCTGCAACGGTTGTGGTCACAAGGGTGAGGTTTGCGGACGGATAAGACTAGCCGCCGAGGTTAGCACTTGGTCGCGAGCGTAAGGGCATGTGGACTGTGATCTGAGGTGGGGGCTGGCTTTAAAGGGCTGGCCCCCTTTGCCACCAATACAAATTTTTATAAACTTTAAATATAACATGTCTACCATACAGGTTAAGTAACACTCGTGGCCCGGTTGGTCGAGCGCTCTTGCACGTGGAGGAAGGTCCGGGGTTCAAAACCCATGGACTCCATAAAATTTTGTCACCCTACCTCGACTCTGGCCTGGGACCATGTGGCAGCCTCTGGGCAGGCCACGTGGCACCCACTGATAGGCCGTCCAAACTTTAATATAAAAATTATTTTGCAAAATATATTTTTTTTACAAAATTTTTCCATAAGGTCAAATTGAGTCAAAGGTCAATTTTTGGAGTTTATTGGACAATTTAAAACCTCAATAACTTCTGCATACGACCTCGGTTTTGAGAATATCTAGTGGCGCCAGAATCGCAGTGATGAGACCTTTCCGATCGTTTAGGTTTGGCACTCTTCTGAGCACTTTGAATTTTGAGCTATCATTCTAGTCCATGATCCAGTTCTGATCACACCTCCCCACTGGGAATTTTTTGGACCCTAAAAGACTGATACACTGATCTGTATAGTAGATGAGAGTACAACACCCTATTCTCTTCAGCCTCTGAACACTTGCCTTGCATGGCTAGTGACTTTGAACCACAACTAGAAAGAAATTGACACTTCCCTTCCTGGATGCACTTGTCCTCCTGTCTAGAACTGTCTTTCTTACACTCACTTAGAAATTTATGGCGAGAAATTTTTAGAAGGAAACTGAACATCGCTGCCTTGATCAATGATCCAATGTGGTTCAAACAAACGAGAGATTACAACATAAAATACATGCATACAACCAAAATTTTCATATGTACAAAGGAGTATGTCTTATTGTGTTACGAAGTCCATCCAATTCTTACCAAGCCACTTCCATGGTGACTTTTGATGTTGAAACTCTTCTTCATGTGAAACTTCCATTTTCACCTCAATAATGGAATCCTTGGTTCCACCTTTTCCAGTGTTTCTGTCCTCTTGCTGCATGTGCTTGGGATGACTAGTTGGATGCAAAGTCCAACAATGGGAAACAACATGTCCGCTCTTCTAGCAATATGTGTAAATATTATGCACCTTCTTTGAAAGTTGCCTTTGCCTCATCTGCTTCCTGTATTATTTCTTCCTCATCCAAAATCTTGAAACATCATGGTTAAATCGACCACAATATGTACAACAAATCTTTCTTCCAGTTAAGCATGACAAATTATCATGCCTTGCAGAAACACAATCAAATTGATCATGGCGAAATTTATACCTCTTGTGCTGCTTTTCATGTTCATCCTTTTTGCCTTCATGAGGAGATGAACTAGTAGAGGCTCCAGATTTAATTTGCAAACTAAAATCATCGTTCTTGTCTTGAAAACTTTCTGACCTCGCATGCTTTTCGAAAGAACCAACACATCTTTCTAAAGAGGAAACTGAAGGAAAATTAGAGTGGATTACCTCTTCCTCACGCATGTTCTTGGTCAAAGCCTCTTGGGCTTGATGGAGCTACATCTCCATATCATGCAATATTTGAATAATTTCTTCCTTCTCTTGCTTCATGCCAAAAAATTTATCACGAAGCTCAGTGCTTTCTCTTCTATCCTCAAAAATAATCTGCACCATGTCCTTCAATATAATAAAGTCACGCTTCATATCTTAATTGAAGAATCTTGTGAAGGAGGAAACCTCACTTGTAGAAGTTGTCATTATGATGTCAATGAAAAAAATTCACTTCAACAAAGTTCACAAAACTTTCAAAACAAATGACAAAGCTTTTGAACAAAATGGCTGTAGAGACAAACTCTTATTCAAGCAACCAAACAACAAAAAAACTCCAAGAACTTCTTAACAAACAATCGTCAAGAGGGTTTGTGTTCCAAGGGTGACCTTGAGGTTCTTTTGGGTAAGGAATATGCCTTCAGCCCTTTCTTCCTTTTTTTCCTCTCCAGGACTTAGCTAATCAGTAGCTATCCCTTCACTTCCAGCAAACTCAAACAATAGTCAGTTTGCAAGCAGTAAAACAATCAATCTTTTACACTGTTTAAACACCTTTCAAGCTATACAAGCAAGATATTTATATGTCAATAAAGCAACCAAGAGCTTTGATACCAACCTGATCTGAAAATGGTCTGGATAACTTGTATGTATTTCAAGAACCTCCCACTCAGTTTAAATTAAAATGATCTAGCTTGAACTTGACAATTTTGCGGAATTTATGCTTGAAAGTGGTGTATAATATTTTAACTGTTTATGTGTCTTAGGTTTATTTTTTATTTATGAAACTTATCATGTATAAAAGAAACATAACTCATCAATAAAAAATTAAAAAACAACATCAAAATTAATATAGGAGTTCACCCGAAACTCGTGGACTACGTCTCCTTTGAGCTTTGTCATCTTGACTCGGCTCTTTGGGATTATGGTAAGGTTTATTTTACAAGTTCCAAACTTAACTTCAATGAATACTAAAATGATCCAAAGGGCTGAGAATACGATCTAATATCCCTCTAATGGTTGTCCAAACTTTTCAAACAACTTTAGGCTCCCGTTGACACGATTCCTTCTGTCGGTGCTCTAAGCTACTCTTAGCTTCTAAATGGAACACAATCCCTCAGAATTATGTTTTTGTCACTAAAACCACTCCTTATGTATCCAGCACACATCATACACCAAATATCGACTGATAAATTACTCAAATCGAGGACTGCATCCCCAAACTAGGCTATCCTCCACGGTTTGCCCAAGGCTGCCCAAATCTTCACATCCGCTTCTTGAGTTGTATAAGTTCTAAAAATGTTCTGAAACCACTTCCATTGGTTCCTAAATGTATAAAATAGTAAATTTATACTATCCATTCATCAAAAATGGCCTCTAGCTGCTCCAGTTTCGCCTCCAACTCCTGTCGGCACCCCTTGGCACTAGGGTCACTGAAAAATTCTCTGTTGGGTTTTCGACCTATATAAGTCCTCAAAAATTTATGAAACCTCTTTCATTAGATTCATAATTATGTTTAAATTCAATAATGACTACTGGTTCACTTCAAATGGCCTCTAGCTCCCTTGGCTAGGCCCTACACTGCTGCTAGAAAAAGTTGGCACTAATGGCCCCTAGAACTCTACTGAAGCTTTTCGGCTTTCTAAAGTTCTCTACAGGCTCTAAAAACCATATCATCAGATTCAGAAGGTAATAATTAGCCAAAAATGACTATTCATTTACCTAAAACAGATAAATAAAGCCCAATACACTGCCTTCTTCATGATGGCCATGATGGATCCTTCATCTTCCTTGAAGCTAAAACCTTTGAAGATGACCTCTTTTCGACCTGAAACCTATGCCAAACTTCTCAGAATGTCCAATATACCCAAAATTGACTATTTTTGCACTCAATTTGGTTCAATAATGAGGAATTTATGGCTTCTCCATGGAAAATGCCCAATGTCCCCCAAAAACTCCACTAAATGTGGAGCAACTCCAGTTAGGAGCTCCAAATATGGAGGAATTCCGAAATTGGTGGAACACGCCAAAACTGGTGGAATTGTTTGGGCTGGCATTAAATTTCAAGTTCGGAGTGGTAACATAGACCTCATCCGAAGCCGCTGGAGTAGCCGCCCGTCGTAATTGTAAGGTTTAATGCTGAAACGGTTGTGGTAATAAGGCCGAGGTCTGCGGATGGATAAGACTAACCACCAGAGTTAGCACCTAGTCATGAGCATAAGGGCATGTGGACTATGCTGTGAGGTGGGGGCCAGCCCGCATAGTGAGGTGGGGACCGGCCCTAAGGGGCTGGCCCCCTTTGCTGCTAATACAAAGTTTTATAAATTTTTAATATAACCTGTCAGCCATACAAGTTAAGTAACACCCATGCCCCAGTTGTTCAGGCGCTCTTGCACACGGAGGAAGGTCCAGGGTTCAAAACCCATAGACTCCATAAAATTTTATCACCCTAGTTCGACTTTGGCCTGGGGCCACGTGGCAGCCTCCGAGCAGGCCACGTGGCGCCCACTGATAGGCCCTCCAAACTTTAATATAAAATTATTTTGAAAAATATATTTTCTTTTACAAATTTTTTCCATAAGGTCAAATTGAGTCAAAGGTCACTTTTTTGGAGTTTATTGGATGATTTCAACCCTCAATAACTTCTGCATACAACCTCGGTTTTGAGAACCGTTCACGGCACCAGAATCGCAACGATGAGAACTTTCCGGTCGTTCGGGTTTGGCACTCTTCTGAGCACTTTGAATTTTGAGCTATCATCTTGGTCCATGATCCAGTTTTGATCAATGATTCACATTAGAACAAGAATTTCAAAGTTGTTTCTTAGGAGGTTCGAATTTGTAGCTTCAGTGTAGCAAGATTTCTTCAGAGTTGGGAAGATGACCTTCAACGAGCTAAGATTAGAGAATTTCTTGGAAGTCAACTTAAATTTCATTGCATGGAAGTATCACATGGAAGTGGTGCTTTATGACAACAAATTTATATAATATGTCAAGGAAGACATTGCAAATCTAGGATCATCTGATGCAAAAAACCTATCCAAATGGAAGAAATATGTAGCCAACGCGAGGAGAATTATCTTGGAGGGAGTGTGAGATAAAATTGTCTCAAATATTCATGGGAAATAAAATCCTTTCGCAATTGGAAGGCACTAACATAGCTATTTGAGAATAGCATTGACCATATGAAAATAACCCTCAAATAAAAACTTTGAAAAATTAATATGGAGAAGAATGACACTACTCCATAGTATCTCGCTATATTTACACAAGCTTGGGATGAGTTATTAGAAAATTATATATTACAAACAAGTGGAACACATAAAATATTGCATAAAGACAAACATAAAAAAATGCATAAAACAAGAGATACACATATATATGTGGTTCACCCAATTTAGGCTATGTCCACAGAGAAACAACCGGTCCTTCCTTTTATATTATCCAACAAAATAAAGAGATTAAACCTACAACAAATCTGTTGTAATTTTCTCATTGCTCTCACACAGTCTCTTCTCTATTTCTCGAACAAAATCTCATCACACCACCACCATAAAATTCCCTCATATAAACCAAGGGTTTCCTTCTATGGAAAAAAAAAAACCTAAATTAATGTAACTTCTACCCTCAGATCATCTGCCTAATGAACACTCCAGTTTGACTACGAAATTACAATATTTTACAAGAGAAGTTCCCCCTATACTCCCCCTCACGTGGATGGGCGTACATTCTTCCTGGGGTATACATATTGTGGAAACGATACCTATTAATCATGAAGATAATTAGTCTCCACACCCAACAATCTCCCACTTGGAGACTGATTAGAGTAACTCCATCGTTGCTTCAGCTGTTGGGAAACTTTGGACCTGGTTTCTTGTCATCTTCATTATCGTACTTGAATACCAATTGAAACTGAGAAAAATCTGAGTTTCTCCCTGGTTAAAAATTTTGTTAACATATGTGCAAGATTATGTTTAGTGTGTATAATTTCTAGCTTCAACTTTCCATATTCCAATACTGACCATATGAAATGGCACTTGAGTTGTATATGTTTAGTCTTGGAATGAAATTTTTAGTGATTTTCAAGATGAATGGCACTATGGATGTCATTGTATAACCTTCCCATCTCCTGCTTATTGCCCAATTCATTCATAAACATTTGCAACCAAATCATTTCTTTACTAACCTCTATAGCAGCAACATACTCGGATTACGTTGTTGAAAGTGGAACAACACTTTTCATTTTTGAAACTCAACTGACAATTGTTCCACTTATAGTAAATACATACTCGGTGGTGCTCCTCCTGTTATATCTATCAACTTCCATATCTTATTTAGAATATCCCTATAAACAAATGTTTGAACCATCAAATCATAATGCTTGATTTGTGGTACCTCTCAAATACCTGATAATCCATTTCATTTCCACCCAATTTTCTTTTCCTGGATTGTTCATGTACATGCTTACAACTACCACTCCATGTGAAATGTCAGGCCTTCTGCAGACCATTTCATACTCTAATATTCCAACTACTAATGCATATGGAACTTTAGATATATAATTCATCTCTTACTGGGTCTTGGGACATATCTCCTTACTTAGTTTGAAATGACTAAGCAAATGTGTACTAACTAGTTTTTCATTTTGCATATTAAATCTTTCCAAGACCTTTTGTAAGTACTCACAATGAGACTACATTAATTTGTGATTTTTATTGTCTCTAGTTATTTTCACACCAAGGATTTTTTTTGTAACATGCAAATCCTTCATTGCAAATGAATTTTTCAATTTTCCTTTGAGAACATTAATTTTCTACATGTTAGATCTTGCAACAAGCATGTCATCTACATACAATAGTGATATAATATAGCTGCCATCATTTTTCTTTTTAAAATAAACATAGTGGTCAAAATGAAATATAGTATAACCTTGTTCAAACATAAACCAGTCAAATTTTAGACACCACTATATTGGAGCCTGTTTTAAGCCATACAAGATCTTCTTCAATTTTTACACTAATTTATCCTTCCCTTTGACCTCATACCCTTGTGGTTGATGCATATATATTTCTAACTACTCAAGATGAAAATATTTTTCTACCACTAGACTTAAAATAGTTATTGTTTAAGTCATTTTAACAACAGGAGAAAATATTTCATCAAAGTCTTTACTTTTCTTATGTGAAAACCCATTCACAACAAGTCTAGACTTTGATAATTAATGGACTAACCTGTTGATGAGCTTTTTAACCCGATGTTTCAGACTACAGAAATGAGTCCATCTTCAGGGGAGAGCCAACATTCATGAGAAGGTTGAAAAGTATTTAAGAGCCCAGATCGTATTTAAATATAAGAGAATGGAAGTAAGTAAGAAAAATTAGGTCAGCTAATTCTATTTATTATTATTTATTTAATTAATTTAATAATGATAATAATAAATTAATTTTTTTTTTCGTAAAATTAAATTAAACTAAAATAAATAATTTTATTGGGGATATAAATTAATTTAGAGTAAGTTAATGTAAAAATATAATTAATTAATTAATTTATTATTACTATTATTTAATATTTTAATTATTAAATAATTAAGACATTATTGTTAATTTATATTTAAGTTTATGTATATTCGTTTAATTTTTATTTTTTTTAAATTGAGTATTTAAATTATTATTGTTTGAAAATGAATTGAAGGTTAAAATAATAATGGTTAAATTTAAATTAAATTTTATAAATTCATTTTTTATTGAATTAAATATAGTTTTTTAAAAAGTTGTAAGTGATGAATTAAATTTGGTTTATTTTTGTTTTATTTATTTAATTAATTAATACTTATATTTATTTACTTATTTATTGATTTATTTATTTGTTTAATATATATATATATATATATATAAGGGAATAAAATTATTTATTGAAAGAAGCGAAATTATTTTTGTGATGAGCTTTTATTAATGGTTTCCAGGTGTTACTTAGTTTCAACCCATCATCTCGGTTTAAGTTATTCTTGATTTTTTCAATTTCAATTGCTTCTTTGATTTTTCTTTTTAAATAGTGGTCTTCTCTTTTAATAAGCTTAGCCTCTTCCATGCATATGTAGTGAGAGGATGAGCAGGCATGCTCTGCTACTCTTTCTACCTCCATCTTCTTCCTTCAACATGTAAACTCATTTATTATGCAATGTTGTTTTACTTGTAGGTAACCTGAGTAAGTCCAACTATGGTTATGTCTCAAGGATTCCATATCTTCTTTCATGGCTAGCTTCCACTTCTTCCTAGGTTTTACCTGCATTTCTTCTTCATATCATTATGGTTCACCAGAATCAATCAACAATACATAATATAATGAAGGAGAGTATCATTTAGGGGGTCTACTTATCCTAGTAGATCTTGTAACACCACTTTTAGGTGTTTTAGGTTCTTATTGCTGTCATGGTTTTGTTGTTATTGTGGTTGTTGTTCATTATGATTTTCTGGAACCTTTACTTTTTTCAGTGGTCGCATCAAGCATTGTGTATTCTTTGTTTCTCTTTTCCTTTTTCTTTTCCTGCATCTAATCCTTATATAAGACATTTTCATTGAATATGACATATTTGCTCCTAATTATTTTGTGATTTTCATAATCATATAAGCGATAACCAAAATCATTAAAAACATATCCAATAGAGGTACATTTTTTTATTTTTCCTTAAACTTTTTTTTGTTTTGTTTATTGATGTGGGCAAAATATTCACAACCGAAAGTCTTTAAAAATGAGTAATTTACCTTTTTACCTGTCCATGCCTCCTCAAGAATACCACCATCCAAGGAACTTGAAGGCCCTTTATTTATTATATAAAAGTCAGTATCTACAACAACTGCCAAAATTGTAAAGGAAATCTTGCATGGAATCTCATGCACCTTGCACACTCCATGATTGTCATGTTCATCCTTTTTGACACACCATTTTCCTGTGGTTTTCTTGGAACCATCTTCTCTCTACGAATTCCATGCTCTGAATAGTACTTATAAAATATTTACTGCAGTATTCACCTCCATTGTCTTATCTATGACACTTCAACTTCTTTCCTGTCTCATTCTCAACCAAAGCTTTCCATTTCTTGAAAGTATAAAATACATTAGATTTATTTTGAATACAATAAATCCAGGTTTTTATGGTTGCATCATCAATAAAAGTAAAATAATAGTGAGAGACACTGAGATATGATACCTGAGATGGTTCCCATACAATTGTATGCAGAAGATCTATTTTTTCTCTCTTCTTTTCCTTCCCAACTATGAGAAATCTGACTCTCTTTTTCTTTCCATAAACACAATTTTCATGGAAATCCAAGTAGTAACATGCTTCAAACCTGGTAAAAAATTTCTTGAGTGAAGAATATGCATATCCTTATCAATCATGTGCCCAGGCCTATGATGCCAAAAATGTTTTATCTTCTTTTGTGAAGGTCAAAGCATTAAAAATTAGAAATACCATTGTATCAATACAATGTACCAACCTTTTCTCCTTTTGCTATTACCAAGGCTCCTTTGCTAACCTTTTATGCTTTATCTATAAAATTAGTCACACAACCTTGACCACCTAACTGCCCTATTTAAATTACAATTTATTTAGATCTAGAGCATTCCTTACCTCCTTCAATAGCCATTGGTTTCCATTTTTCTTTTTATAAAAACTTTACCCATTTCAACGATTTTACAGGCTTTATCATCACCCAAATCAACCTATCCAAAATCTCCTTGAACATAGTCATGAAAATGTTTCCTATGAGGTGTGGCTTGGAATGAGGGCCCTAAATATACCACCTAGGCATCAATAGTATTCTTTATTGAAATAATCAAAGCATCTTGCAACACATCACTTGTCACATTCGCTTCATGATTGTTCTCATATTGTGTGTCTCCTTCCTTTCCCTTCAGTGACTTAGTATTTCTTCACGTGTCCTTTATTCCCACATTTCAAGCACACTATCTCTGATCTGGACTTGGATATGCCTTTTATTGACTTACTATGATTTCCTAGGCTCTTTCCTCTTTCCATTTTTATTCCCCAAGTTTCTATAGTCAAAGAATTACCTTATGTCTCACCAAATATTTTTAGTCGCATTTCCTTGCTAATGATAGCACCAATGACATCATAAAAATTTAAAGTACAATATCTATATACAAAGTTACTTATGGCCATAACTAAACCATTCCAAATTTTTGGAAATGAGAGCGGAAATATTAGAGCCCTAATTTCATCATCAAAATTTAGCCCTATGAACTTAACTGACTAGTAACCATATTAAATTCATTTAAATGATCAACAACAAATACACCTTATGATATCTTCATAATAAATAGATGCTTCATAAGAAATACCTTATTTAAGGCTAAGGGTTTTTAATATAGTTTGGATAATGTCATCATTAAACCCTTTGTTTTCAATTCCTTTGAAATTTTGAATGTCACTGACGCTGCCAAACATATTCATATTATTCCAAGCTCCTTTCTATCGAGAATCTCCCATTCCACATTTGTCATACTTGTCGAATTATTTGATTTTCCGCTCAGTTTTAGGTACAGATATTTTTGATAAAAATAATATTCCATTTTCATCTTCCATAGCTAGTAATTTTGATTATTTAATTTCTCAACCCTAAACCTACCATCTTCCACCATTTCTCCCACTCAAACTAGGAACCCTTATTTACTGTGAGTTTATCATCCAAATAGACTTGCAGCTCTAATACCAATTGTTAGAAAAAATTATATTACAAAGCAATGGAACACATAAAATATTTCATAAACACAAACACGGAAAATGCATAAAATTAACATGGTTCACCCAATTTGGGCTACGTCCATGGAGAAATAACCAGTCCTTCCTTTTATAGTATCCAACAAAATTAAGAGATACAACCTACAATAGATCCATTTTAATTTCCTCTTATCTCTCACACAATATCCTCTCTCTTTCTCACATAGAATCATAATACACAACTGCAATACAATTCCCTCATATAAACCGAGGGTTTTATTCTAGGGAAAAAAACCTAAGTTAACGTAAATTCTGCTCTTAGATCATCTTCCTAATGAACGACCTAGATTGGCTACGAAATTACAATATTTTACAAGATAATTCCACCCTGAACCCCCCTACGTGGATGGGTGTACAAACTTCCTGGGGTATACATCTGGTTGAAACAAGACCTCTTAATAAGGCATGTAATCGGGCTTCACACCCAACATGAACTTGGAGGGGTTTGTGTGACTTTTGCAGAAGATGACCTGATGAGCCTAGCTATTATAGGCCTTCCAAAAACCTAGCACATTTACCAAGACTCAGTGAATGAAAGGGAAAATCTACCAAATTGGGAAAGTTTGTGGTCTAATTTGCTTCAATAAGAGTTCAAGAGAAGTAACTGGGAATGTAGAGGATGAAGGAAATTTTTCATTGGTTGGTAAGGAAAAGAAGGGAAAAGGGAAGAAATATCAAACCAAACTAGAATCTAGCCAACAGGGAAAGAATAAGGACTTGTCCAAAATAAAATGCTTCAATTTTTATAAATTTGGGAACTATGCTACAAAGTGTCCACACAAAAAGTCTAGTAAGAAGAACTTAGGAGGAGTAGCAGGTGAAACATTGGCTTCATAGTTAGAGCTAGACTTCACCCTGATTACATGCATGGGAAACACTCTGATGGGGAGTGTTTGGTACTTGGATTTGGGTGCCTCATTCCACATGATAGGGTGTAGAGAGATTTTCAGTGACATAGAGGAGAAATATCTCCAGATGTATATGGAGCTTGGGGACAAAGGAAGGTATAGTGTAACTGAGACTGGTAAAATAAAGTTTAAGAGGGAGTCAGTATCCCCTCCTTTCCTCAAATACGTCATGTTTTTTCCAGGCCTAAAGAAGAACCTCATATCTGTAGCAGTTTTGGAAGAATGCGACTATCATGTGATATTCAACAAAGGGAAAGCATTCCTGAGACATATAGCCACTGGATAGGTGAATCAGATTGGGGGATTGGGGTTTATGTGAAGAACCTGTATAAAATTGATTTGGAATATTATGCTACATTGAATCATGTATCCTTGAATATTATGAAAAAAATAACCACTGGACTCCCTAAAGGATCACTTGAGAAACAAGATGTATGCAAAGGTTGTACCTTAGGGAAGTATGTAAAATATACATTCCATGATCGATATAGAAAATCACATGCATTATTGGAAAGAGTCCACTCTAATGTTTGTAGACCTTTCTCGATAGCCTCCACTTCCAGACATAAGTATCATGTTACTTTTATTGATGATTTCTCAAGAAAGTGTTGGATATTATTCATGCGAAAGAAGGATGAGACATTATCAAAGTTTGTAGAACTCAAGGAACTATTTAGAAACATATTGGCAAGAAGGTGAAGGCTCCCAGGACAGAAAATGTAGGTGAGTATGTTTCAAATTACTTCAAGGATTTATGTGTGAAATAAGGAATTCGAAGAGAGATGACATCACCCCACACCCCACAACAGAATGGGGTATCTGAGAGAAAGAACCAAAGTATTTTTGGAGCTACGAGAGATGTGCTACATGACCAAGGCCTACCACTTCATTTATGGGCAGAGGCATGTAACACAAAAGTCTACTTGCATAACCAGAGTCCCCTCATATTCTTGGTATGATTACACCTAAGGAGGCTTTCATAGGGAGAAATTTGGATGTGTCTCACTTCATAATTTTTGGAGACTTGGTTTACTGCCATGTCTCCAAATATTCAAGGAAGAAGCTTGAAACACATATTTCATTAAAATTGGAAAAATTATATTACAAGGACATGACTAAAATTATGTTTTTTGGTTATTTTTAAATTCTAGATCCACTATTTAATTCCAAATTTAATGAAATATGTGTTTTGAGCCAAAAATAGAGTTGGGAGTTTTTTTGGGTTACACTGAAACTCCACAAAATTACCGTGTTCACTTACCTTCCCTCATAATGGAAAATTTTCAAAGCGATGTAAATTTTGATCAAGAGAAAGAGATGTGGTTCTCTCTTGAGAGGGAACTTCAGATCCCACCAGAAGAGGAGATTTTTGCTCCAAAGGAGGAGCCTCAAGAAGTTGTGGAGCATCCCTAAATGGAGGATATGAGACGAGGTAGAGTGGAGACATCCACTCAAGAAAAACCATCTATAAAAGGTATAAAAAGAACCAAAGAAGCTGATAAATTGGTGGAGGATACGAGGGAGAATGTGGGAGCTCCTTCAAATTTTCACATGCAGAGGAGATCACCCGAGAGGTACATTGGCTACATGGCTCTATTGACTAAGATTGTAGAGACTAAGCCATCCTATTTTGAGGAAGAAATGAGAAACCAATTTGGGTTAATGCAATGGTGGATGAATACAAATCCACCATGAAGAACCGTATTTGGGAAGTGGTCCTAAGACTCAAATATAAATCAATTGTGGGTTCGATATGGATCTTCAAGGTTAAGCATGTAGTAGACAGAATCATAGGAAGTATAAGGCTATATTTGTGGAAAATGTATTCTCTCAAGTTGAGGGAATTGACTATGAGGAAACATTTTCTCTTTTAGCAAGGTATTCATCCATTAGATCAATTCTTGCACTGGCTGTGCATATGGGGTGGAAGATCCACTAGATGGATGTAAAAACAACATTTCTCAATGGAATTATTCAGAAGGATGTGTACATCAAGCAACCATAATTTTTTGGGACATTTGATAGAGAGTCTCATGTGTGTAGACTTAAGAAATCATTATATGGTCTCAAACAGGCACCTCGAGCTTGGTACACCATGATAAAAAATTATCTAACTAGATTTGGTTTCACCAAAAGTGAAGTAGATGTGAACCTATATCATATTTTTGTAGAAGTAAAATTGTTTATCATTGTGTTATTGTTGATGATTTAATATTAACATGTGATGAGAAATTGATCAAATCTTACAAGGAGGACCTTGCACGGGAACTTGAGATGAAGAACATGGGTATCATGCACTACTTCTTTGGGTTGGAAGTATGAAAAGGTGATGGGGATTTTTTTTTTTCTCAAGGAAAGTATGCATTTGTGATCCTGCAGATATTTTGCATGGAGAGATATAAACCCATGGAGACACCTCTAGGAACTAAATTGAGGAAGGAGAATTCCACTTTAGGTGAAGAGTTTGATGCTACCATTTACCAAAAAATAGTGGATTCATTGATGTATCTTCTGAACACATGACAAGATATGTGTTATGTAGTCAAATATTTGAGCCAAGCTATGGTTATGATGGACAAATTATATTGGAAGGTAGTGAATAATTTTTTACGGTACCTCAGAGGCACTACTCAGTATGGATTATGGTACAGACAGACAGAGGGAGTTAAGTTGTGTGGCTTCACAGATGCAGATTAGGTAGGGAGTCCATCTGAAAAAAAGAGTACATTAAGTGGAATTTTCATTGTTGGGTCTGCAGTAGTTTCCTAGTACAGTAGGAAGCAAAGATTTGTGGCGCTCAACTCGATGGAAGAAAAATACATGACTGAAAGCCAAGCAGCATGTGAGGCGATCTGGATGAGAAAGATACTTGTGGTATTGTTTGGTCAGGAGATATTTCCAACTATGATATATTTTGATAATCAGAGTTACATTAACCTCTATGAGAATCTGGTATTTCATGATCGATCCAAACATATATATATATATATATATATATATATATATATATATATATATATATATATATATATGTGTGTGTGTGTATATATATGTATATATATGTATATATATGTATATATATGTATATGTATATATATATATATATATGTGTGTGTGTGTGTGTGTGTGTGTGTATATATGTATATATGTATATGTATATGTATATGTATATGTATATGTATATGTATATATTTGGTATCGTCATTTACGGGACTGTGTGCAGAGGTGGATAATGTTGCAACAATACATTCTGACAGAGGAACAAGATGCTTAGTTATTGACAAAATATTTGTGAAGAGGGAAGTTTGAATTTCATAGGTGCATGATAGGGGTGGATGAAAATCCCTTTCTTGCCAAGAGGGAGTGTTGAAAATTGTAACAAGAAAGTATCAATTTGTCTTTGCCTTGATCAAATTGAGAAAATTTGAATTTCCACATCAACAAAAAACTTGGAGGTAGTTAACTTATGTGGCATGGACCTTGCCACTCAGTTAACTCAGTAAATTCAACTTAGAGGGATTGGAGTTTATTTAAGCATGTGTGATTACAAATTTGTAGCAATCAAGGTCAATTATTTCCAGTTGTTTTCAGTTAAAATAGTTCCAACCGTTGATAGACTAGTGGAAGGTCAGTTGTGTAGTGGGACATTAGTCTAACTCAGTGATCATTCAATTAATTGATAAACCAACTCAAAATAGCTAGTACATGAAAATCATTTGAGTTCCCCAGCTATGGTGGAGATTCCATGGCAGTGTAACAAGCATTTGTAAACTAGTTTGAGTGTACACGTGTTGCATGCAGTCATAGGATCAATCCTTGTGAATTGAGAAATCAATTGGAGAAAAATTCCTAAAAAATATGGGCTAATTTCTCAATAGTTGTGTAAGGAAATATGATCTCAATAAGAGGAAAAAATTGACTAATTCTGGGTCATATATTCTCATTGAACAGTGATATAGGTTATTCACTTGCAGGTTGTGCTCAAAGTGGGTAAGAAATTGTATTACATTCTATATTCATCTCATCAATGCAAAGAGGCTTGAGGGGTTTTTACTAGTTGGGTTACCCTAGAAAAATATTGTGCATGTGTGGTTTTTATTATTGCATGTTTTCGAATGTTGCTCTAAATTGTGAATTGCATTCGGTAGAGCATTATATTATAATTACGTCTCTTAATTTTAGATTAAAATTCTTGAACAGTTGCAATTCTATCACCATATTTCTACATGATGCTCTATCTACGTTCAATCACACTCTGTCCAAGAGCGTACTCCTTATGGCTCTCCATTTTGTTGTTACATAGAATTGTCTGCCATTATAGCTGTATTAAACATAATAATGGGCACCTGTGTGTTTCTCTATACTTAGAATCAAATCTCAATCAAACTACCCGCTATAGTAAGGATCTCCATGCTTATTAATTTGATCACAGAACTCATTATTTTACTTTAGGTATGGTTCTCTTAGTATGTGGTCAGATCTTCTGTAATAAGCATTCTTTTCAATTGAATTCTTCATTTCATGCAAGGAAGCTCAGGCATGATTGGTTTTGTATAAAGCGGGCTCATAAATTAATCCTACAAACTGTGGTCCTCTATTGTATTATTCAATGCCATTGAAATCAATTTTCAGATCTAGCTGCTAACTCATTCATTTCCTGTAAACCTATTCCTATTGTTCTTCAAGCTTTTCCTTATATTTTTTAAAACAGTTGTCAACTCATCTACAAGTGTGGCACACTACAAAATATGGCACATAGGCCAAATCTAGAAGATAGTGCCAAAGAGCTACTAACTCATCCATGCTCCATCAAAACATATGCCCATGGTTCCTTGTATATAGCTTGAATGCCCTTAAACACTTTCTCACAACGTTGTTATTGAAAAATGGCCCATAGTATTATGGTTTCAATAACATACAAAACATTGTGAAACCACCGCAGATCAACTCTTTGTCTCCTCTCCTTATTATATCCCCATGGGCTTATCTTCCTTCATGCCCTTGTTCATCAAATGCACATGGGACCATGTCCCCGGCTCTACTTTAGCCCCTGATGCCTTTAGCCTGATGTTTTCCTATTGCACCCTTTAATGCATTCTAGGTTCTCCCCTACCAGATGACATGTTCTGTGGGTCCACCTGGTACAGCCACTAGCCAATCAATATCCTATCGGGATGACTTGTAATTCCACCGCACTGCCTACCTATCCTAACACATTTTCTTTATTTTTGGCCCTATCGCACCTTGTTTCATTAACATTTAAAACTACTTTAAAACTATACTTGGGTGCACCTTCTATATTTTGATGGGATACTTAAAAAACTCAATATCCTAGCTCCATTACTTTATCAATTTTTATTAGCAATCGTTTGTTTCCTCTGGGTTAATAATTATGGGCTTATGTGTCCTATGGGGTCCATTGGGAGCATGTATCAACCAATCAAAAGCCTGCAGAGCTAATTTGGCTCTGACAAATGCCAGTTATGCCCAATGCCCAGTCAATCCACCATTCTCTTATTGTATAGCTCTTTTACCTTCTGGTCTCTGACCAACTGCGTGACATCATGCTTATGACATCTATACCATGTTTCATCCTAATATTGGTCCATGTGTCACTCAGAAATGTGCCATTTAGGTACCCCAAAAGTACATAATATTCCTACCACACGTCACACTTTGATTGGGCCATGCCATGTTGACATCATCATCCTTTGACATCTTCTAAGGGTCAATTAAATTATGTCGTATGTCCTGTTTTCAGAGAGGAGAGAGAAGGCTTCGAGGATTGGTTTTCACCATATTTCCTTTGTTAAAAATTTTAAGGGTCCCGACCATTTATGCTTAGACTTGCTTCGGGCCGACACTCCCTTTGCGCATTGCTTTTTTAACCCTTCAGGCTCACCTTTCCATCGGGCTTTCAGGATGAGTTGTTATGTGCAGTCCTCCTGTTGAATCTCAAGCCAATAACAACTTTCGCTACATCGGGCCATGTCTAACCACTCTACATCACCCTGCTCAAATCTTAAATTGCTCCTTATATTTTTTAGGATGCACCCACCGGGGTAGCTGTTGTAGGCTTATGTTTCAAGTGGGATTTACCTCATCCAATAGAAAGAATTTCCACTGCTCTATGTGCTCTATGTATGCCCACTAATCTCCTTTGAAATCTTTAATGTTCCGTTGGGGTTATATTTCCAGGAAACCCCCGTGGGTCTTAGGTGTGAAAGGGGACCACCCATAAGCAATCATCAGCTTTTGCTGTCAGACCACATACACCTGACTCTCATCACCCCACTTGATTAGTTTGAGTGCTATATGAAATCCATAAGGATAACACTTTCGGGCTTCCTTGACTGAGATAACGTGGGTTGTGGGATCTATCAATCACCAATATAAAGCTTTCCCCATTTCAATGTTGTCCATGCCACATATTCCAAGCACTCTTCTTTAGTGGCTCTGTTATGCTTCTACTGCATTTGAATGTTTTTTCAAACTTGGTTTTGCACCAAAGGGTCTCCAACCAATCTTTATTCTTTAGCGCTTCCACATTGACATTGGGGGGTTTGATATTTAATTAGCTCAAACTTATGATCTAGGAGGCCAATTCTGGACTTCCACATACTGCTAGAAAGCTCTTTCTGAGAACTATCCATCTATGTCATTTCCAATAGCATATGTAATAATATTTTGAGGCTTAATTTCTTTCAAAGCATGAGACTCCCAACCATCATAGTCATCATATTATGGATTCTTCAATAAGCCTACTCCTATGATGATTCTCTACAAGATATTATAGCAACCATGGGACTCCCCCTAATCTTGAGACACTATGCACATTAATTCTAGCCCCAATTTCCATCACATCTAGGCAATTGGAAATCAATGCCAATATCTACTACCACCAATATCATTGCTAATCTAGTTGACATCAATGCCAACATACTTGTTGCCACTAACCATATCGACAATTGCTAATTTTCCAACAAGCTATCCTTTGGCATTGATGGAAACAACTCATCACTTCTCCACGTTGATGACCGATCCTCATGTTACTTCCACACTTCTCCTTACATGAGCCACCAATGAATTTCTCTCCTTTGCATGGTTGTTTACTCAAACACTCTTCCTACAGATGCATTTTTTGTATCAATCAAAATAAAATGATACCAATTAATATTTCTCATGGTATTGTTGTTGCATGTAAATACCATCCATTAGTGATGCATTGAGATTTGTCTTCAATGTTTTTTTTGATGATGCTTCTTCAGAGACTATGCTCACTTATCCCAAGCATATTAATAGTCACAACTACTCCCCTGAGATCATACTACTTGTAAGGTCCCACCTTACCTACCATAATTATTATAGAGAAATATTATATTGAATCAAAATGCGATACTATTATTATTAAAAAAAAATTTTGGGACATAAAAGTTAATGCAAAGTCATATATATATATATATATATATATATATATATATATATATATATATATATATATATATATATATATATTGGTATCCTTTACACTACACCCTAAATTCTACTAACTTATCGTCAAAGCTACAAGGTTCATGCTTTATCAAGATCCAAAACATACAACCATAATAGATGCTTCTCAAGACTAGAATCACCTTTAAAATATAAATTATTTAGTGGGATGAATAAATTTCAGCCTTTACGAACCACAATTTCCAATAAGCTAATTGTTAATTCTTTTGTAATTAAATGTGTTCAAGGGTGACTAATTTGATTTTGTTCTAAATAACATGCTTATGAATTATTTGCTTAAAATGATAATTCAAATTCTATAGGGTTGGTATCCAATAATTAGGAATTCATATGTGAGCTAATATTGCAACAAATTACTTACCCCAATTTTGACTTTTCAGCAGGACCCTTTAACTCAATGGAGTTATTACGCTAGAAACACCTTGGTTGCAAATCCTAAATTAACTTAAGCCTTTTTTATGGAAAGTTAATAAAAGTAATTAGATGCAACCATTGAAACATTATGAAAAAAAATTTAGAAGCATGAAATGTACAACCATTAAGGAATTTTGTCAAACACTTACAACCATTATCTCTTTAAGGTGTTTTCACAATAAATAGCTAACATGAATCCAAAATTACATGAATTCATTTTTTTGTGAGTAATGCCAATAATTGAACTCAAGATATAAGTATAATATCATCCATATTCATTGATGAATCTATACCAATAAATGAATATAAATATTTAGGAAATTTTGCACATAGCTTACAATGTTAAGGTACAACCATTGGGGAATTTTGACAAATAGTTGGTAGTCATAAAAAAAGTTGCCATATAGTTATTTAAATTTTCAAAGTATTAGCCATTTATAATTTAAACACAAATTTCCAAGTGGTTATACTATATTATATTCATCAGTATAAATTATTAGGAGAATCCAAGATAAAAAAAACCAAACAACAAAACAAAACAAGAGGCGGTTCCTACATGCAACAACAAATCTGCAAAATAGAGCAGATTTGGGAATAAAAGAATGAAAACTTGATTTTTGAAATCAAATTCAGGGTGAAATGGTATTTTGGTACGGATACCCCCTGAAGTTGAGCGTAATCGCAACAGGGATGCCCAGAAATGTGATTCTTCAAGACAACAACAACAAAAAAAATCCTACAATCTCATTTGTTACTTCTGTCAAACACATAGTATGCAAACTTATATAGAGTTGTACAAAGAGGAGGAAAAAAAAAATTTAAGTCATTAAAATGTTTTCATCTAATTAATGGCAGCCTACATGCTTCATCCATTAGGACTTGTTGTCAATCGATTCAGCACTATACAAGAAAATACTTCTACAATCATTAGAAAATTTCTTCACATTTGGTGTGCAACACTTCATATACATGTAAGTTTTAGAAAACAACCAAACAAGAAAAAACTATGAAATACACTACAAAAATACATAATATAATTTTATCCACATACCTGACAGTGAATTTTTACAACTCCAAAGGATGGATGTATGCTCCAGCTCCAGTAAGAGTATGCTCCAGCACCAATATCATTATCAACTCATTATGAACCACCCAGTTCTCCTCCCAACCATATCTAGGAAGAACTTCTCCCCTTGGAACCCCTGAGCCACAAAATCTCACAAGCAGTACCAAAATACAACAATAGCGAGAGATGCAAGGAAAAATAAGGAAGATAGTTTCCTCTAAATACCACTCATGTTCAACCTCAATAGCTGGAGATACTTAATAGTTTAGTAAGGATTTCAGATTTTCTTTGGAAGAAATTGGATACTCTCCATATCTCTCCCTCTCAAAATCTTCCTCAAGTCTTTTCCACTCTTGGCATCACCTTCCTCTGCCAAGTGAGAATACATGAAACTCATATATAGGAGGAGCAACAAATTCTTGTCATAAAGGAGGAGTAATATGCATGCCTTGTATTCCATCTAGAGGAGTGTAACATATGCCATTAAGGAGAGATATGCATGTCTTATTTAAGGAGAGTGTAACATATGCATTAAAGAGAGTGTAAGAGGAATATTTTATGACATATCTTTAATGAGTGTAAGAGGAATATTTTATGACATATCTTTAATGAGTGTAAGAGGAATATGCCATTCCTCGATGAGTGCAAAAAAGAGAGTGCAATGTAATATTAAAATAGAGAGAGTTACATAGAGCCATGATAGTCATGAAAGAGATAGGTGTGAATTGATTGAATGGATAAAGTTAATTTGTAATTCCCTTTTAATAAAATATCATAGTCTCATAAAAGATAATGATAATACTAATAATATTGAGGATTAAGTCAATATTGAACTATTAGGATTGATTAAAGATAAGTTAATTTAATTTCCTTCAACTGTGCTTGATTACTAATTTATGCAAGGAGAATTACTATTTTTGGAAAGTCATGCTTGAGATGCTAGACATGACTTTCTATTTTTAGAAAGTCATTCCAAAATTGTCAGATTGAGATTTATCCATGAGTGGTATTTTTCTTTTGGAGAATAGGGATTCCACACCCCTATTTCATGCATCTCCATGCCTTAGTAGATTGAGGACTCCGCGCCCTGATCTACTCCAAAGATCTAAGATTCCATAACTTGATCTTTTTTAAATATTTAGGACTCCACGCCCTAAATATACAAGACTCCACGTCTTTATATTTCTTGGATTTAGGACTCCACGCCCTAATTTCCATGCTTTCTCATCTACTGTGCTTTGAAACTCCACGTTTCTCCTTATGATACTGATTGTGAGCTTTTACCCATTTGATGGTTCGTTGGTAAGGCCTTGTTTGAAGACCTACATACATCACAATCTCGTAGATCAAATGAATCATATGAATTTCATAATGAAATTAACTTAACCACATTTTACCATGAATGGTGCATGACTTCCACAGTCATTTGGGTTTTGAAGAAATGACTTCCACAGTCATTTATCCTTGTTGGAAAATGATCTGGTCTCCTACCACATCCTTCTCATTACAATGTTAGACATATATATAATCATGCAAGTCATGTATCATCCATAAAACATAATTTAACCATTTTTTTTTCCACATAACCATGAGCATCCATGGGTCTATGTGTCTCAATCCAGGTTCTCCATCCATGTCATACACCTGATACACAAGTCAGATGCAAAAAGAGAGACATATGCATAACATCATATAAAACACATAATCAAATATACCACACATAAGGGAAAATACAACTATATAAAACATTTTTCCCAAACCAAGGGTCAATCTTCCATACATAAACCATGGATATAAAACATTGTTACCCAATATAGTGATCACTATGACATACATAAACATAAAGAGGAAATACAATCATATATATATAAAATTTTATTCCTCAATCTAGTGATCAATATTCCATCAAAAATAAACCTTAATAGGAGTGACAAAAATATACTAGGAAAAAAAAATAGGACACTACAGTCTCCTCCTCTTGGAGGAAACTTGGCTCGAAGTTTTATTAAACAAAAATGGAAACTCTAGACGCATAGAAGATGCATCTTCCCAAGTGGCGGAACTAGGACTGTATGGGTCCCATTGGACCTTTACTTGGTCCACCATACGACGTCTGAGTTGTCGAGTGCGATGGTCCAAAATGCAAACTGGCTCTGCCTTCAGAGTCCCCTCACCTGTTACCTGTAATTGATGCCAATCTAAAATGTGAGAAGGGTCATGAACATACTTACGCAACACTAAAATATGAAATACATCATGCATGCGATGAAGAACTGGTGGTAGAGCAAGACGATATGCCACAGGTCCTATCCTTTCGATGATCTCAAAAGGCCCAACAAAATGAGGAGAGAGCTTAGATCCTTTCCCAAATCTAATAGAGCTTTTCTGAGGTTTTACTCGAAGAAAAACAAATTCCCCCTCTTTAAAACTACGATCCAATCTATGCATATCAGCATAGCTCTTCTGTCTATCCTGTGCCTCCTTTAATCTTTGTCTTATACGACACACCTATTCCTCCATTTCTTGAAGAATTTTAGGACCTACAGAGATTCTGTCCTCTAATCTATCCCAACTTAAAGGTGTTTTGCATGGTCTTCCATACAATAGCTCATAAGGGGCCATACCAAGAGATCGGTGATAACTGTTATTGTAAGCAAACTCCACAAGAGGAAGATAATCTTCCCACTTATATTGTTGATCCATTACATACATTCTAAGCATGTCCTCCAACACTTGATTTACTCTTTCAGTTTGACCATCAGTTTCTGGATGATAAGTTGTACTGAAATTTAATTGTGTCTGAAGAGCTCCTTGGAAACTAGTCCAAAATCTTCCTGTGAATATAGAGCCCCTGTCTGATATGATTTTCTTCGGAAAACCATGAAGTCTAACAATCTCCTTTATAAATACTTGTGCTATTTCAGCTGCTTTGTAAGTATCTCTAACGGGTATAAAATGGGCACTCTTAGTAAGCTTAGCCACCACCACCAAAATGGAGTTGTGCCTTTTGGTTGTTTCAGGTGTTACAAATTTTTTTGGTCATCTAACCTTTTATCATTAGATAAAACCAAGTACACCATGTAAGACCAATTTTACCCTAAGTAAAATTGCTTTCACTATGTGAAATAACTAAGTAAAACACCTTTATTAAGTTGTTTATGGTCAAAACAAGAAACCCCAAAAGGAAATAATAAACAAATCTATAATCTAGAATGGCTAGTAATCCATGGTGGAAAATGCATTTTCCGAAGGAAATGGAGCGGTTTGAAACCGGGACTGGATCCCTTAGATCAGTGTATCTAAGAATGAAATCCAAGATATGGCTCCAAATAAATCCTTCTATGGTGGTTAAACAGATCTACCACACTTAGATGTCCTCGGAAAATGCCCAATGAAGGGACTGCAACATATGCAAGCACAAGATATGGAGCAACGACGTTATTCTATGAAGTCTGCACACATGAAGAAGTAGATATCCAACCAAATTATAATGTAGCAGCAAATGTGTACAATTCTTTGAGGAATCAATCACTCAAGCTGGGTAATAAAGGCCTCAATGGAGCATATACGAAAATGCAAAGTCTTCTTACATGAAAAGCCCTGGCTAAAATAACGTAGTTTATAGGAGATTTTGTTGCATACAAAATGAGAATAGGATGACATGACAATATCAGCTCAAATAAATGAGGGGGAGCAAGCTCTCAACCCCGGAAAACACTAATACAACAAAAATACACAATCCTTGGAAGGATTGGCTACAATATACATGAAATTGGCAAGTCTGCAGAAATGCCGGAGTTGCTGGGAACCAGATGCAACTCAATACTATAAATACATGGATATGGCTGAAGATGATGCTCAAACTGAAACAAACCTCCTCCAATGGATCTCTCAATGCAAGGCTTATCTCGAGACTGAAAATCTTGCCCTCCAAGAAGCTGGTGCAACCTCTCACTGCAAGTGTGCACTGAAATAACGCAGTCTTGAGGATGGACTGCGCTGTCTATGATGGGAGATGTTGGCCTTGGTGCCAAGATGTGAAAAATAGCTTTGAAATCCCTTCCATTGATCTCCCGGAGAATGGGAACTCCCCTCCTCACGAAAGATAATCAAAGAAGTGTTTGAGACTACTCTTTACCAATGCCAATGACACTGCATTATACTTGAGCAGAAATAACGCAGTATCTGAAAAATGGATTTGGCCTTGAGCCAAGATGTGCAGAAGATGAAGTGAAATACTCCAAGAGGCCTCTCAAGAAGGAGAGGAAATCTGAAATAGGAATCCCTCGTGCTAAGCAGCACTGCAACTCTGCTGAACAGCCGGAGTGTGCAATTTGTTTGAATAGACAAATAATCAAATGATCCAAGATATCTCTCTATGGATGCCTCCTCCTCTTCTTATACAAGTGAATTCCTCTTTTCCATGGTCCCCACACATTGGGGTTTCATCCACAAGAATATTTCTCCCTCCCAAACTGCGTCGTCTTGTCATGCAAGCTACACCTCTTAGGCAGCACTATTGACTTGGTCAAACTTGACCTTGTTCTCATGCAAATTGCCCCTTTTCACACTGGAAGGTGAAAAATAAGCTGATCCAATGATCCTTTTCACATCATAAAGGATATTATTCCTACTCATGGGATTTTTACCCATTTTATTCACCTCGTAGATGAAATAAGAAAAAATTAATGTTCCAATTTTCTTCATGAAAATTTTGGAACATTAGAGTCCTCCCCTCTCAAAGATTGCTTGTCCTCAAGCAAGTGCAAGGATATACTGAGTTATTTTCTTCTCCTCTCCCTGTAGCATCCCTGTATGATGATCTCCTCCAAGGAAAGTGATGATATCTCATCAATCAAATCTCCACAATGCTCCTCCTCAGCATGTAAGTCAGCTATCAAGCTATCATCATGTGAGAGTGAAATACTCAAGAGGATAACAAAGTGATGTATAGAGGTCCCCTTGAATAATGGGATCTGAAATAGAATGGAAACTATATTTCCCATATGGATCCTCCATCTCCAAGCTATGATCCATGAAAAATGAGTCACCTTCCAGCTAGGCAACTCCTGAAAGCTGTCATCCACCTTTGGCTCTGGAAAAGTAGGTGGGATGAAAATCTGCACATGGTAAGAAATGTAGCCTACCCCACCTTATCCATCTCTCCACTTATGATAAGTGTAGAGTGTTGGTTGTCCATGGTCTGCAATAAGTTTTCCCTCAAGTGGCAAGATGAGGACTAGACCTCCAAAGATCTCTCCCCCAACGCTACAAATCAAGCTGGCCCAAATATCTCCATATATGATGAGTTGGAATTCATTAAAATATGGCATTTACTCCATCATATGGCCCACCTAATAAAGAGACAAATGTGCTATCAAGGTGACCATATCATATCCCATGTTCCCCTTAGAATATGTAGTTCAAAAAGTGTGAGGAATTCCTCCCTCAAAGGACACATTCACCTCATGTGTCTCTCTCCCAAACATGCTCCTCATAAAGACAGAAACAATAGAACCATAGGGAGAAAAAATGAGAATCATACTTGCTACCATATGAAAAAAATGAGAAGGAAAATGGTCCCTCAGATGAAACCAGCACAGCTTTACCCTCAACTGCAATAGAGACTGATAAAATAAGTGGCTTCTCAACCACTTGCTTGCTGCTCCAATCTCCTCATAAGTATGGAGGAAGTGAATGATGTAAAGTATACAATGAGCATGTCCTCCATAATGTATCTCTTCCCCAAGTCCTCATAGGGAATGGCCATCAATCATGCTTATGGCCTCATCTAAACGATGAGGTCTAGAAAAAAGAATGCTCCCCCTTGGAGCATCATCCTGCACATGTATGGTTAAGGGATGCATACATATATTATACAAATAACCATGTAAACAATAATGAATACCCTTACCATATCTCCTGCTCATACAAGTGGAGTGGCTCATAAGTGATTCTCCTCTCTTCTGCAAAGGGAAAAGGGGTGGCTGTGCTAACTCTCTCAAAGAGTCATGTCTCTCCTCCATCTCTATGTGATCCATGCATCTACTCATATGCTAATATATCTCCTCCTCAAAGCCCATCCAAAAATACCCCTCCATGATGGTGTGGTACGCTCTCATAGAACAAGTGGGGCTGAAAAGGAAATCCTCTTGAGTTGCTTGTAGAAACTTCTCCTTGAGCTTGGAAGCTCTAGGAAAGATTATCCTACCATGATAGTAGATGACCCCATCTCTGATTGAATACTCCTCTAAGTGCAACTAGCCATCCAAGATCATGCAAGTAAAAAGATCATTGGAATACTCCACCAACAACTGGGAGCTCCAACGTGGATCTATCCTCCATAGTGACAACGCTGATGATCTCTCATGAAGAGCATCTGTCATATGGTCATCCTCCTCTCTGACATCTCCTATGCAAAAGATGCAAGTTGGAAGGCTTCTAACCTTCCCCTGCTGCTTCTGCCACAACGCAGAATCTGAAATGGAAGTGGGTGATGCTGATGTTGAGAGAATGCTCTCTCTCTTCTTGAGTCTACCCCAAACTCCCAGTGATGTATCAAGCTCTCTCCAGGTCTCCAACCTCTTGAAATCAATGATTGGTGCCCCAAAATGTGAAGCATCCATCCTTCTCTACTGATCCAGTGGTCTCCCCAGAAAAATGTCTCTATGCAATGAGACATCATCATAAAGAGGTGACTGCATGTATGAATGAAAAAATATTTCCATGCTTCCACTGCACAATCCAATCACCTTCTTAGGTGCATCAACCTCCAAAAATGAATAGGGATGTATACTCCTCATCTCATGATGCTGGGTCTTCTCCCTACTTCCTCCTTGTGTCTCCATGGTTTCACACCTCCTCAACAATGGCACAGATAGAACATGAGTTGTGCCTTGATCTCCACACATGAGATCCTGGGAATTTCCTTGCAAAGATGAAAGCATCCCTCTATTTGGAGCAAGATATCCTCTTTCCTCTGCATGAGGCACTAGATCAACTCCAGATCTAATAGCAATGTTTCCATCAATATCTGCAAAGTGCCTGGGCAACCTCCCAATGATTTGATCCCTATTTTAAAAAGATACCCCCATGCCTCTTTGCTCAAAAGTGTGAGAAGGAAGTTTCTCCTCCGGCAAAGTATGGTGCAAGTTTCCAGCCTCCCTCATGGTTTTCTGAAATGGCATTGTGTTTTTATGCAAGGGTTTTGTTTTATTTTTCTGATTAAGCTCCTCCATGTGTGTCTCATGAATCCCTCCATCAAATATTTTCACTAATGCCTTAGTGAAATTTGCATAAGATGAAATGTTTACATTTTTTAAAGAAAAGGATTCAAAGATCCACCAGGCATAAGCCTTACCTCTCAAATGCAACGCTGCAAATCTGATGGCTTCATCTTCAAGAATGTGGTGCTTCTGCAAGAAGGTATCTAGCTCCTCCACCCAAGCCTTGGATGAACATGTAGGTGAACTAGGTCGATAGATGAAATCTATCCTGCTGCTCTCTTCCATTCACCTTCATCATGCAAAACTCTGAAAAACTGAGACTAAGATTTTTCCTCCTAGAAACCTCTTCTTCTCTTTCCATCTCCCTTCCAAAAATCCTGGGCATGTGACTGTGCTGTACAAGATGGTGTGTAGCTGCATGCTCACACTCCTCCAATCTAGAGTTTGCTTTTGAATCAAACACTCTAGGAGATTCTCTATACTTCCTTCGGATCTCCTCATACTCTTCATGGATCATATATACAGATTTAGGAAGAAGCTTGGTAAGCTTATTCCTTTCTTCTTTTTCTTCTCCAAAAGATGGATTCTTTCTCCTACTTATTTCTTTGTCTCCTTGATGAGAATAGGAAGTGCAGGGCTCTTCCTCCTTCTTCTGCATATCCTCCTTGGGGAGGTTCTTCATGGATCTAAAATATGATGATATAAATCCCATCCTCTTTAATATTCTGATCTTCTTGGGTTTAGACTCACAGGCTGAGCCAAGAAAGCAGCTTTGATACCACTGTAATATCCCAAATCGGAACAGCTAGCAATCCATGGCTGGAAAACACATTTTCTAGAAATGGAGGCAGCAAGAATTGAAACTAGGACCTAGATCCCTTAGATAAATGTATCTAAGAATGAAATAAAAGAGATGGCTCCAAAGAAATCCTTATAAGTGTGTTAAACAAATCTCCCACTCTTAGATGTCCTCAGAAAATGCCCGGTGAGGGACTGCAACAATGTAAGCACATAGAATGGAAAGACAACGTTATTCTTGTAGCTGTGAACACATGAAGAGATGTATAGCCAAAAAATATGTTATATAGCAGAAAATTTATACAATATGTGGAAGAATAAGTCACTCCAGCTAGACAATGGAAGCCTAAATGAAGCATGTACAAGGCAATAAAGCAATACTGCTATGCAAAATATCATATGACTAAAATAACGTAGTTTATAGGAGATTTTGTTGCATACAAAATGAGAATAGGATGACATGACAATATCAGCTCAAATAAATGAGGGGGAGCAAGCTCTCAACCCCGGAAAACACTAATACAACAAAAATACACAATCCTTGGAAGGATTGGCTACAATATACATGAAATTGGCAAGTCTGCAGAAATGCCGGAGTTGCTGGGAACCAGATGCAACTCAATACTATAAATACATGGATATGGCTGAAGATGATGCTCAAACTGAAACAAACCTCCTCCAATGGATCTCTCAATGCAAGGCTTATCTCGAGACTGAAAATCTTGCCCTCCAAGAAGCTGGTGCAACCTCTCACTGCAAGTGTGCACTGAAATAACGCAGTCTTGAGGATGGACTGCGCTGTCTATGATGGGAGATGTTGGCCTTGGTGCCAAGATGTGAAAAATAGCTTTGAAATCCCTTTCACTAACCTCCCATAGCAAGATAAACTCCCTCCTCTGAAAGATAAGCCAAAGAGAAGTGTTGTGGAACCCTCCACTACAATGCCCCAACAACACTGCGTTATACTTGAGTAGAAATAATGCAGTATCTGAAGAATGGATTTGGATTTGAGCCAAGATGTAGAGAATATGAAGTTAAATCCTTCAAGAGGCCTCTCAAGAAGGAGAGTAAATCCTAAACAGGAGTCCATCGTGCTAAGCAACACTGCAACTCTGCTGAACAACCGGAGTGTGCAATTTGTCTGAATAGAAAAATAATCAAATGATCCAAGATGTCCCTCTATGGCTGCCTCCTCCTCTTCTTATACAAGTGAATGCCTCTTTTCCATGGACCCCACACATTATGGTTTCATCCACAAGGAATCTTTCTCCCTCCAAAACTGCTTTGTCTTGTCATGCAAGCTACACCTCGTAGGCAGCGCTGTTGACTTGGTCAAACTTGACCTTGTCCTCATGCAAATTGCCTCTTTTCACACTAGAAGGTGAAAAATAAGCTGCTCAATGATCCTTTTCACGTCATAGGGGATCTTATTCCTACTCATGGGCCTTTTACCCATTTTATTCACTTCCTAGATAGAAAATAAAGAAAAATAAATGTTCAATTTCTTCGCAGAATTTGGGAACATTACAAAACCCCCATGAGGAATAATTAAATAAGTCCTTATTTATTCGATTTTCCTCTAGGAATAATTAATCAAACCACTATTTAAATAATATTCTTGGTCATATTTAACCCAATTAATGAGAAATAATTAGATAAATTATTATTTATCTTATTATTCTCTAGGAATAATTAATTAAATCATTATTTAATTAATATTCCTTGTTAAATTTGACTAAATCATTTAGAAATAATAAAATAAATCATTATTTGTTAAATTATTCCTTAACCCTATCCTTGAAATGATATATAAATCATTTATTTGTTTATTATTTCTAAATAAAGGGATTTAACAAATTTAAATTCCTTTTCCCTCCAACAAAATATAATAAAATATTCCAAGCAGATAAATCTAGATCTTGGTTAATAATATTTTATTATGCACCATTATCAAGGATAACTTAATATGTTGTTATAAATAGGAGGGTTTTATATTCATTATTTACCTTTGATCATTTTATCATGGTCAGACTTTGATCATCTTATCATTGTCATACTTTGATCACTTTTATTATCTTTTTGCCTATTGAGCTCCCATTGAGTTCAACAAGTCTCGGGTTTTCTACACCATTGAGAGAGAGAAACTTTGGATCCGAAGCATCGAGGAGAACCAAGAACCCATCCCATTGATTGGGACTGATAAAATAATTCTTTGTTCCCTTCCCAGGTGTTAACATAATATCAAAATTATTTATATATCTTGCCTTGTCCATTGGATATTTGGAGAAACTCTTATTTCATTTTACTATTTAGCTACTTTTACTGCATAGATCTGGGTTTGTTTTGCATTTGTTTTGACTATCTATTGCATATCTAAAGAATTTAGACATGAATCTTTGTTTTTAGGGTTGTTTGTCATGTGCAGCTAGAGTGATCTCTTTTCGTACACCTGCGTTAAGAATTTATTCTAAAAATTGGCGACTCCACTAGGGATTATTCAAATTCCTATGTGACCAGCTGCTTTAGTAACTAGGGTTTTTATTCCGCTATTTTTAGTCTCTTAATGTTTTTCTAACCTTTTATGCCCTAAAATAGTAAAAAATATAACTTCCAAGTGTTTCTAGGTGTTTTCTGCAGGTAACAGGTATCAACCACGCCAGAGACGGCAAAAATTTTCCGCAACATGCTGCCCGAGACTCCCGGAACTGCAACTCGCACTTTTTAGCCATGAACCTGTGATTTAAGGCTCAGGTCGCACCTGTTGGGCCCAAAACTGTGATTTCAACAACCTAAAGGTCAGTACCTGCAAGCTACAACTTTTTGCAGGATTTTTTCTATAACTTTTAGGGTTTTCCACAAGCATTATTCATGGTTTTATGACCTCTGTCTCTACCTGTCTTAGGCCTGGATATGCTTTATTTTTCTCCTTGAAGTAGGACCAAGCCCCTTAGGGTTTCATTACACTTCCACCTTTTTATGAGGGGTTTAGCTGAGTAGGTAGTCTGAGATTTTGCAGTGCTTTTAGCGATTGTTTAGGGTATGATCTAGCCTTCTTTCAGATCCCTTTAGATCGATTATTATTACATATAAAACCCCCTCTTGATTTTTTTTTGGTCTCTCCCTTAGGGTCCCCCTTGTTTCCCTTAGGGTTTTAACCTTTCACCTCCCATTTTGCAACTTTCTCCCCTCTGGTTTCTTGTTTTTTTCTACACCTTTTCCAGTAAATCTGAGTCATTAGATCCCTGTCCCTTAAACCTTAGATATTTTTGTCCATATTGTGTGTTTTTTGAGTCAATTTCGCTTGCCTCTTAGAACAATTTTTTGGGATACCTTCTTTTGGGTTGAATTTATGCATCTTTAGCTATTTATTTTACTGTCGTTTCAATTGTATTTATAGTTATACAACATTTTTTATTTTTATTTTTACACAACCTTTTGGGCTTAATTAAAATTAACACATGGCTTGCACACACGCACACCCAAAGCAAAGAGCACTTGGTTTGCATTTCCAGGCCAAGACATAAACATCGTAATTAATTTATCTGCCCCTCCGAGCCTTTATTTATCACTCTTCCATCTTATTTTGGTATCCATGTCTGGCCATCATTGTGCCCCCAAGGCACTTATCTCGGAGACTCCTAGGCCTTCATCCTCAATTTCTGTTAGGAAGACTTACTCTAAAGCGTATAATCTAAGTTAGTCCTCCACTGATTCCCCATACTGACTCTGATTTTGTTCCATCGAGCCCTCGCTCCAATTCCAAAAATGGTTTTCCTCTAACTCATTTCGTCACCATGTCAGGCACCAATGTAGGTATTGTTCCTCAAGCTGGTGGTAGCCACAACCCTTAATTTGGAGCTGCTACTAGTGGAACCACTACTAGAACCATTCCGGCTACTCCTTTTCTACCTTTTATGGAAATTTTAAGCCTCCCACATTTTCATCCAGGTAATTAACACCCCTATACACCATGATCCAGTTTGGCCTGTTATGCCAAATAAGCTTCATTCTTAAATCCCTCAGTTTGAAGGAAACTATGGAGAGGACCCTACTAATCACATCTGCTCCTTTCACATGTGGTGTTCATCCAATTCTGTCATTGATGACTCCATCCGTCTTTGGTTATTCTAGCGTACGCTCACTAGAGACGTTGCAAAGTGGTATTTCGACCACGCCTCTGCCTCACATTCCACTTTTGCAACTTTTGCTAAAGAATTGCTGTCCTACTTGTAGCTACCTCTTCTATATGATACAATTATCGAGTTTTTTATCGCAATTCATCAAACTTCTTCCACCCACCTTTTTGACCATTTCCAAGAATGGCGTAGAAGGATGAGCTTATGTCAAGCTCCTACATTCGATGATCGTATCTATATGGATTGGTTTCTCAGAACGTTTTTTACTTCTATTGGTAAATATGTCGCATCTCAGTTTCCTTAGAAAGAGGAAGAAGCTCTCCAAATCGCGTTCAAATATGGCTTGATCTACGCCCAATTTGGTTATGTTTATATCGTTTTACCATATCTTCTTAGAACTAGTGGTGCCAACACACTAAGTGCATTTGACACCACTGACGATATAGTTGGATATATTTCACATCTATATACTCCTCCTCCCATGGATTATGTTCGCCTCAGGGAGGGGCCAAGTCCTCTAGCACTTATCCCCCTCCCAGCAACATGTATCAAGGAAAAAGCACATTTTCCCCATTACATCAACCAATGCTAGGGCCATCGGTGGCTTAACATGTTTACCCATATGTTGCTCAACCTCCTTTCTATCCTTATCAATAGCTCGGTGCTCCAACCCCTATGGCATTATCACCTTAGCCTCCCATGCCTTCTCAACCTCTGCCACAACCAGCACCTCCCCCTTTGTGTCAGGTGTAGGTGCATCATAGTGTGACCAATCCTCAAAATTCCAAGAAAAAGAGGAACAAAAAGTAAAACCAACCCACGCAAGGTAATCAAGGGCACCAAGGTAACTAGCCAAACACTAACAACCAACAACATGGCAATCAACCCATGAAGAACATGACTCTTCATAGGAACAATCCTTGTTCTTTTTTTGGTGTCCATATGCATTACACTCATGACTGTCCCTACCCCAGATGTGCAAGTTGTGCGAAGCACAAGCAACATGTAGAGGACAAAAAGTCATGGATTTGGCTCCTCCAAATATTGTGCTAGTTCAACCACATGTTTTCAATGATCCTTTCCCTCAGCAAGGATATGTGGCTTCCAAACCCCCTCAAGGTCAGGCCACCCCTCAGCCCTCTCAGTCTGGTACCCCCAAATACTATATTATGATGATGAATTTTGAAGTGGTTAATACCACTGATGTCAACCTTCAAACTCAGTCGTGCCAATATGGCAAGCCACCTGCTTCATATGAAACCAAGTCTCAAACCAAATTTTGCACAGATTCTAATTCAACACCAAATACCCCTTTACAGATCCCTCAATCACAGGCAGAGGTCATTCCCAAGATCCCCAAAGGGCCATTATGCCGAACTGCTGTTTTTTCCAAAGCTGCCCACAATTACAACAGAATAGATGACTTGGCACAACCTCCTACTGTCATGTCAATGTTGGAAGTCCTCTAGTCGTGCCCTTCAAAATGTAAAGCTCTATTGTCTGCTCTGGGATTGTGGATCTTCTAATGATCGTTTGATCATATTTGATGTTGACAAGTCAGAACATCCCCCCTTACTTTCATACGTCGCCTTCCAAATACCAGTCAATATTCGTAATGCCCATGCCTCAATTTATCATTGACGAGGGCACATCCACCTGCGTGATCTCCACCTTTGTTTAGAATAAACTCAGATCACCTAACTTAGCCCCATCCACCATCACTTTGCATGCTTGGGATGGTCACTCTTCTCAAGCCCTTGGCATGTACTGCAATTGTCCTATCACTCTTGCGGGAAAGAATGTTTGTATTGACATTGAATTCATTGATGCCCCCTTGGATTAAAATATCCTTTTCGGTCATAGATACACCTATTCCATGTCTATTGTCGCATCTACAGTTCATCATAAGATGTTCTTTCCTCACAATGGAAAGATCGATAACATTGATCAGTCGACATATTACGAACTGAAGTCTCAAACCTCCTCCAAGTCTATCATATATTCGGTGGACGATAAACAAGAAGTTACACCGCTTACCAGTGTTTCACCTGGATCCTATAAATATTCCACCTTACTTGGTCCATTCCTTGATCTCCCCCTTCTTGTCGCAGATCCCAGCTCGTCAAATTTTTTCATGATAAAATCATCTCAGACTAGCCACAAGCAGTTTGGTTTAACTACCCAGCAGTCTATGCCTCTGTAACCTGCTGGTGGTCACTCAACAGAGCCTAAAAGGCCTTCTTTCCAAGGACCTTCTCCCTCTGCTAGTGCTTCTTCCACTCCTTTTCAACCAGGAATGGTTCCCCCTAGCCTTAACCAGTTGGGAGCCATTCTTCCAGGCCATTACCCTCCCAATCAAATACCGTTTCTTGCTCCCCCCTTTGGAGTATTTTCGGTGCCTGTAATGGCTACGTTGAGCCTTCCCAATTTGTCCTTATGGATCCAAGTCTAGTACATTAATCCCCCAGCTGAAACCCCACCTGGTCAGCTCAATCCTTATATCGATTTGACCCCAGTCCAACTAGCCACTATGACCCCTCCCTTTGCTTCAGTGCCTCAACCACCTAAACAGGAAGCCTCCTATTGTGAACACATCTGGTGAGGGGGGGGAATCCAGAAAGAAGGAACCTAAGGATAAGGCTGTCCAAACAACTCATGCTCCTCCTAAGCCTTCGAAGTGGTCAACTCCGTGCGCTTTGTGTGATGTTGTTGAGCATGCTACCCAAAATTTTCCTAAGATTCCTCTTCTCAAACATGTGGTCAACAAGACATTTCTTGAATCCAAGTTCCATGTTACCTTACCTGATTCAGCTAAGAAAATAAAAATGTTGTGCACGAATCACCCTTGTGATTTGTGTGATCTTTATGGCCACTACTCTCACCTCTGTCCTTGACTCAACTATTTCCATGACACCCTTGAGGTTGTTCGCCGAATCGAGACTGAATGTAGTGGATCCTCTACTCTTGTACTCCAACATTTGGCTACTGTCGAACCAGAGGAATTTTCTACACCCATTGTGATACCTCCACCTAATTTCAAGATGATATATCCTTCAACCACTATGCTCTATTTGTCATCATCCATGAGATCCTTGGCAGAAAACCCCTATGGGGCTTCCCTTTTATTTCGATTGAACCTCCTTCGGTGATTCCCTTGGGCTCAACATCGGTAGATATTTCATCTACTAGCTCTTCGTCTACCCTCAATAGTGATGCATATGTAAACCATATCTCTCATGATGATGTGTCAAGTAGCCCTACTGCGTCATGTGGTATTTCTTCTACCAGTCCCCCAATATTTCATTTTGATGAAGAAATTATGGAAGCAATGACCACCCCTAACTTTCCTTGGGATGATGTGCACCACCGTGCATACTTCCCTCTGTAACAGTCCCATTACCAATATGCTATGGAGTCTAAATAATTCAGCTCCGATGAGGTCAATCGATTTAGAAACCCCTTTCCTACACCCAATGCTTTCGAAGAAGAATAAATTTCCTTGGGGTCACACGGTGCCCCAAAATAAATTGAGGCTTACATCGATCTATTAAAATAATTTTTTAATGTTTCTGCCTAGTCCTATTCAGAGATGCCCAGACTTGATCCAACCATTTTTTAACACCATATTGATACATGAGCCAATTTCTATCATGTCCGTCAAAATTTGAGACACATTAATCCTTCTCGATGAGAGGCTCTCAAAACTAAAATTGATAGGCTCAAGTAGGATGGTTGTTTCTATCTCATTCTCAAGAAAAAAGGCACCATTCATGTCTGTATGGACTTTCATGACCTGCAATTTTTTTTGTCCCCAAGACAAATTCCCTACACCATGTATTGACCATATCTTTAACAAATGTAAGGGGCACAAAAAATTTACCCACAACATCCCCCATGCATTTAGGTTTCTTGTATCATTCATCATCATCTCATTTGTTGTCTTGTGATGCCTTTCAAATGGATCCTTCATCCACACCATACATTTGCTATGTCGATGGTGCAAGTCGCTAGTCGCGGAATCTAGCCTTGGTATCCTGGGCCATTTTTACCCCCATATATTTGTTATTCCTTTCCAACGGCGTATGTATTGGATATGCCACCAATAATCAAGCCGATATGATGCAATTATAGGTTTTTTAGTCAATGCCCTTGACCATCACATCCTTCATCTTCATGTTCGTTTAGATTCCCTGTTTCTTGTCATGCAATTGAATGGTGTATATCATGTGAATAACCATGCCCTTTTTAGAATATATTTACAAGTAAAGCTTTTAATGCATGCATTTGAAACCATTACATTCAGTCATGTACCTAGAGCCCAAAATCACTATGTAGATAGCATTGCAAACATTATTCTATATTTTCACTTATCACATGCATTTAACACAAGACAATAAACATAAGCAAATAGTGAGCCATATACTCATCAAATATAAAATGATGCATATCCATAATATGTGTGCACAAAATCATAAATGTTTTGGAGTCCTCTACTCTAATACATTTGACATGCCCATAGCATGTTACAAAAATCAAAATTGGGGGCACCTGGCATGCCCCTACATATAATCAATATCTGGAGGGTCCTCGGCAGGTGGCTCGACTCTGTAGCTTGCAAATCCGCATACCCTTCCTAGCCATTGCCATGCACCACATGACCCCTTTCCACTCCGAGGGTAGACCAACACATGCCTCAATTTAGCGGTCATCTAGATAATTCTTTTTATCCTAGAAAGATGATTTATTGAAGGACTATGATAGAATTACAAAGACTCGTGTCTATTGTGAAAATTTACTAAAAATTTCCTTTCATTCTAAAAACAGGGAGCAAATGAAGAAAACCATCATTCGAGCAGCAGAGCTAAAACAGGAGTAACTGTTGTTCCTCCAAAAAAAGACCGTATCCAGACAATAAGAAGGAAATCTGAGCATATAGCTAAAGGAAAACAGGGAATAGCATGCTTACAGCCTAAGAAGACCAAGCACTAGCTAAAATGTGAAAAGAAGCGAATCCCTCAGGATCTTTCAATCCTGAGGGATCGTTGTTCAATCTTATCTTGTTTCTTGTTTTATCCGTCGAACTGTTATAAAAGGCAGTGCCTTTAGAAATCAAGGGATGAAAAATGATTTTATGATTAAACACTGTCGTTGTAACTCTGTAATTTCTTAACTCGTGATCAGAGAGTGACTGTTGTAAACGCTATTGATGTTTTGATTAATACAAGTTCTTGTTGCCATTCTATTTCTTAATTGTGGAGTAAAAGCTCAGCGGCGTTTCACTGGTGGTTAAGGGCCTGACCCTGGTGGATCGATCTGTTTTTTGTATCATCACCTTTCAGTTATTTTTGTGTGATAGTTCATATTCACTTTTATTACAGTTTGTAAGTTAATTGGTTTAGTTTAATTGCTTATTGATATTGGTGCGTTACATTGATGAATTGCATTGCTGTTCCGTTCTAACAAGAACCTTAAATCCCTGTATCATTTATCTTGTTATGCTTTACAGAGCTGTGTTGTTCAGCATTTAATTCCATTTTTTGTTCTGTTGATTGTTGTTCATTCCAGATTGTTGCTTAACAAAGTTTGTTGTTGACAGGGTTTGTTGTTCAATAGAATTCGTTATTTGATTCCATCAGATAGGATTTTATATTTAAATTCATTAAATAGAATTTGTTGTTCATTTCTTCTAGTTACAGTTTTCTGTTCATTTACATTGCTGATCAATTCCATTTTGTTGTTCATTTATGATTCATTGGTTTGCAAATTGCAGAGAGTTTGCTTTTAGAGTGCTTTCATAGTTTACTTTCATTAGCAGCATTTAGTTCAAATTCTATTTTCATTTAATTACTTTAAAGCAGGATTATCAACTGTAAATAATATTGGTTATTGCTCCCACATTCTCAGATTGGTTATCTTGTTCTTAGTTGATTTTTATCAGTTTTTAAAGGAAAGAGTTATCATTACTGTATCCTTGACTGATACTTGTTGAGTGAATGATTGAATTTTCAAGCATTTAAGTTCATATTATTGTAGTCAGATTTCTTTTCCAAGCATCTATTTACTCTTAGATTTCTATGCAATATGTAGTCACTACATATTGCAAAGAATTACTCTTAGATTGAATTGTAGCCTCAAACTGAGTACACTCTTGAAAAAAAAATTCATTCCCGGATTGATAATTAATGTAGGATAAATAGGCATTAAAAAAGACACCTTTTATACCTCAACATTTTGGCGCCGTTGCAGGGGAGAGTGTAGCCATTTACAGAGAGTGATGCATATTTGATTTTTTTTTTCTGCTAGCGAAGAATTAGGTATTAAAAATGGAAGGTAAGAACCTGTGTACCGATTAAGGAACATACTTGTTCACTGGCCCACTTCACAACATAATTGGGGTAAAATTTTAGGTAGGAATGAATGCTTTTCTTTTTGAATGAATAGAAAAGCTAAACAAGACAAAATTCCTCCTAAACCCGAAAAACCTAAGGGACCGGTGACCCTTGGGCGAACAACTTTCATTGACGAAATCCTTAAGAAAGCTTAATCTCAGCCATCATTAGGACCTAGGAAATTTATTTCTAGACAGCCTACTAGTTCCCTTCAGACCACGGAATCACCAACTATATCCTTTGTTGAGATACATAGTCAAACTGAAGGAATTGAGTAAGATTCCCAAGAAATTGAGAATTCTCTCCTAATTTCTCTACAAGAAGGGAAATCTAGTAATCTCCACGAAGGAGAAGGGGAAACAGGGGAAACTGAAGAACCAAAATATCCTCTTGAAGTAATCCAAACAGTGAGCAGCCCAGATAAGGGAATTATAACAAAGGACCTGAATCTTCTCAGATAGTAGGCCAGCAGAAAACACTTATTATTCCGGATCAAGGGAGTGTTGTCAAGGTCATTCCTATTCCTTCTAGTCAGCCTAGGAATTCCCTTGAAATCCCAGAAGGATATTGGAACATATTTGATCAAATGGCCCAGAACCAAAACCAGCAAACACCTCAACAAACTTCCACACTGCAATATCCCATAGTGGACACTGCAGTTAATGCACCTATGAAGGCCATTCCTCTTCAACATATTCCTACATTCCATGGCTTAACATCGGAAGATATAGATGCATTTTTGTTTGAATTCAATGTATTATGCAGGGGGTATGACTATACCACCGATCCCCAAAAATTAAAATTATTTCCTTCCACATTAAAAGGAGCAGCCTTACGATGGTTTATGGGGTTAGGTGGAGGTGTTATAAATGATTGGGACCAGATGAAATCTGTGTTTCTAAGGAAATATCAGGATTATTGTAGGTCCAGGGAATTAAAAGACGAAATATTTCAGATGACAGCAAAACCTAATGAAACACTGGAGGAATATGTAGAACGCTTTCAATACAACCTCCAGAGATCACCTTATGCATCTTTACCCTTACCTGATAATGTGTTGAAAACTACATTACTTAAAGGGATGAAGGAACAATGGGTTGAAACATTAAACATTATGGGCAAAGGAGATATATATCAAGAAAATTTTGCTGACATTATTGATTTATGTATCAGGAGTTCAAGAGGCAGCACAAGGCTAAAGTCAGTAGAACGTGATATGATCACAAGAGATAGTAAGATCTCTGGTGAAAGTATAACCCGCACAGAAATTGGAAATCTACTAGAAGATTTTAAAACAGACATTCTAGGGACTTTGACAATGCAGTTCGACATTATGCAAGCCAAACAAAAGTAACCAGAATCAGAACAAAATCTGGCAATATTCTGCCCTAAATGTAGAAAGAAACACAGCCATAAAGAGTTCCCATTGGATATAGTCAAATTTTGTGCTATCTACACAAAATATCACTCCACAGAACGATGCCCCTCGCTCCCTGAATTGAAAGCAGTTTACAAGGAGGTGGAAGAACTATAAGAATTAGTATGCCTACTAAATCAGCGCTGAAAATGGCAGCCACGAAAAACAGGTATGCCAAGTGATCCATCCTCTTATTTTCAGTTTCCTTAGAATAATGCTCAGAAATATAATGGAATGTGGAAAAATCAGCCACCTTTGCCTAATTGGTCACAACAGCCATTCCTTACATCACCATGGCCAAATCAAACGAATCAAACCAATTGGCCAAACTTTCCCTATTGTCCACCATTTTGGAAAAACAATGCTTATCCAACACAATGGTCCCCCTCCACCTCGCAGAGTCAGACCTGGCAGGAAAACTGGCAAAGACCTACAAATCAACTAGTTGGAACAATCCCTCTCCCTCAACCTACACTACCAGCCCCCTATACATTGCCACAAAATCCCCAGACCAATTTAAGACCGCAACTCTTGGCCCAACCCAACTCAAAGCCCAATAATAGGCCAGTTTAGTTTGTTCAAATAATGGAGCCACCAGAACTAGAAACTGAACTAAGGGAGTGTAATGACCTTCAACTAAGATCTGGGCACATAGTAGAAACAAAGGGAGACAAAAATGCTCAAATTTAAGACCCGTTACCTGTAGAACAAACAATGCACAAGGAGAATGTGGTTAAACAACAAACCCAGGAATAAGCAACCACCCCTTCTCCACAGTTCCCAGAACGATTAATCATTCCTCGCCCAATAGAATATCCTGATTTTGATCTTCTGGGAGAATTAAAAAATTTGTGTATAAAAATCCCTCTCCTCCAAGCTATCCAAGACATCCCTATTTATGCAAAAACCATCAAAGAACTATGTATAAGGAAGCCCAAGAGGAGAACAACAACTAACCCAACTATCCAAGTAGTCAGCACTCTATCTGATTTATTATCAGGAATGGAAACACCTATAAAGTATGAGGACCCAGGAAATCCTATAGTGACGGTACAAATCAATGGGAAATCATTTCCAAATGCCTTAGTTGATTTGGGAGCTGCAATTAATATCCTAACAACCACCACTTGTCAAAAACTTGGCATTACATCATTAGATCCAACAACAACCTTGTTAGAATTGGCTGACCGATCGGTATTCAAACCAGAAGGTACATTACTTGATGTAATGGTATCAGTAGATTCCTGGGAGTACCCTAATGACATCCTGATTATCAATCCCAAAAACCGGCTAGATGGACACCCTTTGATCCTAGGTAGACCTTGGTTGGCAACTGTCGATGCTTACATTAGCTACCGACAAGGCAACATGACTATAACAAGGGGAAACTATGTCAAGAATTTAGCTTTATATCCCCTAGCCCAACCAATCCTATCAATAATAAAAACAAGGAAACAAACTGTATCATATCTCATGGAAAACATTAGATCACCACTAACCTTAGAAGATGCCCTCGACTTTAAAGACCAAACGGAGGATGACATTATTAATAGTTTCATCAATCAGCCAAAAATTAGATCCCATTTGCAATGTCACATGATCAAGGCAGCATTTGATAATAAAGAAGAAGAAGATCTCTTGAAAGACATACATGATCAATCAATACCCACTACCTCTGTTTACAATAGCAAAATTGTGGAAATTGAACCAGGAAAAACTCTAAACATTAATAAAACCCTGACTATTGAACAAGAAGAGAAGTTGGTCCAATTACTACGAAAATATAAGGGAGCCTTTGCATGGGATTATCCAGACATGAAGGGAATTGACCCCCAGTTATGTACGCACCACATCTATACAGAAAAGATGCTAGACCCATTCGCCAACCCCAAAGAAGATTAAACCCTCATCTTAAAGATATTGTGAAAACTGAACTACAAAAACTGTTGGATGTCAACTTTATATACCCAATATCTGATAGCAAGTGGGTCTCTCCTTTAGTAGTGGTGCCAAAGAAGAACAGGAAGTGGAGGATATGTGTTGACTACTATGAACTAAACAAATCAACCCAGAAAGACCACTTTCCCCTTCCCTTCATTGACCATGTATTAGATACATTAGCAGGAAAGAAATTATTTTCTTTCCTAGATGGCTTCAGTGGATACAATCAAATTTAGATTGCCCCTAAAGACCAAGACAAAACCACTTTTACCTGCCCTTGGGGGACATTTTCCTATCAAGTTTTACCCTTTGGCCTATGCAATTCCCCTGCTACATTTCAAAGGGCCATTCTCAGCATCTTTTCAGATTTAATAAATGAAGGGCTCGAAGTATACATGGATGACTTCACACATTACGGAGATGATTTTGAGTCAGCATTAGAAAACTTAGAAAAGGTGTTGCAAAGATGTATTGACACCAGGCCTTGTTTAAACCATGAAAAGTGTCACATGATGATGACCGAAGGACTCATCTTAGGTCATTATATCTCAGCAGCTGGAATTCAGGTAGATCTAGCTAAAATTTATATCATTTTGTTAATACCTACTCCTGCCACACAAACAGAGGTACGTAGCTTTCTCGGATTTTCTGGTTATTATAAAAGATTTATAGAATATTATTCTCGAGTAGATGTACCTTTATATGCATTAACAGGAAATGTTGATTTCATTTGGACAAACAAATGTGACCATGCTTTCAAGGATCTGAAAAAGCTTGTATCAACAGCCCCAATGCTGAGGGGCCCAAAATGGGATTTTCCATTCCAAATTTCATCTGATGCCTCAGACACAGCTATTGGAGCAGATCTTGGGCAGGAAGAGGATAAGAAACCATATGTAATCTATTATATTAGAAAAAATCTATCTCCTGCTGAATTAAACTATACTGTGACTGAAAAAGAATTTTTAGCTATGATACATGCTGTAAATAATTTTAGACATTATATAACTGGGTATCATGTAGTTTTATATACAGATCACTCTGCCATAAAAATTTTAGCAAATAAAACTATTACAAATGGTAGAGTAACAAGATGGTTGATTTTATTGCAGGAATTCGATATCACAATAAAATATTGACCTGGAAAAGAGAACTCTGTAGCTGATTTCCTCTCACGAATGCCAAAACCAACAGATGCAGCAATAGTCGAAGATCACTTCCCCAAATGAACATTTGTTCGATGTTACTGCTAGAACCCCATGGTATGTTGATATTGCAAATTATTTAGCAATAGGTAAATTACCTAAGCATCTAACGCCCAATGAATGAAAACATATAGTACAATGTAGTACCCGATTCTCTTGGATTGGGGGATACCTATTCCATACAGGATTAGATATGCACATCAGGAGATGCGTCTGAGAGGACGAAATATTTGATATTCTGAAAGCATGCCACGACGGGCCGTGTGGTAGACATTTTTCAGATCGTAGGACTGGCCACAACGTTTTACAAATAGGCTATTACTGGCCTACAATTTTTAAAGATGCTAAAAAATTCGTACAGACTTGTGATAGTTGCCAAAGGGCGGGTTGCCCTGGACAGTCCAACAAAATTCCCTTGAACCCACAGTTAGTAATCGAGCCATTTGAGCGATGGGCGCTTGATTTTTTTGGTCCTATTAACCCACCATCAAATTAGAAAACATATATCCTAGTCGCAACAGAGTATGTTACTAAATGGGTTGAAGCAGAGGCACTTTCGAGAGCTACAAAGGACTCTGTAATAAAATTCCTTTTCCAAATTTTGTCTGATACGGCCTCCCAAGGGACATAATTACAGATGGAGGACCACAATTTGTAGGTAACAAAATTGCAGCAACATTAGAAAATTACCACATCCAGCACAAAATCACAACTCCATACCACCCGCGGGCAAATGGCCAGGTAGAGAGCACGAATAAAGTGATCGAATCCATACTGACAAAAACAGTTGCATCACAAAGACGTGACTGGGCTTACAGATTGCTAGAAGCCTTATGGGCATATCGAACAACATGGAGAAGTACCACGAGTTTTTCACCATACCAATTAGTATTTGGAAAAGAACCCATCTTTCTAATAGAATTTGAAATTCAGACATTAAGAACAGCCCAGGAGGTGGGTTTAGATTTAAATGAAGCCCAGGTCAGAAGATTACAACAAATCAATGAGTTAGATGAAATTAGGCTCTTTGCTCTTCAGCACACTGCATTAATTCAACAGTAGAGAGCAAAATGGCACGACGCCCTCATCAAAGAGAAAATCTTCCACGAAGGGGATTGGGCACTCCTATATGACTCCAGGTTTCAGGATTTCCCAGGAAAACTCTAGACATGATGGCTTGGACCCTACGAGATACAAAAAGCGCATGATAATGGCACCATCACATTAACCACCATTGATGGATCTGGACATTATTTCAAAATAAATTGTTATCGAGTGCGACTTTACCATAAACTGATTAATCGGGAGTCCTTTTACCTGCAATTACAAGAAGATTCTACCATGCAGATTTTGGCTAAGGGAGACAACACCTCCTCAACACCCATTCACTGAATAATTTCTTTCATTTTCAAACTTGTACATAAAGCTTTTCCTTTTATCTTGCTTGTTTTTTTCTATAGATTTTATTTTTTAAGTTGTTCCTTTTTAAGGAATAGCAACAGTGTCTCTCAAGAAACAACGCATTTGAGTGTTTTTGTTTGTTGTTCCTTTCCAAGAGGAACAACAGTTTTTGTTGTTCCTTTCAAAAGGAACATCAGTTTTTGCTGCGTCCTGTTTGTTGTTCCTTTCCAAAGGAACAACAGTTTTTTTTGTTCCTTTCAAAAGGAACAACAGTTTTGATTGCAAGTTTTTGTTGTTTCGTAGTGTTTTTGTTGTTCCTTTCCAAAGGAACAACAGTTTCTATCGTGTGTTTTTGTTGTTCCTTTCCAAAGGAAAAACAATTTTTTTCCGTCGGTTTCTGTTGTTCCTTCCCAAAGGAACAGTATTTCCGCTGATTATTTTTGTTGTTCCATTCGAAAGGAACAACATTTTCGCAGATTGTTTTTGTTGTTCCTTCTTAAAGGAACAACACTTTTTAGTGCATTTTTCTTGTTTTAGAACAACATTTTGAGGATTTTTGTGAATTATTCATGACTCTTTTAAAGGCAAACATACAATTTATGCAAGGTTACACAAATTAAAGGTTACTGGAATCAACAAACAAGAGAAATTGTCATTTTTTAAAGAAATTGTTTTATAGTGATAAGAAAAAGGAAAGGACACAACCATTTATATTACTTTGCTGTCTTTATTTTCACTAAAATTAATATGATCGGTTATCTTTATCATGTTGGTTCTTCCCTAAATTTTCATAACTTTCTTTGATTTTTATTTATTGAGTCAGAATAAGGGCATATTTTCTCTATTGATATGTTCAGACTTCTTCCACCATCCCTAATCTTAAGGAGTGCTAAGCCATCCTCTATATAAGTAGGAAAGTGCTATATGAAAAAAAAAAAGAGAAAACAAAAGAAAAATCTCTATATAATTACTAACAATTCTATGATATGGTAGATGGAGGATAGGGGGTCTCATCAAGAGCCAACCTACCATGATCATAAGGAATCAGTGAAGTGGCATTCCCATTATGGCTACCACACCAAGGACATGATCTAATGGATAATTCAAAATAATAATAATAAATAGTCCTTGGAACAAAAGGTCTCATCACGAGCCAGCCTGTCCACTTTTCACTCCTTCCTGGTGAATGTCATTGTGAAACATCTGGTTCCCAAGCCAGCACAGTGGCCTCCATCATGACATCACAATGGCACTTTCCTAGGAATAAATAAAGGATAATGGTTCCAAGGGTGAAAAAGCAACTTTGTAAAGGTTATAGACACTTGTGGGCAACAGATCTCTGCTGATAGTATTGGAGTCACACTTTTCAAATCAATAGTAATAATAAACCCTTTTCTTATATCTCTATCTAATATCAAATGAAAGTATGTTCCTAAACCCTTGGTTTTGAACCTATTATGCATGAAATTTATCCATAAATCGATCATAATAGTTTGAGTGGGTAATAACTGCATAAGTACTTGTTTTCACATAAGTTGTCCCTTTCCCTTATCTTTTAATCATTACATATTTTTTTCTATATCTATTTACAATTTAATCATACGCATCGATTTCTGTAATGCAATAATTTGATTGATCATATCATAAGTATGTATGCTTTTTCCTGCTGTACAACTGTTGTGCAGTACTTTGCTCTTTTATTTGACGGTCGAGGACGACCTATCATCCTTCAAGGGGGGTGAGGATGCTTTTTAATGACTGCATGCAGGTCAAATACCTATATTTTATGCCTGCATGCGAATCAAATCCCTATATTCTCAATAATAATAAAAAATTAACGATATTATTCCGATATATTGTGCGGTTTTGTTCCATTACATTACTGTGCATTTGTGAAGAATTAACAGTGTGCAGATAAGATGGGAGGACGACCAATTCGTAGTGAGCCACAGGTGCTAGCTGTTTCTAATGCTGCACGGTAAATTATGGAGAGAGTAAGGTGGATTACCTACCTCACAAGACTGCAACAACCTCATGAAACGGTAGCCATTGAATTTTTACAAAATCTGCAGGAAGGTTACTCCATGGTTAGAGGTATGCAGATAGCAGTAACAAACTCAATAATTTCCAAGGTGTCTATTTTTCCAGCGGAAGGAACCATATGGACCCATAAGAAAGTGAGGCTTCAAGAAGCCATGAACATTTTCCGAGATGAAGGGCAGACCCTGGTCGTCAAAGGGAAAGGATTTCAGCCGGCGTCGTTGGGAGAACCATGGAAAGAATTGGAAAAATTAGTACAGGGCTACATAACATGCGATTGGAGAAAAGATGTGGTAAGACCTCGTCACCTTAAGTTATTGGCAGTATTAAAGCAAAAATGTACTGTAAAACTACCTGCATTTTTTAATTTCTTATTGCATGATGTCGCCCGAAGTATAAGAAAGTCTCGTCATATAGACATGGTGGTAAGTCACCATTTCTTAATCAAATTGATAGTGAGTTACAGTCTTGCCCAACAGCGGACTAGTTGGGAAGAACTGATATGCTCAATTAACGGAGGAATAGCCTTGCCTGCCCCAAAATGCAAAAGAATTACTAGCACAGCAACAGAATGATCAAAACGCAAAAAATCCTCTAGGTTAAGGAGAAGTAGGGGAATGATAGAAGGTTTTCAGGGTAGCATTAGCCAACCCCTAGAATTTCCCAGCTCGGAAGATGAACAACCCCCACAACTCGAATAATGAAGTCATCATACCAAGGAGGAAGAAGGAAATGACAAGGAAGAAGGAAATGAGGAGGAAGAAGAGAGTCACCACACTGTGAAGAAGAAGAAAGTCACCACACTAGTGGAGAAGAAGAAACTCGCTATACCGATGAGGAGGAAGGAAGTTATCACACCTGTGAAGAGGAAGGAAGCAATGAAGATGAAATAACGGGAGCAGAACCTCCCGAAACCACCATTACAAGTCCACCTCAAAGCTCATTGCAGGAGGACCAATTGGCCCAAATTTTGGCCAACATGAGCGAATACATACAACCCCACAGCCCACTAAATTTCAAAATTGAAATAAGCCAATTACAGGAACAAGTTGTTATTGGTGAAGATACGGCCGAAGGGGTACCCGATTAAATAGAAGAAAGAAACCCTCAAGGAACAACAGAACTAGCTGGGGTTACTTCCCCTGATAAATGCGGCCAGGAAGGCATGAACACTAAAGAATGTTCCAAATAGAAAATCCTCAGGGAACAGTAGAACTGGTTAAGGTTACTACCCCTGAAGAACACAGCCAGGAGCATATGAACATTGAAGAAGTGTTCCGAGCATAAAATAGAGAATCAAGCCGGAGTGAAGGACCGGCTATTGAAAAGCAAACCCTACCTGAGCAATTAAGTACAGAGAAAGGGATAGTTGTTCCTCCCAGGAGGGAAAAGAAAGTAACCAAACTTGAGAAGCTACGGAGGGAACGCCAGAAGCTTCAAAAGCTAGTGGAAAAACTCAGATAGAGTATTGGGGTTCTAAAAATGAATACAACCCCCAAACAAACTCCAAAATAGAGGAAAATAGCCACCAAATAACCCCAAAGAAAAGGAAAATAGCCACCAAAGCAAATCCCCAGAGTGCATAGACTATGGAAATCCAAGCTGAGTCCAATCAAGAAAGCATGGAACAGCAGGCAGTTGTTCTAGAGACAGCTGCCCCAACTGAAAGCACAAAGGCCTGCAGTCAAAACATTTTTATTGACCCTACTATAGGAGAACTCCAAAAGGAGCTGGAACAGGCTCGACGGGCAAGAGAAAAGCTTGAGGAGGAGACTGTCCCCAAAAAGAAATATCAACAGCTACAGCAGCAACTAAAGGACATCAGTGCATCAGAGGCTGAAGCCTATGATAAATGTCAGAAGGCAGAAGAGAAAGCTGAAAAGGTAAGGAATGAATTAAAAATGCCTCAGAATCAAATGGATACTCTCTGCTCCTTATACACAGATGTTCTAGTGTGTAGATGCCCTGCCAAGAATTATGCTTTGTTTTTATTAGAAATATATTTACGGTTGAAAATTAAAGCACCTAGGGCAGGAAAGTCTATAGAATTAAACACTGTAGATGATTTTGTAAAATGTTGCAAACTCTATGGGGTTAAATTCCAGCGTCTGCTATGTGAGTTCTATTTGCACAAATCTCATATTGGAAAATGATATTGAGATAAATTCCAGCCCTTTTGTGGGTGACATCCAATATCAAGAATTTATTTCGGCTGTTGTCAATCAGTTGAAATGGATCAAGGCCTATAATACTTTTTAGAGCCAAGAAAATGGGTTAGACCTTTGGGTTAGGGGTGAACCAAAACACCCATTACAACTATGGGCTAGGTAGAAGAGTCTAATGACAAAGGAGGGTGTGATCCAAGAATTGGGACCTGTCCACAAATAAATTGTCTTGGATGGGGTAGAATATTTTCTCTCCATTAGAAACCAGGCCTATACAGTAGCTAAAGTCCGATGGAAGATTTCCAAACGGAATATTCAAAACCGAGAGCCATTTATAAATTTTGGATTAGCTGCTGACCGCCTAGTTCTCTATAGCAACCTCATCTTGAGAGAAGGCCCATTCCGGCTAGGTTGTAGGTTTCGAAGTCCCATTGTATGGTATCCTAAAATAGACTATAAAGCCATTTATGAACTACCTGAAGGAAAGACAGGGCATATCTTTGAAGCTTTAGCTACAAATCATGGTTTTAGACCTTCTCCAACCTATTCTCTAACTTCTTTACATGTAAATGGTTTTCATGAGGACATGAAAAAGGGTAAGAAGGGGGGTATATTGAGCATTGGAAAAGGTATGAATTCATATTGTATTTTCAAATCTTTTTCCTTTAAACATAATTCTTTTTATCCTAGAAAGATGATTTATTGAAGGATTATGATAGAATTACAAAGACTCGTGTCTATTGTGAAAATTGACTAAAAATTTCCTTTTGTTCTAAAAACAGGGAGCAAATGAAGAAAACTATCATTCGAGCAGCAAAGCTAAAACAGGAGTAACCATTGTTCCTCCAAAAAAAGACCGTATCCAGACAATAAAAATGAAATCTGAGCATATAGCTGAAGGAAAACAGGAAATAGCATGTTTACAGCCTAAGAAGACCAAGCACTAGTTAAAAAGTGAAAAGAAGCGAATCCCTCAGGATATTTCGATCCTAACGGATCGATGTTCAATCTTATCGTGTTTCTTGTTTTATCCATCGAACTGTTATAAAATGCAGTTCCTTTAGAAATAAAGGGATGAAAAATGATTCTATGATTAAACATTGCCATTTTAACTCTATAATTTCTTAACTCTCATGATCAGAGAGTGACTGTTGTAAACGCTATTGATGTTTTGATTAATATAAGATCTTGCTGCCATTCTATTTCTTAATTCTAGAGTAAAATCTCAGCGGTGTTTCACTGGTGGTTAAGGACCCGACCCTGGTGGATCGATCTGTTGTTTGTATCATCACCTTTCAGTTATTGTTGTGTGATAGTTCATATTCACTTTTATTACAGTTTGTAAGTTAATTGGTTTAGTTTAATTGCTTATTGATATTGGTGTGTTACGCTGATGAATTGCATTGTTGTTCCATTCTAACAAGAACCTTAAATCCCTGTATCATTTATCTTGTTATGCTTTACAGAGTTGTGTTATTCAACATTTAATTCCATTTGTTGTTCTGTTGATTGCTGTTCATTCCAAATTGTTTCTTAACAGAGTTTGTTGTCGACAGGGTTTGCTATTCAATAGAATTCGCTATTTGATTCCATCAGATAGGATTTGCTATTTAAATTCATTAAATATAATTTTCTGTTCAATTCTTCTAGTTACAGTTTGTTGTTCATTTACATTGCTGTTCAATTCCAGTTTGTTGTTCATTTCTGATTCATTGGTTTGCAGATTGCAGAGAGTTTGCTTTTAGAGTGCTTGCATATTTTACTTTCATTAGCAGCATTTAGTTCAAATTCTATTTTCATTTAATTACTTTAAAGCAAGATTATCAATTGTAAAGAATACTTGTTATTGCTCCCACATTCTCAGATTGATTATCTTGTTCTTAGTTGATTTTTATTAGTTTCTAAAGGAAAGAGTTATCATTACTGTATCCTTGATTGATACTTGATGAGTGAATGATTGAATTTTCAAGCATTTAAGTTCATATTATTGTAGTTAGATTTATTTTCCAAGCATCCATTTACTCTTGTATTTAGAACATTGTACTACATATTGCAAATAATTACTCTTAGATTGAATTGCAGCCTCAGCCTGAGTACACTCTTGAAACAAAAATTCATTCTCGGATTGATAATTAATGTAGGATAAATAGGCATTAAAAAAAACACATTTTATACCTCAACACCCACTACCCTTCAAGATGCCATTGAAAGGGCTAGAGATCTACAAGATGCCTTGCCAAAAGCAAAGGCAACATTTGGGCAAAAGCCAACTTTTCCATCAAAGGGAAAAGATGAGAAGGCTCCTTTTTCAAAGGAGAGCCAAAACAAAGTACCTCTTAGTGATTATGTCCAAAGATATTTGAGGAGGAGGAAGCTTTTCTTCACATGCCAAGAATCATGGGCACCCGGACATAGATGTGCAATAGGAAAGGCACACTATATAGAGGTCTTTTCAGATGATGAGTAGGAAGAAGAAGAAGAACCAGAAGGAGGTCACAGCACTGGGATAGCAGGAGAGAATCCACCACCACTAGGAGGTGGGAATGGAGAATTTTCCAATTGGAAGGGCCCTTGCATCATTGAGAGGAGTACCCAAGTACTTGACCTTGAGGGTTCGAGGTTCCATTTTGGATCAGAGGGTTTCAGTTTTGATTGACAGTGGTTGATACCCACAACTTTATTGATGCCAAACTAGTGCAGAGGAGGGCAATACCCATTGATGATTTTGAGGGATTTTCTGTTTTGGTCCCAGGAGCTAGAACTATGCAGTGCATGCATTATGTTCCATCTTTATCTGTCACCATGGGGACATATACATTGACTGACCACTTCTTTATGGTTGACATACCTGACACCAATGTGATATTTAGAGTGCATTGGTTGATTACTTTGGGGAAGGTCACCACATATTAGGAGACTTTGCAGATGGAATGGGTGGATAGAAAAAGTGGAAAAAATCGGATGATTAGGGGCATGCACACATATCCCTCAAAAACAGCTTCCACACAGAAAATGGAGGTGGATTTTTGTAGTGGAAGCAAGGACCTGTCAATTCCATCTATTATGCATATGACTTTGGCCCATGAGACATTACTGTTTAGTGGAAAACCACCTAGGAGGCCACCTGATCAGGAGTTGGTGAGAAATGTCTCACAACATATTGCACCACTCATAGATCATGGAGGAGTGCGAACATTGGGAAGTCATGGAACTGGGTAGACTCAAGGAGGAGGGAGACATTCTCCCACTATCATCATTACCCACTCTCACACCACATCTTGCACTGAGAGAGGATGCTACAGGGATGGAGGATGGCACCATCATGGTGCAAGGAGACTATTCCTTGACTTTGGAGGCTCATCAGATGTTCTCACTTGGTGAGAAATCTTCCAAAAATGGTAGATAATGGTGGCCACTCATGCATGCTTTGGAAAAACTCAGGAATTTTTGGATAGGTGATAGTTTCCCATGGAAGACTAACCTCAAAAATCTTCAACCTTTACTTGAGCATGGGCAGCTACAAGAGGAGTAGCATGGGGACGATAGCAGAATCCCAATATGTAACTTTGGCATGGGAGATGTCAAAGAAGGGGACAACCACATGACAGATGCTTTATATGATAGATCATCAACGTTGTCACTATGGAGGATAGATCCATATTAGAAATCTCAGTGGTTGGTGGATTATTCCAAGGATCTTTTCACTTGCATGATACTTGATGACCAAATACTAGAGGAGGGATATTCAATAAAAGATGAGGTCATCTACTATCAGAGTACAATCTTCTTATCCAGAGCATCCAAACTCAAGGAGAAGTTACTACAAGCAGCACATGATGATTTTCTCTTCAGCCACACTTATTCCACGAGAGCATACCATACCATCATGGAGGGATATACTTGGGAAGGCATTGGAGAGGAGATATATTAGCATTTGAGGAGATGCATGGATCATGTGGAGATGGAGTAGATACATAACTCTTTGATGGAGTTATCACAACCACCTATTTCCTCTTTGGGAATGAGAGGAGATCTATCTATGAGACACTCCATTAGTGTGAGCAAAGTATATGGTAAGGATCATGTTTTTGTTAATAATGATTTACTTAATGAGTATTTTCATTCCTTTACCATACATGTGCAAGCCATTGCTCCAAATGGGAGCATTATTCCTTATAAACTTCATGGTCAACTTGGGGCCATAAACAGTGTTGAGCATGCCCACTCCCTAAGAGGATATAGGGAGATGAAATATCATTCTGGGTGTGCACCAAAGGCACCAAACATCACTCACATTCTCAAAGCATATGAGAATACTATGGAAGCAAGTAAGTGGTGGGGAAACCACTTATTATATCATGATGGAGGCAGTCAGGAGATATATTGTGTTGGTTCCACATGTGGGACTATGATCCACCTCCATTGTTGCATATGGCAGCTTATGTGTCCTTGGTTTTGATCCCATACATTGATGATGTCCTTATTCTTATTATGGGAATGAATGGAGAAAGGATGCAAGGGTTGAACATGCCCATTGGGAGAGAGATTCTCCATGCTTCTTATGCTTCATGTTTCAGGTAGAACTTTGGGCAAACCATGATTTCTACATTGGTTCTTTTGCTTCCTTGTGGGGTGAATCATTTGCATCTCATGAGTACTTGGGAGGAGCATTTCATGCAGGGATGGATTGGGAGAAACTTGGCTTATGAGGAGAGCTTATCACATGGAGGTGTCACCAATGAAGGAGGAGAAGAGTTGTAGCACTCACCTTTATAGTTTCTTGAGGACAAGCAACATTTGGGGAGGGAGGACTGTAATATTCCCAATTATCTATAAGCTAGTTGGAATATTAATTTTTGTTTTTGCTTCTTAATTTGTTGAATAAGAGGGCATGGAGACCCATAAATCTCCTTAGTAGGAATAAAATCAATGTTAATGTGAATGGATATCACTTTAGTGGCTTGATGAATCACCCTTCTGTGTGAAAAGGGGTTGGAGCATGTAGACTGGGTCAACTTTGACCAAATCAACAGTGTTGTCATGGAGGAGTGGACATTCATTATGGGACAACGCATTTTTGGAGGGAGACTCCATGCATGGAAGTAGTGGCTTTAATGAGTGAGGCCAAGGGTGAGGAAGCTCACCACTTATATAAGGAATGCGATGGCAGCCATAGAGGATATGTTTTAGATTATTATTTTGGTATGGTCAGTATGATTATTTTCTCTCTTCTGTTGTTTAGCTAAGACTGCAGTGTTGTTTAACACAGGGTGTTCTGGAGCGGGAATCCCATCCTCATCCTCGGGGGACTTAGAGTTCCCACTCAGGAGAGGTGATTGAGCTGAATTTCCAAATTTCGGCATCAGGCCAAAGTTTTAGTTTTATTATACAACATAGTTCTTGTTGAGGTTGTGTTGTGTTGCAGGGCAGAAGTTGTGGATAGTTTATTTCTTCAGTGGAGGGGTCAGCCTTACATCCGGAGGATCCATTGGAGGAGAGCTACGTATTTCCATATCAGCTTCAACCATAACTCTTCAATTATTTTGTTGGAGTATACTTTCAGCCCTAGGGCTGCAGCTCATATTGTATTATTGGGTGTATTTTCTGGAAACCCTCTTGGGTTGTCTTGGAAGGTTGTTATATAGCCTAGATCTCTATTTCCTGTATCTCTTAAGGCATAAATCAGCCATTTTGTATTATTGTATGATCTCGTGTTGCAGCTATGCTCTTTATGACTGTGATGTAGCAGCTTTCCGACATTTTATATAGTAGCAACACCTCATTTATGAGAGGGTTAGTCATTGGAGGCTTGTTGGTTCCTATTGTATGATTTGTGCCCCATTATTTTGTACTATTTTACTGCTATTATGATTAATAAAGAAGCTCCATAGTGGTCTCATATCTTGATGTGATGTTTTACATTGCTATTTCCATGTTTATTCACTATATTCCTGTTTCTCCCATTTGGGAATATTACATTAACCATCGCTTGACTCAGCTAGTTAACCGCATAGAAAATGTTTGGTCTCGTGTTCACTAGATACATTAGTGAACCAACTAAATGTCGATAGACAGTATCATCCACTACCTTTCCAGAAGTAGCACCCTCTTTCCTCTAGTTTCCTGGAAGAGGAGTATCCATGGGTTTGCAGCCCTCCATGTGAAACTTACCCAGTATCTCCCTTGCACACTTGCCTTGAGACACAAAAATTTCACCATCTCACTGCCATATTTCCAATCCAAGGAAATAATTAAGGAGGCCCATATCCTACATCTCGAACTCCTCTGAAAGGTCCTCCATGCATGATTGTATCATCTGCTCATCACCAGTCAATATTGAATCATCAACAAAAAGAACAATGATTAAAATATTACCCTCCACCACAATTTGGTATAGGTTTGCATCCACTTCACTTTGGTGAAGCCCAGTCTGGTGAAATAGTTGTCTATTCGAGTGTACCAAGCACGGGGTTCTTGCTTAAGCCCATATAGCGCTATTTTGAGTCGGCACACATGTGACTCGCTGTTGAAGATCTCAAATTCTTCAAGCTGCTCTATGTACACATCTTACTCAATGATCCCATTAAGAAAAGTTGTCTTCACATCCATCTGATGAATGTGCTAACCCATATGTGCTGAGAGAGCAAGGATGGTCCTTACGGAAGAATACCTTGTGACAGGTGAAAAGGTTTCTTCATAATCTATCCCCTTGATCTGTGAAAAGCCTCAGGCCACAAATCTGGCCTTGTGTTTCTCAACACTCCCATCAGCAGCTTGCTTTACCTTGTAGATCAATCTCGAACCTACCACTGATTTATCAACCAGCCTTGGAACAATTTCCCAAGCATTGTTTTTGATAATGGAGTCATACTCCTCCACCGTTGCATCTACCCATATGGGTTCTGCACTGCTTCCTGAAAGGAAGATGGCTTAGTCACAATACATTTTCTCATGAGTTCCATGTATCCAGGAAATCACTTAGGATACTATATTTTTCTGCGCTATGAAGTAGGGGCTCCTACATTCTATGCAACATCAAGTCTCAACCTATCAACTTCTCTGGTACGCCTTTTTCTAGTTCTGATGGTTGGCTCTACGTGAGTGGACTCCTCCACTCCATGAACCTCATATTGTGGTTGATCCACATCTAGAGACTCATATTTGGGAACCAAGAGTTCCTCCTCCATATGCAAGTATAGCTCCCTCTCAAGCGACAACCGCATGGCTTTCCCCTCCTCGAATTTTATATCCCATCGCACCACAGTCATTTTACTGTTTGGAAAATACACACGATAATTATGGGGTGTTTCCATGTACCCCAAAAATATCCCAACTTCAACAGTCGGCTCCAACTTCTTCCTGGCATCCTTGGTCACATGCACATAAACAAATGAGCCAAAAACCTTAAAGTGTGAAACATCTGGTTTCTTACCAATGAAAGCTTATTCAGGTGTACTCATGCCAAGTACTCTATGAGGACAACGGTTTTTCACATAAACCACAGTGTTGCATGCTTCTACCCACAAATGCATTAGTATGCCTTGATCATGCAACATCGCTCGTGTTGCACCCACGATCGTTCTGTTCTTCCTCTCCGCAACGCCATTTTGATGTGGGTTATGAGGTGTTATGATTTCTCTTCGAATTCCTTCTTTGCTGCAAAAGTTCTTGAATTTGTTAAATATGTATTCTCCATTATCATCACTCGTCAAATCCTTCACTTGCTTCCCCGACTCTTTCTACACCAATGCCTTAAACTCACAGAAATTTGAGAATGTTTGATCCTTCTTCTGCATGAAGAAGCTCCAACATTTACGAGAAAAGTAATCAACAAAAATAACATGGTACTTATATTTTGTTATTGAAGCAATCAAGAATGGTCCACACACGTCTGTGTGAACTCTCTCAAGGATCCCTGAAGCATGGTTCTCATTTTCATGAAAGGTGGAATTTACGTACTTCCCCATGGGGAAACCCTTGCACTGATCTAACTGAGCAAGTGTTCCCATTGGAAGTCCAGTAGATATTTTTTGCATAAATTTCAAGGCTCCATGATGAAGATGGCCCAATCGCCTGTGCCATAATTCACCCTCATCCCAGCTCACCACTTTTTCTGCCTTGCCCATCATGGGAGCACAGCCATATACCTTCATCTTGTAGAGATTCTTAACTCGAATCCCTATCCTCTTGGCTTGACTCGTTGTTTTATGGCGCAGGAAATATTTTCCATCGCTGGAAACAACGTCATAGCCTCTATCCTCCAACATTGCGACTGAGACCAAATTTTTCTTCAGACCTAGAAGACGCATAACATATTTCAATTGAAATGGTTTACCTAGCTCCCTCTAAAAGGTAATGGTACCAATGTTAGTCGCATTGTATCATCCACTGTTTCCCATCTCTATATGCATTTGGAGATATTTCTCCTCCAAGTCACTGAAAAGTTCCTTATCTCTCGTCATGTGAAAGAAAATGCCACTATCCAAATACCACACTGATCCCAATACACTTGAAACCATGCATGCAATCAAGGAGAATTCAGGTTCAAATTGTGAGGCAAGGGCCTCACCAGCTGCAACTCTATCGACCTTCTTGTTCTTCTTCTTTTGCGGATAGTTAGTAGCAAGATACCCATGTTCGTGACAGTGAAAACACTTCACCTTTGACATATCCAGCTTCTTGCCTTTACACTCATATTTAGAATGGAATTTCTTCCCCTTCCCCTTCTTCGACTTGAAATCAAAAGCACAATACTCTTCATCATCATGCTTTGATGAAGAGCCATCTCTGGTGTTTTGCCTGAGCTCCTCCTGCACCAGATCTGACCACAGTCGTTCCCAATCTGGAAATTTTTCTCGTCCATTTTCAGAGTCTTCATAACTGTTCCAACTCTTAGGAAGTCCCAAGAGAGACAAGCTCACAAAATGATCATAAGAAACAGTTATTCCCACACTCCCCAATTCATCCCAACATTGGAAAAACTTCATGAGATACTTTGGAATGTTGTCGCCCTTTTCCATCTTGATCTTCCTGTGTTTATCTTTGAGTGAAAATTTCCTATGGTCTTTGCTGATTTGGAAAAGATATGTCAAAGCCTTCCACATAGCATATGGTGTGGATTTCCCATGAAGGCTCGAGACAATGTGGTCTCGTGCTCCTTCCATCAGAATCCTCCTCACCTTTTCCACTTTCTTTTGCCATGCATCAAGTAATGCAACATCCATCGAAGTAGGCTTAGGAACATCATTGTCAATGAATTCCTTCAAGCCATTATCTTCGAGCACTGCCTCCATCATGTCCTTCCAAGAAATGTAGTTCGAGCTGCCCTCGAGTGCATACTCTAGCTACAAGCTGCTGAAAGCCATTTTGATGTTAAATCAACTGTTGCACCAAGAAATTCTTTCTACAAATTCGAATTCTTTCCACCAACAAACTCAGCTCCTGATTCACAATTTCAATCTCCTGTGCTCTAATACCATGTAGAAATTTAATACAAAATATGTATTGCTTGTGTTGGTGTCCCGTGTTTTGATAGTTTGGCAAATCAAAAGACAAGGCAACATCAAAACCAATCTTTAGAGTTACAGGATCTAGTCCTCTTGTTCTCAGAGAGGGATCTCTCAAGTGTTTTTTTGCAAAGGTTTATCTTGTGTGCTTTGAGTATTGGTTTTAGACTAGTTATTAAGTGCAGGTGTTTGTTTATTTGTTTGGTTGAATTGATACAGTAGAACATGAAAGGTCTAGGAAAGATATATAGAATGGAGAAACATCTGGTTCATTGGGCAATGGAGTCAAGAAGAGGTCATAACATGCTCATCAACGGATATGGGATATCAGAGGGCAAATATAACTTGGCCACAGGATCCTTTGGTTTTGGAATGAGATGGACATCAATGATTTGGAAAGAGAAATTTGATTCTCAACAAAGGGAACTTGAAAACATAACTTGAACAATAAAGAAATATTTTATAGACAGGGCTAACCATAAATTCTACAAACATTCTTTAAGCAAATAATGACTTCAAGACAACTTTCAAAATGAAATCTAAGATTCGGGGAACACCCTATTTCCTCAAATATTTTATTTCAAATGACTTAGAAAACATAAAAGATTCACTGATAATTGCAGTCATAGAAGAGGGAACACCTAATACATCTATGATCACAACTATAAAAGACATTTAAGGCAATTATTTAAACAAGGACAAAGGGCATGATCAGAATAGACCTCCTTGGCTTACTATAAACAAAGATACTTCAAATGGAGACTTCACTAACAGTTTTTAAGTGGTAGCAGACAAGCAGGGAGAACCATAAATCATGCTGAAACCAACTATTCGAACTTATTAGAGAAATAAATGAGCATGAGGACTAAAGAGAAATATTTAAGCCTCTAAAATACCTCAGCAGAAGAAAACATAAAACAGTGAAGGACAAACAGGTCTAAGGTGCTTCTAGCAGACATTTCTTAGCCTAAAACTTTCATCCTACTGTAGTAAGAAATTATGGAACATAATGAGAACAGGGGAAAAACATTAAACAGTTTAGAATACTTCACCAACAGCCAATCTCATGGATCCAATGATATAGCCTTCTCAAGAACAAGCATGCAACAACATCATCAAGACTTCCAAGACTTCAATTTCTTCTTCAACTTCAACAGACTATGTATTATTTCAGAGAGTTTCAATATTACAACTATTGATCAACCAACCAACACTTTCTCATCTTCTCCAGTAGTATTTATAGAGAAAATGAGGAGGTGGAATGGGATAAAATATCTCCTAAGTTCAATTAATACAGTGCACTGTCTTTCAGCCTTTGAGGGGCTTAATAAAGAAGATTTTCGGTATTTCCCCTGTATTAATTGGTTTACATTAACTTTTAGGCTTGCTGGAAAGAATTTGTTGACTTCAAGGCTCCTTGTTATCCTTTCAATAACTTCGATTGACAGTTCACAATAAGTTTATGTGGTTGAATTCACTATTCAGCTGTATTGATGCAAAATATCTCCTGTCTGGTAATAACTTCGGCCTTCCTTTGTTTGATTTGAGGCTGTAGGTGGCCCTATGGCAGCTGGGGGATTCAATTAGCCCCTGATGTGGTAGTGTAGGCTCTCTGTCTGAGAAAAACACTCATGAATTTCTTCAAACTGTGTTTAGTTGGGAGGATTAGGCTTTTAATAATCCATTGTTGGCCGTAATCCTCCACAAATCTATCATTAATCTTCTGTCCTGGCACATTTTTGTCTTCGGCGCTAATACTCTCTAACTGTGCTTGATTTAATGTGTTTTTTTCTAGTGTGCAGGGTTGCGCAGGGATAGTATGGCATCAATGCCTCATGGATCATCGATGAAACGTGAATTTGAAACCCAGCGAAGGATTTTCTTTGGCGAATCAAAGGCAGGAGGATCGTCACCCTCTGCCTTTGAAATTTCTTCAGTCATGGCGAAAAAACCATTTAAACCCTGAAAAATACAAAGAACTATTTATAAAATCCTACATATATAGGTTTTTTGCTTCAGAAGGCACGTGGAGGGAGCATGGTCATTGGATGGCATCATCCAACGGTCGAGATTGATCGGGAGAAGTCATAGATAAGGTGGAAGAATAGTTTAAATCAGATCCGTCGATCACGTGGAGATCGACGGTCAGGAGCAGAGGCGAAATAATAAAGTGACAGGGTCACTTTATTGGAAAAAACAGAGAAAATAGGTTAAAAATTGGTGTGTGGGGTTCGGGATGATCGTGGGCCGTCGGATGAGATCGGCCCACACGATCAACGGTGAAGAAACAGGTGCCAATAAACCTTAAAAACACACCCAGACTTCAAAATTTAATTAAACCATGTTAAGAAAAGTTCCTGGGTCCGGTTTTGCTGACTGGACGAGAAACCACGGAGACCCGCCCCAATAGAAATTTTCCGAGTCGATGTCGATGTGGCATTGGGACCACCGGCACTAATGTGGACGAGGGGACTGGGCGATGAAATATGGGTCATCGATCTGCAGATCAAATCGATGGCGGAGATCCTTTAAACGCTACACCGTAGCCTGGTTAACTGTCGGGCATCTTAGGAGAGTGATCACTGTCCGATGAGCGGCTCCAGATCGGACAGTGAACGCCAATATCGCGTCGGGTCCACATCTAAACTTTAACGTGTGATGAGTGGCGGTTTTTTGAACAGTGCTCAGGACACGTGTCGGGCAATGTATAGAATCGCTGCCAATTGGGAAAAAACCGCCCTCCGCTTGAAGGCGGTGCGATGGATACCGCCTGGTTTTGGAATGGTGAGTGGTTGGCGGGGACCACCGGGGCAATGGGTTGCGCGTCGTCGATCTGCAGATCAGATCGACGGTGGAGAATGATTCAAACTCTGTACTGGCGGTAACCTTGTAATATAACAAAACCTGACAATTTTATATATAAATGAAGGTTTAAACTTTGGGCAGACATATATATTTCGAAGCGGATAGGCGCCCGACTGCAGGGCTGCGGATTATATGGAAAACCATATGACCGGGGGTTAAAGAAGGGGGGCTAATTGCAATTGGAGAATGCGATAAGCGCTTAGAAGACTAGCGCTCGGTCCTAGCACCTGGGCGTATGGTGGGGGGGGTTAAAGACTTAGCCCAAGGGGGCTTAAGTCCAAAATTTATAAAAAACATGATTTTCATGGATTTTCAATGAATTGCAAAGGTTTTGAGGGTTTCGATAAGGCAAAGAAGGAGTCTTTAAACCTTATCAAAGGGGTTTTGATGAAGGGGGAGGGGGGAAAGAGGAAAATGGTGCTTGCAGTAGTTTTTTCTCATGTAATGACAGCAGAATTTCTGAGTTGAAAAGGGGAAAATCAATGACGATTATCCAAAGGATAGGATATTATCAAAAGACTTTAAGCATCAGCAATTTTAGCAATGAAATTGTTTCTTGAAGGCTATCCAACATCATTTAGCCACCATTTGATATGACAAAAATTATGGGTGGCTAACAGTGGCTCCACTTGGTGATGGTGCCTTTTTTAAGGCATCAAGAATTTCAGACTTGCATTCTCTAGGAGGCTGATCAGTTGCCTCATCCATTGGGTTGCCTTCCTTTCTGTAGATGATCCTCTTTTGCTCTGAAACATATTAGCATTCATGGATTAACAATGGAAATTCATCAATACAACCTGTCTAGCTACCCAATCCTACTAATCTAACAATTTTTCTTCTTTAGAGTGCACTTGGATTGGCAAACTCTTTCACAACATTTTATTCTTTTTTGAAAGCAGGAAATCTAATCTATTTCTACTTCTTATTTCTCCATGGACTCAGATTAAACAGTTGACCCCACATGATTCTCTATCTAATCTACTGTCTGTTTGGGATTAAACTGTCCAACAAACTTTATTCTCTAAATTCTACAACAGAAATTTAAAAACCGTCAAGTCAAGATTAAGCTGTTTGACTTGCTGTGATCTATGGCATAAAAACAAGCTGCACATAGACATTTATTTTGCAGAAAAATTTAAGCAAAAATGGAAGGTTTGAGATCTGAGATTTTAAAATATTTCCTTCCTCTTTTCTACAGCTCTGTTTTGACCCTTACTTGAGCTATCTTTCCTTTGCTAACTGGTTCAGATTTTTAGCTGATTAGAAACAGATTTTTACATCTTTTGACCCAGAACTTGAAACAGATTTGAGTCATTTTCTCTCTGGAAACTCAGGTTCAGATTTTGAGCATGTTTGAACCTTTAATTTCTAGCCTAATCTAGCTACTAATAAGCCAAGATTAAAAAGTTTGTCAAATCAAATTCACTATCCTATCAGCAGAAAATTTAAATCTAATTAGTCAAGATTAGGTTGTTTGACTAATTAGAAGTGTGTTTTCAGGAGTGGCATTTAAGCTTGCACACTTTCAGATTTGTTTCTCTTTTTGGTATGGGGCTATACCTTTCTTGTTTTCACAATCTACCCTCTTTTCTTTCTTCCTCTGTTTTTGTATTTTTTATTTTCATAACTTTGAATGCAATGTTAAGACTATGATATTTACAATGGTAAAATAAAATGCTTTAAAACTTATGATTTTTGGCAGAAGCAATGCTTGAGCATTCTGCCATTGACAGGAACTCCATACAGATCTTCTCCATTCAATTCCTTTAAGAAAAATGCATTGTGACCCCTCTCGGCATGTATAATATATGGCCCTTTCCACAAGTTCTCAAACTTGCCATGTTTTCCCTTCTCTTCTCTTCTTGAATCCCATTTAAGAACAACATTCCCAACTTGGAAATTGTTTGCCTTAGTCCTCTTATCAAATATCTTCTTCATATTTTCTTGGACTAACTGTGTTCTTTCATAGACTTCCTCTCTGGTCTGTTGTAAATGGATTGTTTGGTTGATTCTTCTCTGCATATCATTCTCTTCAATCTGCACTTCTTGAAGGAGTTTCATGACTGGAACTCCTAATGAGGTGGGAAAAACTGCGTCCATACCATAGACTAGCTGATAGGGGGACATGTTTATTGATTTCTTTGTAGTTAACCTATCAGCCCATAAGGCATGAACCAGTTTACTGTGCCATGATTTCTGATTTTGTTCCAACAACTTTTTAATGATATTGATGAGGCTCTTCTTGGAAGATTCAACTAATCCATTTCCTTGGTGATAGTAAGCAGTGGAATGGCCCAAGGTTATGTGGTATTTGTAACATAAGTCAACCATCTTTTTAGACTTAAAAGCAGCAGCATTGTCTGTTATGATTTTTCTGGGACAACCAAATCTGGATAGGATATTTGTTTCAAGAAACTTGATAATGACAGAGTCATTAGCATTTCTGGAAGGTATAGCTTCTATCCACTGGGTAAAGAAGTCAGTGGCTGTGAGGATCCACTTATGTTGAGCTGAGGAGGATGGGTGAATTTCCCCAATGAAGTCTAAACCCCATTGTTGAAAAGGTGCCTCAACTCTGATGGGATGTAAGGGTAAGGGAAGGAGTTTTCTTTTGCCATCAAAAATTTGACACTTGTGGCAAGATATGACCAACTTCTGAGTGTCTCGGAAAAGGGTAGGCCAATAGTAACCAGATCTAAGAATTTTGTTCGATGTGGCCTTCTAGTAGAGGTGTCCTCCACATTCTTCGTCATGCAACTCATGCATGATTTTTCCTGCATCATCTTCAGGTAAACATTTAAGCAAAATTCCAACAGCATTTTTCCAATATAATATCCCATCTACGATGCAGAAACTCAAAGCTTTTTGTTTCAAAAATCTAGCTTTAGTTTTGGATAAAGAAGGAGGGGCATTTAGATATAAAAGCACATAAGTAATGTCAGCATACCAAGGAGAATTCAGAAATGTTTCTTCAATAAAAGGAGCAGTGGATTCTTCTATTTCTTCCAACACATCTACCATGTTGATGTCTAGTGCTTGGAAGTTAGACTCAGCCATAAGTTTTGCTAACTTCTGCTCTTTAACTAGTTTGGTGGGCCTGATTTCTAAGTCATATTCAAGAATAGTTGCAATCCATTTTCCCCTTTTACCATCAGGGTCTTGACTTAGAATGTCCTTGACAACAGTATGTGGAACAAAAGAAATTATGTGAGAGTGTAAAATATAGACCCTAAAGTATTTTAATGCTTTTACCAATGCTAAGGCTTGCTTCTCCATGATGTTATATTTGAGAGGAGCATCTCTTAAGGCCCTACTAAAAAAGGATATTGGTTTTTCTTGCCCTGGATCATTATTTTGAAGTAATACTGTAGCTATTGTATGTTCAGATGCAAAAGAAAATATGTAAAAGTCTTTGTTGAAATTTGGGCTAATCAGGACTGGTGTTTGAGTAAGAAATTGTTTGACCAGTTCGAATGATTTTTTAGCTGGTAAAGTCCATTTTACACCGACATTTTTCTTAAGCATGTTTTTAATGTTCTTCAATAGCTCCGCAAGATTGGGGATGAACCTCCTTAGAAAATTAATATTTCCAATGAAAGATTGTAATTCTTTGAGGCTTCTTGGATGGTTGATCTGCAATATGCCATCTATCCTTGTAGGGTCTATTTTGATTCCCTCTTCTGAAATTATATGGCCAAGAAGTTTACCTTCTTGGAGACCAAAGAGTGTTTTCTTGGGATTCAATGACAAGCCAAATTTCCTACACTTCTCAAAAACTTTTCTTAGGTGAATCAAATGTTCTTCATCAGTTTTTGAGAAAACAGTTATTTCATCAAGGTAAATGATTATGAAATAGCTAATATCTTCAGAAAAGGCTATGTCCATGGCCCTTTGGAAGGTGGCCCCTGCATTCATTAATCCGAAAGGCATTTTGACATACATAAAGGTGCCCCAAGGAGTGGTAAAAGCAGTTTTGATTTGATCACTTGGGAGCACTAACACCTGGTTGTAGCCCAAGAACGCATCTAAGAGGGATATCCTTTTTGACCCAACTACCCTTTGAAGTATATGGTCCATCTTGGGTAAGGGGGATTTTCCCTCAAATGGATTTTATGCTAGATGATGCTGGTATCATACGATTTTAGTTCCTTGTATCCCCAAGAAAAAACATCTTTAAACTCTTTGAACAGCTCTATGTACTGCAATTTGATGTGAGCTGGGAGAGTGTTGGACAGCTTGATCATCTTGGGTTCTGCTAGAGTGCCTATTTTATGCTCTTCTATATTTTTTTCCACCGGCTCCATTTTCAGTTCTTTGGCTACATCGTTAAAATCAAAAAGGTGTTCTAAAGGTGCTAGACCTCTTGGAATTTTATCATTTTTCATTGTAAAACTTCCAAGTCTTCTTGGTCTACACTTTCAGTTATCTCTGCTTCAAAAGGATTCTCACAATGATTTCTATCAGCAGTATATGTCATTTCAACTTCTGGGATTTGTTCAATATACAAGCAATTTTCTTTATGGCTGGTTTTTGATATTGGTATGCTGAAATCATTTTCTTATTTCAAGAAATCATCTATGTGTTTGTCGGAATCAAACACTTGCCAATGATCTTCGTTATCAGGCACAACAGGCCTATGTTTTACCTTCACACTGAGTTGTTCATTTATTTTAGGTATGTGGAAATTGCTGGCATTGAAAGCGAGTTCATTTGCTAGATGATTCAGTTCTCTTGGAATGAAAATAAGTTCATACTTTTCAAAGGTTTTCAATAGATCAAGGGAAGCATTTCGATATTCCCTAAGCCTTGGATTTTTAGCTGAGTATTCTCCTTTGATTTGTTTTATGATAAGTTTAGAATCTCCTAAGATTAATATCCTCTGGCCTTCTAATTGTTTAAGCAGTTGTAAGCCTAGGAGAATTGCTTCATACTCAGCAATATTGTTAGTGCATGGGAAATCCAATTTGTATGAAAAAATTTGTTTTGTATTTTTAATCCACACACCTGCTCCTGCACTTGTTTTTTTACAAGATCCATCAAAGTTTATTTTCCAAAGTATGTCATCCTTGTTTTCATTCTCTCATTGCTGTTTATTTTCAATGTTTTGCATTTGATTGAGGGGAAGATTGGATTGTTCTGGTGAACTAATTGGGTCCATGTTTTCCTTATTTTGTTGAGTGATTTCATCTTCGTTACATAAGATAAAAGAATCTAAACTTGATTGAATAGAATAGATTGGAGATTTTTTTGGTTTGTCTATGTTGCTCACCATGTATTTCATGTGAGATTCCCTATATAGTCTTTTTTTTTGATTAAAAATGGGAATGGTGACATAATACATGTCCATTTGAAGGCTTCCCTGAAGTTTGGCTCCCCAATATCTTGATAAGAGCATGCCATACTTAGGGGGAATGTCAGCTACAACTATGTCCATGATGAAACTCTTAGCAGGGATTTGGGATAAGTTTATACACAAATATTTGATTAAACCCAAACATTTGACTCTTCTTGAGTCAAAGGAATACAAGTCTTTGTATGGTTTAGTAATTTCTAAGCCTAAGCTTTCCATCACTACCTTGGGCATTATATTGTGTGAAGCTCCTGAGTCTAACATAGCATTGTGTAAAATTTTCTCATGTATGTTCAAGCTAACATAGAAGGGAGGGACAGCTCCTTCTTCGTATTTTCCTTCAACTTCTGGACCAAACAACAACTCAGGTTTGTCATCTGTCAAGTTTAAGGTGTCAGTATCACTTCCTAAGTTCAAAGCTTTCAAAACTTGGTTTTTGTACACCTCTTGGGTTACTAGTTCAGCTAGGGGGATGGTAATTTTTATCTTAGCAATCTCTCCCTTAAGGCTAAAAGGAACAATTTACTTGTTCGTATTTACATCTTTTTTTTCAATTGAATTCTTTTCAGCGATTTTGATTTGCTAAACCTTGTTTGGACTGGTAATTAGGATAGTTTTATTAGGACCACTAGTTGACGTGCAAGGGGTACTCTGTTCAACATTTGGCTGGACACTTTTGTCTTTGTTTAAGTCTGGTTTCTTGGTCAAAATGTTGGTTTTCTCTCCTATCTTCCTGGGCTGAGTTTCTGTGTTTTTCTTGATAATAGAATTAGTGTTTTTGTCCTTTGAATTATCTATGTTCCCCTTGCTCCTAAGATCATACTGTTTGTGTACCTCCATGATTGCATTTTCAAACCCTAGTCTATAGTCATTAGAATCTTCATAGGTGTTTGTACTGTGATCAGAGAATAAACCTTGTTCTTCTTCAGTGAGGAAAACATCATCCCCACTGTCTGATCCAATCAAGTTTACATGAGATTCTTCCAATCTTTCCAACTCCCTATCTTCCTCATATTGATCTATATAGTTCTGTTGAAAGGGAGGTCTAATCTGTTGGTCACTTTCTTTTTTCTTATCTTGATTGCTTTCTCTTCTATAATTCTGATTTCTATTTCTGTTTTGGTTATTTTGAGGTTCTCTTGGTGGCACTCTATCATTTAAGTTGATCTTTTCAAGCATCCTCTCCATCACCTTCACTAGGTTGTCCATTTTTGTGTCAGAAGTTGAGGCTGAGGGTAGTAGGTCATCTTTATAAGTTACCCTCTTCTCTGATCTCAACCTATTTCTTTTCTCAATTATGTTTGCTTCTACGCTCACAGCTCCTTTCTGCATGTCTTCTAAGGTTAAGTAATCCCTATCCCTTAACTGATACATCATGTCAACATCAAGGCCCTCGGGATATCTTACTAAGGCCATGCCTTGATGAGGCTTCATGTGAGGTGGAAGAGCATTGTAAACGCTATTGAACCTAGTGGAGTAATCAGTAACACTCTCCCCTTGATTTCTCTTGAGGCTGCTATACTCTGCTATTATTTGGAGAGAATTCTTTTTGAGTTCCCATTTGTTGATGAATGTTTGATGCAAGGCGGGGAGATCATTTATGTTGTTAGGAGTTAAGTTTTTAAACCATTTCTTTACATCTCCTCTGAAACTTTGGGCGAAGATCCTCATCTTCACAGTTTCTTCTTCTATCTCCATGTAATCAAATGCATCTTCCATCCTATCTACATGATGTTGAGCTGTTGTAGATTCTTTTCCAGTGAAATGAGGGATTTTGGACTGGTAATCATTTGGTAGGGGAAGTAGAGGTTGTGGTAACACTAATGGGGCATACCATGTTGCCATATTTGGAAATAAGGGTGGATTTACAAGAGGTGGATTTGCAACAAGGAAAGTGGGCTGCAATGAAGTGATTTGAATAGTGGATGTTGGATGAATAGATTGTTGAGCTGATCTTGGGTGAGAGACAACTAAATTTAGAAGGAAATGTAAATCAGGTGGTGTGGTTTCTCTACTAACAAGATTTTCACTTTGTTTTTGGGATGAAAGTGAAGACTCGGAGTCTATCTGAACTATATCATCAAGCGACCTAGTTCTAAAAGGATTTCTTAAGTCGACTTGTGATTGGTGTAGAGCTGCAAGATTTTTAGGAAGTGAATTAGTTCTCAAGGGTGATCTGAAAAAAGTTGAAAATTTAATCTTAGGAAACTCCCTAAGTATACTCTCAGGGTTTTCAACTATTTCCAGCGGGTTTGGGTCAGGGAAAGCTCTAGTATCAATCTTTCTAGGAGCCACTATGCTGTGTTTTTCGAACCTAGCTAAAAGAAAAGTTTTGACCAAGTATGACAATATTTTTAAGAGGCTAACTAATATTTTTAAAGGAAGAAAACTTTAATCTTAAAGCCTTCTAACTAATTTTGTATGATGTTATAAAGATTATCATGGATCTTCCCAGTGGATTGTAAAGGTTTGTTTTGTGGAGTCACCAGGTGGAAATTTTTAGCTCTTTTGGAGTTAAAAGGTTTTATGGTCCACCACCAAGTTTATTATGAAACCAAACTGAAATATTTTTGGGTTTTTCTGAGTTTCTCGATCTTATAGGTTATGAGAGTGTCCTAAATCCGACTTAACACTTAGCTAGGGTGTCAAAACATACAGAGTTCACTCTTATGGCTTGGTAACTTATTCCTTCAAGGTTTGATAAGGTCTTACGGGAATCCTAAGGGTTACTTAATTTGTCACTGATTCAATTAAGTCCTATCATGATTACCATTTGTTGGGTAGTGCTTAAAGAAGGTTACTTATGTTATACTAGACAGTGAGTGTTTAATTTTGAAGATTTTACTCAGGGTCCCACCGTGATCGCCATTATGTTGGTGTCCCGTGTTTTGATAGTTTGGAAAATCAAAAAGACAAGGCAACATCGGAACCAATATTTAGAGTTCCGGGATCTAGTCCTCCTGTTCTCGGAGAGGGATCTCTCAAATATTTTGTTTTAGAAAAGGTTTATATTGTGTGCTTTGGAAATTGATTTTTAGACTAGTTATTAAGTGCGTGTGTTTGATTGTTTTTTTTAGTTGAATTGATACAACAGGGATATGAAAGGTCTAGGAAAGGTAGGTAGAAAGAGGAAGTATTAGCTTCATTGGGAAATGGAGTCAAAAAAGAGGTCATGACAGACTTATCAATGGATATGGGATATCGGAGGGCAAATCTAACTAGGCCGCAGGGATCCTTTGGTTTTGAAATGAGATGGACATCAATGATTTGGAAAGAGAAGTTTAATTCTCAACAAAGGGAATTTGAAAACATAACTTGAACAATAAAGAGGAATTTGATAGACAAGGATGGCCATGAATTCCGCAAACCATACTTTAAGCAAATAATGAATTCAAAACAACTTTTTAAAATGAAATCCAAGATTCGGGGAACACCTTATTTCCCCAAATATTTTATTTCAAATTACATAGAAAACATAAAAGATTCACCGATAATTGCGAGTCATAGAAGAGGGAACACCTAACACATCTATGATTACAACTATAAAAGACCTTTAAGACAACTATTTCAGCAACGAAAAAGGGCAAGATCGAAGAGACCTCCTTGGCTCACTATAAACGAAATAATTCAAAGGGAGACTTCAATAACGACCTTTAAGTGGCAAAGCAGACAAGTAGGGAGAACCATAAATCATGCTGAAAACCAAATTATTCGAACTATCATAGAAATAGACAAGCATGAGGACTAAAGAGAGATATTATAGACTCTAAAATACCTCAAAGCAAAAAGAAAAACATGAAACAAAGTGAAGGATGAACAGGTCTAAGGTGCTTCTAGGAGTCATTTCTTAGCCTAAAACTTTCAACCCTATCGTAGTAAGAAATTATGGAAGAAAATGAAAACAAGAGAAAAACATTAAATAGTTTAGAATACTTCACCAATAGCCAAGCTCATGGATCCAATGATAGAGCCTTCTCAAAAACAAGCATGCAACAACATCATCAGTGGCTTCCAAGACTTCAATTTCTTCTTCAACTTCAACGAGACTATGTATTATTTCGTAGAGTTTCATTATTACAACTAGTGATCAAAAAAACCAAGAAACCAACAATTTCTCATCTTCTACAATAGTATTTATAGAAGAATGAGGAGGTGGGAGAGGATGAAAGATCTCCCTGAATAATTAATACAGTCTTTAAGGCTTCTCAGCCTTTGAGGGGCTCAATAGAGAAGCGTACAGATATTCTCAATGTATTAATGGATTTGCATTTAAGATTTAAGCTCGGTGGGAGCTTTTGTTGACTTTTAAGGTTCCGTTCCGATGTAATAACTATGTTGATATTTCTACATTAAATTCCCTTAGCAGAATTAAATCTTTGGCTACGCCGAGGCAAATATCTTCGTTTGATCAATAACTTCGGCCTCTGTTTGAATGCTTTGAGGCACATGTGGCTTTGTGGTAGTTGGGAGGAATCAATTTGCCTCAAATGTGGCGAGTGGAGGCCTTTTCGCTCGTAGATCTTTATGATTTTCTTTAATTATGATTTAATTTGGAGGATTAGGCTTTTGATAATCAATATTAGCCGTAATCCCCCAAATTTGTCTTTAATATTCCGTTCGTCGTGTTCTGTCTTCAACACCGATACTCTTTTAATTGTGATTTAATAACACCGTGTCTTGTTGATGTGCGAGTCATGCGGGGGCTCGTATGGCATCAATTCCTCATGAAGCATTGACGAGATGTGGAAATTAAACCCATATATGGTTTCCCTTTAATGAATCAAAGGGGTGATAATTTGTCACTCTCGACCTTCGGCTTTTTCTTCAATATAATGGAAAACCTTTAATCTCTCGTAAAATACACAAATGTTATAAAATCCTGCGTAGTGGGTAAACCGGCTTCAATGGTTGTGGGGAAAAAGCATGGGCATTGGATGGCAAAATCAAATGGTGGAGATCAACTAATATAAGGTTAAAAGAAGAGCGAGAGGAAGAATAAGTCGGAACCGTCGATCGCGCAATGATCAACGGTGGTGAATACGTGCCTAAAATCCTCTTGGTGGAAGGCGAAGGGCGATGAAACCATGAGGAAAAAATGCAGGGATCGTCCGATCCGGACACGTGGATGGTCCGGATATAATCGGAAAGAACAAAATTGGCGAGGAAAAAACAAATGTTAAAAACACACCCGATGAAAAGATCCGATGCGATTAAATGTAGACCGTCAATCGCAGATCGGATCGATGGTGGGAGATGCATCGGGAGATCGCAATCGACGGTTTTGAATAGAACCTTTTAATCATGCCAATAGAAAAACTCGATGCGATGATTTTGGGGGCATCGATCGCGCATCGGATCGACGGTGGGGGATGGATTGGGGAAACGCAATCGGTGGGCACCGTGCGCGGGCTTAAACCTTTGTATTTTTCCAATGCGATGGAGGAAGGCTCATGCGATGGTGCAATCGAGTCATCACAATTGGAGGTTTCAAAGAGGCACAATCGGAAGGAACTTTGAAGAAGTTTCGATGCGATGGGCGAGGGAAAACGCATCGACCGTTGATGTGTTTTAAAGGATCAACGGTGGAAAATGGTTTAAAATGATGAATGGGTGGAACCATTTGTGACATAGAAAAAAATGGATTTTTCATGAAATTCAAAGGAAAAAATCATCGTGAAGGGCTTATATTTATAAGGTTAAGTGCCCGATTGCGGGGCTTTGGGTGTTGCGGAAAACAAAAAAGGGCCTAGGGCTTATATAAGAGGGCCAATCACAATCGAAGGTCAAGGTTCGGTCTTTCAATCAACCCATTGGGTTTTGCGATGTGATTAGCACCTAAATGATTTGGCGCCCGGTTCCAGTGGCGGGGCTCATGGAGGGGAAGTGGTTTAAGGTTAAGCCCAAAGGGGCTTAGACCCATTGTCAAAATACTTGTTTTTTAGGACATTTTCAAGATATTTAAAAGGATTTTGAGGGTTCCAATATAGTTCAAAACGAGTTTTAAACTTTGTAAAAATGATTTTCATGAGTGGAAGAAGGGGAATCATACAAATAGAGAAATTTTATGAAGGAAAAAGGGGAGAAAATGGAGGTTAGCTTTTCAAGTGAGGAAAGGGAGAAAAGGTGATTTTGCTGCAGTTTCTTCTCATGAAATTAGCAGAATTCCAGAGTGAAAATTTTTCATGGTAGGGAAGATTTTGGACAGAGGCATGAAGCCTTCAAGAGTCTTCAAGGGATAACACTTTTTTGCAATAAAATTTGTTCCTTGAAGGCTAAAAAAAAAAATGATTTAGCCAGCATTTGATATAACAAAGCTTATAGTCGGCTAACACATATAACGACCCTACATATTTTGTACATTATTTTACCATAGCAAGTGTGTTTTAACCGTGTTGTAGCAGATCTTACGGCATTTTTGTATTGTGATAGCAACTCATTTGTGGAGTGATTGTTTAGGGGGAGGCTTGGTCCTTCATTTTACATGGTTTATGTGTCACTATTTATGATGATTTTATGATATAATACATGATGTTTTGTCTCCATAGTGGTCTCCAATGTTCATAAGTTGATTTACACTTCTATTTTCAGTTTTTTGTTCATATATTGTTGCATTCCCCATTCGGGAATATTACGAGTGGTATCGAAGCATAATATTGGCTCGAGCTTGTGCATTCAGCCCAATATGTCACCATGAGGAGAAGCTCTTCACCGAAGAGGAGATGTATAGAAAATAAAAAGAAAATAAAAGAAAATAAAAAAAACAAACAAAACAAAAACTCCATTATTTGGAGGAAGAGAGGAGGAGGAGCTCTCAAATATTATATTTCAAACTATGCAAAATATCGGGGGAGATCTCAAGAATATGAGAAGAGAGAGAGAATCTCCAAAAACGGTTTTGATCTAAAGCCAACTCTAGATTTTCACATGATGAGTGTGAGCATGCAGCTACACACCATGTTTCATAGCACGATCATATGGACAAATCTGCTATGAGGGAGAGGGAAGAAGAAGAAAATCCTATGAGGGAAACTCTTAGGGATTATCCGCAAGAATATGAATCTTAGACTGCGAATTTTAGAGATCATATCACTTTCCAATATTTTTTGCAAGATCAAGGTGGAGAGGAGTAAGCGAGCATGACCTGGGTATATTTTTTTTCTATCCACTTTTTTATGGATCACCTAAATGTTCATCTAGAGCTTTGGTGGAGGAGCTAGACACCTACTTGCAACAACACCAATTTTATGAATATGAAGCCATTAAAGTTGAAACGCTTCATTTTCAAGGTAAGGCCTATGCTTGGTGGATATTTGGGTATTTTTCATTAATAAATGCAAATACTTCTTCTTATGCGAGGGTTCACTAAGACATTAGTGGAAATGTTTGATGGAAAACATTCCGAAACATCATTAGTGGAATTAAACAAACAAAAAAAAACAAAACCTTTTCATATGTTGGAGGAATCTATACACCCTACTCCACTTCAGAAAAACTCTTGAAGAGGCTAACATCTTTCATAATACCTTGCTTGAGGCAAGACCTCTATCTCATATTCTTGAACAAGAGGGCATGGAGATCCCTTTTCCAAAAGAGGATCCGATTATTGGGGGCAACAACACGGTCACATATAGAGCATATCTAGAACCTCATGCAGAGGTAGATGGAGCACTTGCTCCAACCAAATGGATTCTTGTATCATTGCAAGGAATTCCCAAAGATCTCATATATGGAGGTCAAGGCACAATCAATGAAAAAACATGATTGTGAAACATTGCGAGATGGAAGGAGAAGGTAGGGAGGAAGGTCAGGCATCACTTGATGAGGATCACACACCCATATATATTTTAGAGAATTAATGCAAAGAAAAGGCGAGAATGATTTGCACTTTGAGGGTAGGGACAAATTTTGTCCATCGATATGTGTAGTCTACTCTTGACATTGATGTCTCATTACATGGACGCATTCCACTAGGGAGACCACCGGAATAGGAGATGATGAGGAATGCTTCACATTGGATAACACCACTCTTATATCCCGGAGGGGTGGATACTTTGGAGGGGTATATTATAGTGCATAGAGTTTGACGTAGACTCAAGGAGGAGGGAGACATTCTCCCTATTTTCAACATCACCCACTCTCACTATATGTACAACGCTAATAGAAGTTGTTGGAGTGATGGGGGATGGCACCTTCATGGTGAAATGGAGCTGATCCATGGATTTGGAGAAACAGAGTGTACTTCCTCCAATGAAGGAATTCTCCATACATTGGAGTAGATGGATGACACTCATGCTTACATTGGCCAGGATTAGGAGGTTCTTTTTGGATGGTAGCTTCTCATGGGAGGCCAACTTCCAAAAGGCAACACTTCTATTTGAGAATGAGCGATTGCATGATGGGAATGGTAGAACTTTAGAGGATGACTTTGGCATATAAGATGTCAAAGGAGAAGACAACAACATGTGGGGAGCTTCACATTTAAGATCTTCAACGTTGTCTCTTAGGATGATTGATCCATATTGGAGATCTTAACTCTTGGTAGAGTACTCCAAGGATCTTAGTGCTTGCATGATTCATGATGACTTAGAGGGAGATGATAGATACATGGTGGTTGGAGAGCTCATCTATTCTTATGGTAGAGTCTTCTTGACTAGAGTTTATGAGCTCAAGAGTAAGCTACTACATGTATCACATGTGGGCTTTCTTTCCATGCACATTGATGCATTTCATTCTTTGATGGAGGAGTTCACTTGGGAGGGCATCCAGCATGATATATTTCAGCATATGGAGAGATGCATAGCTCAAATGGTGATAGAGAGGATGTCACAACCACTTCCCTACTCATTGGGGGGTGAGGGAGACTTTTCAGTTGAGCCATTTCAGCTCAAGGACCAAAGTACATGGTAGAGAAGGTACATATTTGCATTATGATTTACACTTATTTACTTTATATGAGCAACATGTTGTATTAGGGAGGGTCACTACTTCTTATACATTATATTATGATGTACTTGAGGCCAAATTTAGCATTGAGATTGGCTATCTTCTTGGTGGTTTGTGGGGGAAGCCACATGATTCTTGGTGTGCACCATTGACACCACATTTTACCTTCATGATCCTATCTTATAGGATGATTGTGGTGGAAAAAAAAGTGGCTAGAAAATAACTTGTTATGATTTGATTTGAGGCAAGTAGGTTATGCACTCGTCGGTTTCATGTGTGGAACTATGATCAACTTTCCGGTTGTCATATGGCAACTTGTTTTTCATTGGTTTTTGCTTCCATATATTGATGATGTTCCTATGTTCATGGGAAGCTTTGTTTGGAGAGTGGGAAAAGAGTTAGAGGTGCCCATTGGGGGTATGATTCTCCATACTTTACATGCTGCATGTTTTAGGAGAAACAATGGGCAAACCATGATTGCCATACTACATTCTTTTCTTCATGTGGGAGGAGCCATTTGGAGAACTTGAGTTTTTGGAGGAGGCACTTCATGGCTGAATTGGTTGGTGGGGTAACTTGGGCCATTCTTGGAGGCCATGTTATTTCAGCTCGAGATCAGAAAGCAACCCCATACATACCATAAATGGAGAGAGAAACAACTTGGGTGGAAGAATCTAATCTCTCCATGCAGCCCAAATACATTGCATGAACTCAGGGGTTGAGGATTGTTTTGATGAGGTACCTAGAATGGCTCATTTCATCCGGATGATAACATGGGTTTGGAAGTTTATCATTGAGAATGAGATCCCATATGCTTTTAATAACTCCTACCTTGAGCAGGCCATTGGAAAGTAATAAGGTTTTGAATTATACCTTCCACCTTTTCATGATGTGAGCCATTTGGTTTTGCATACTTGGGAGGAAACATTGGAGGGAAAATTTATTGTAGATTGTTTTGAGCAATGGTGGGGACTATTGATGAGGAGGCCACAAGAGGATGAGGGGAGGAATTTTTATCTCCTTATACGAGTTTCTTAAGGAAAAGAAAAATTTTTGGAGGGGGAGGGACTGTAATATTCCAAAAATTTAGCCTTAAGAAAAATGGAATATTATAGTTTATTTTATCAGTGAGGGTAGGTCAATAAATGGGTGTGAAGGCCCATAAGTCTCCTAAGAAGCAATAAAAAACACTTCTATTGTAAAAGGAGATCCTTTTAGAAGGTAAATAAAGCATGTCCAAGTGTGAACAGGGGGTTGGATCATATTGATTCGATCAACTTTGACCAATTCAACAAGTGTTGTCATGGAGAAGTGGAGATTAAATGAAGAATAACACGGTTTTGGAGGGAGATGTATCTCATGAAGGAAATGACCTAATTGAGTGGGGCCAAGGGAAAGAAAGCTCATATTCTATTTAAGGAAGAGGATGGTAGCCATATGGATTCATGTTTTATATTATTATTTTGATATTGGTCTACTTAGACTTTTTCTTCCTCTTATTATTTAGCGAGGTTGTTGTGTTGTTTAGCACTGGGTGTTCCCGAGCGGGAATCCCACCTCCTTCCTTGAGATGCCTCTTGGAAGAGTATTGTATTCATTTCCACATTCATATTTTCATTCCAAGCTACATCTTTCTTCATCGGCGCAATTTCTATAGGTTATTGTGTTGTGTTGCGGTGGTGTTGCAAAGTGGAGGGGTTAGAAGGCCACTTTATGAGTTATTTTATCATAGGAGGAAGGTTTTCTTCTCTTGGGATATCATTTTGGAGATATCTTGGGCATATTTCATATCTTTGGCACTAGGCCAACTATTTCCCATCATTTCCAACGTTTTTCTAGCTAGGGATTGTGTTATTTTGGAGGGAAGCTTCAGGTGAGGATCTTGTGGCTCCTTTGGAGTGTGTTCTTGTGATTGAAAGGTTCAAACTTTCATGGGAGGAGACCTTTGAGGGGATATACATCAGGTCTACAATATTTCAGCATTCTACACTCTTTTACTTCAGTTTTCTATGAATCTTTAGCCATAGGGCTTTAGATCCCATCTTGTATAGGGTGTATTTCTAAAAACCCTTTTCGAGTTCTTTATAGGAGTTTGTATTAAGCGTAGATCTGTATTGGGCATATATTTTGAGGCGTATAACAACCCTACATATTTTTCACATTATTTTTCTATAGCGAGCTTTGTTTTAAGCTCTAATTGTAGTAGTCTTCCAACATTTTTGTATTGTGATAGTAGCTCATTTATGAAGTGATTGTTTAGGGGGAGGCTTATTCCTTCATTGTACATGGTCTATGCCTCACTCTTAATGGTGATTTTCCGATATAATACATGATTTTTTGTCTCCATAGTGGTCTCCAATGTTCATAAGTTTATTTACACTTTTATTTCTATATTTTTGTTCATATATTACTACATTCCCCATTTGGGAATATTACAAAAATCCTACCGCACTCATACTATCGGGACCACTCCACTACTACTAGAGTTAAGCATGAGACAACACCGGGTTGCATGAGAAGGTAGCCCACATTCAAGTGCATAAAAGTGGGCATTCTATATATTTGAGGGTTCCCATCGGGGATGTCGAAACTAGATTTGGGGTCTAGGTGTTCCGCTCATATGGTGTGATGTCTACAACCGTGACCCCCCTAATAGTGTCCGTGATTTGAGGTATCTTTAGTTTCCATACTCTTAGGGACTTACACAAGGTGACCGGAATGGGCTGCCCTAGTACTTGACACATACATTCCTACTCTCTCTTCAGTCTTTGGGAGGGTACTCGTCTCCACAAGAGTGCTTACACCCATCGTCCGAGGTTTAGGGTGAATCTCTAGAGGAACCATAGCTCGTACATTTGACAAGCTCTCTCTGTATTCTATTGTGATACTCGGGTTTCATCTCCAACAAATGGTAGTACTCGAGACAGTGGTCTTACCCCTTCGGGTGCTTGATTGATTGATTTTTAGAAGTTCTTTATTATTTTTTAGGTGTGTGGCTACTATCACCGAGACTCGCATAATACATCACAAATAAATTTTGATAAAATTAACATGTCATCGTGGCATCCTTAGAACCTCGTAGTCTTTCTAGACAAGTAGCAAGGTCTCCCTCCATCGACACCGGGGGAGGACTCAAGTCTCGGTGACCCGAAGCACCTTCTCCGGAAGAGCGATGATCCGAGTGTTGAACATTGATTTTCACATTGATCCCTATCATACGAAGTTTCCAAAGGATAATTTCATCGAAGTATTCTTACCTCCTTACAATGCTCCTCCCACCGACCCATTGGGCCCATTGTTAGTTCAGAAACACTAGTGTGAGTCATTTCTTCGATTGCATCTACATCCATTTCACAACCGACAACCATAGGGTTGGTGCCGTTGGTGGCCAACTCGGTTCCACCACCATCTTTCATGCCATTTTTTAAGTTCGACGTAGCTCGATTGGCAACCCCAGTAGCGTGACCGTACCCGGTCCTAGTAATCCGGTCTATCACAACCGTAAGCATACCTCAAACCCTTCGGGATCCGCTCCTATAGTGACCGCACTTAGACCCATGTTTTCTCGCTCCCACTAGCGGGGCCACTTCGGTTCCTTTTCTAGAAACCCTTTTAGTTCGAACCCATTTCTAAGTTTAAACCCCTTAGCTATTATGCTAGGGGCTAGTTTCACCAATATATATATTCTAGGGGGCACCTCAATACCCCCTACATTCAATAGGACAAGAAGGATCTGTCAATTGTTAACACCATTCCTTGAAGTAGTAAAAAATTCGGGTATAGGGTTTATACCAATGGTCAACTATGCGAATAGTAGTATGAAACAATATAACTCTATCGCATCCATATGGGCGACCCCTTCCCCAAAACAAATTGGGGCAAGGGGGAAACTATTAAACTAGGGGCAACCAACATTTTTCCCCATAGTACAACATCCCCTATGGACGAGCAACCATACATCCCTACACCCCCAATCATCTGGAAAAGTTTATCAAAAAATTCCTACTTATCCCATTGGTAACACATTGATGAGTGGGCCCTATGGTCCAAATGGTTAGTGAACACCTCCTTGGATATACTCGAGAGGAAACCATTTAATTGACATTTTTTGTAGCATTAGACATCCCCAACCTTTACAAATTGACCAATGATCCTATCAACCACAACCCGCTCGGCCTCCAGTGATTGCGCAAGATTCCATCCGACATCCCTAAGTTCAAAGGGAAAGAAGGGGGAGGATCTGACCGCACACATCACCACATTTCATCTATGGTCTATTTCTAACTCCATGGTGGATGATAGTATCCATATCGGACTTTTCCCCCTGCACTCTCGGAGGAAACGCCGCCAAATTGTACATTGAGTTACCATGTGCTACGATCAATATTTTTGGTTCCTTAGCAATAGAATTTCTTAAGAACTTCCATTTACCTATCCGATACAAAATTTAAACTAACCTCTTAACCTCGTTGCACCAAGAGAACACCACCCATATCTCTGGAGACGTAGGTGGATGTTCATCAAAGCGCCAATCCCGAATCATCTCTTATCAAACTGGTTTTGTAAGTCACTCTTGCCACCCATTCCTAAAGACATTTTCTTGTCCGGTGTGGTCACTAAAGACCAATCCATTTGTCGTGGATAGCATCTTGATCTCATATGTTCACAATCTCACACACTCTGTATGAGTTACTCCCCCATGCCCTTGACAACTCGAATCCTCTTTCTACTCGGTTACCTAGAGCACATGTTAATGGTCTCGTTGGCACAACTTCCAGGTGGAGCTATAAAAAAATCGATGGGAAAGCTTCCCATCCATCTTCGGTCGCCTACGCCCCTACCCAATCAAATGCTCTTTCCACCGCCGAGGTACACTCTATGCAGTCTATGAAAAAAACTAGCAATAAGAACAACAAGAATAAGAAAAATATCGCTTCCTTCCGAGGAGCAGCTCCCATACCCGAAATTATCCCAACCGGAGAAATGCTGCTAAAAAACAACAAAGGAAATTCAAAACTAATGAGACTCCCTTTGCAAAATTTCTGCGAAGGATCACTTCACATATAAATTTCCTCAGCAGTAGGAATGCATATATTTTGTTACGCAAAAGGACTCCGGGAAGGACACCTACATTCCTTCACAATCCCTTCCCCTAATCCATAGCGAGAATGACAACACAGGGTTGAAAAACCTACCCCCAACCCCCCAAAAGGGGGAAACATCGGTACTCATCCTTCGGTGAAGGATCATCTGCCATTTATGGCATGGAGACCATTGAACTCAAAACCCGAGCTAAAAATCTATGGAAATCCAGGTCATTGAGGCTCAAGAACCTAGTTCAAGTTCGAATCCACCACCGCCTAACGATTTTCATATCGAAAGGCCCATTGATGACCCTATCACTCATTCCCCCAAAGGGACCCTTCAATGCATGACTCATAACACCTATTCGCGTGTTGCCCCGGAGCTACAACATTGTATAAGACTTGGTGCAAGCACCGTCAACCTATCTTTTACTCGAAGTGTTGCAAAAATTCCTAGTGCAAAGGAATGCTCTCCTTTCAGCCATTAGTGGAATTGATACCCAAGATTCTATGCTAGTCGTCTTTGACATGGAAAAATTCAAACCTCTCATTTCACACCAACTTTCTTTCTAGGTTCAAGTTGTGTCAAAAGGGAGACCAATCCATTGCATTGTCATAGATGAAGGTTCTTTTACATGCATAATGTTAATCGTGTGCTAGCTCGCTTTGGGTTCTCCCACTTTGTCTCCACTCGTTGAATTCCCTCAAAGCTTTCGATGCCCACACTTTCCTCCAAAAAGGATACCTTGATATTTAATCCATTACACTTAGTGGGAAAATGATAATTGTGGACATAGAATTCATAGATCATCATCCCCACTATAATATTTTTGTTGGGTCACGATTGGTCTTATGCGATGAATGCCATTTTCTCTTCGCTTTTCCAAGTCATCCTTTTTTCCATTGGATGGGAAGATAGTTATAGTGGACCAGCTATCCTTTTTTCACCCCCGATTATTTCGCATTACCTAGCAACATTGTACCCTTAGTAGGATGCATTCTCGACTCTTATGTCGATGTCGATACCCGGCCTTCTAAAGGCATCTTTGTCTGATGGTTTGTTTTTCTCTCTTACATCTTGAGGTTCCACACATGATTTCAATGATATCCACCATCTTGGATGGCTCTATAGATCACCCCGGATCCTACTAACACCTTCAGAAATTCATTCCTATGGATATTAGATGCCACTATCACCCGGATGAGTTGGCTTATCAAGCCATCCAATCAGCATTTGAACCCTACACTACTTTGGTTTCGACCAATGGTCCCACCCTCTCACCAACCAAAATTTCTTATAAGGATCTCCTTGATGAAGTCCCTACCTATGAATGAAGCTATCCGAGAGATCATGTCTCTACAAGATCGAAATTGGGGAGAGTTTCATCATTGTGCTTCGATGTTTGATTCGGACATAACCATTATCCAAATCTCATATTTCGACCCACCGAGATAATTCCCTTCACGGACGCAATTGCTAAAAATATTGATGGATAAGGGAACATGGGAAATCTTTCCAAGACTATGCTCATAGATATCTCAAGTAAAAAACGGGTAATGTGGAAAACATACCGATTGTAGCTAATTGTAGTTCCAAAGAAATTGCATGCTTCACATCCATTTTTTAAGGAGTTCAGTGATGTTTTGGCTTTGTCTTACGATGAAATTCCCCGCATAATTCCTTCTATAGTCAAGCACAAAATAAATATTTATGACAATGCCAAGCCTATCCAAAGCAAAAGGCTTTGACACCGTACACCCTCACAAATTAGTAGCTATCAAGATAGAAATCAAAAACCTCTTACATGCAAGTTTCATCTATCCCATTCCCTGGATAGAATGGGCATCCAATGCGGTTCCCTGTAGATATGAAATAAGGCACCATCGAAAGTACAGTGTTGATTATCGTGATCTCGAACATCGCTTGTCCAAAACACAATTATCCTACTATGTTCATATATCATATTCTCGACGATTGCACCAAATGTGAATATTTCTCCTTTATGGTTGGATTTTCGAGATATAATCAAATAGCGATTAAAAAAGGATGACCAATATAAAACCGCCTTCATTTGTCCTTGGGGCACATTTTCATATCATAAATTCCCATTCGATTCGAAGAATGCGGGAGAAATTTTTCAAAGGGCCATGGAATATTTGTTTCACAATATTAGACACTACCGTAAAATCTTATTTGGATGACCTTTTGGCTCAATCTAAATAATGAGCCCATCACCTTGCGCACCTTAAAGAAATATTTTCTTGGTGTAGGTTCTACAAAATACATTTGAATTCACAAAAGTGCATATTTTTTTTCGAGTCTAGATGTCTTCTTGGCTTCATTGTTTCCAAGAATGGGTTTGGGGTTGATCCCTATAAGGTTAATGTGATCATTAAATTACCTATGTCACAATCCATTCTGCAACTCCAAAGTTTGCAAGAGGAGGCATAATTCTTACATCATTTCATCGTAAAATATGTCGAGATGATGCAAGGCTTCATGTGCTTGCTCAAGAAAGGGGTACCATATGTGTGGGATGATCAAGCTCAATTGTTGTTTTACACCTTGAAATGGGCACTTGTTTCCATCCCACTTCTTCATCGCCCCAAACTATTCGCCCAACTTTTTTGTAGCCTCACCATCCTTGCTAGGCAAGGTTTTGGTTCAAGTTCACGATGACAATAGTGATCATGTGATATATTATCTTTCAAAAAGTCTCATTGGACCAAAATTATGATATTCACATGTGGAAAAAAATATCTCTCACGGTGGTCTTCGTTTGTCACCCGCCTTCGACAATATATATTGCTATGGGATACTACCATAATTGCTTTGGAGTATCCCATGTGACAAATCTTGTCTAGTTAGATAATTGGAGGAAAATATTCCAAACAGATTGTAATCCTCCAACAATTTGATTTGGTTTTTCACTATTTCTAAAGAAAAAGAGATCTCTATTCTTCATCGAATTACTTGTCGGACCTTCCAAGAGTTGACCCGAAGAAGTATCTCATGATTTATTTCCCCGATGAATCATTCTATCTAGTCGATTCTTCCGATCCTTGGTATGGAGACATTTTGGTCTACCTCCAAACTCAATGGTTCTTCCCAACTCTCATGTCGACGACCATAATCACATTCTTCACCAAGCGAAACACTAACTCATGCTGAATGGTACTCTATATCATCATGGTGTTGATATAGTTCTTCGACGTTGTCTCACTCTTAATGAGGCAAAACACGTTTTAAATGACTACCATCTTTGAGGCATGTGGCGGTCACATTTTTTAGCATAGCTACCACCCAGAAAAATCTGATGTGTAGGATATTGTTGGCCCACTTTGTTTAAATAATACATCACAATAGTCCAAAAGTGTCATCCGTGTCATATTTTTATGAAGAAAATGCAAACCCATCCTCGCCCCTCTTCATCCGATTATCTCCATTGTTCCTTTTGATAAATGGGGAATAGACTTCATCAAATGCAATCCCACTTTTGCTGATGGACACAACTAGTTCATAGTTGTGGTCAACTACTTCACAAAATGTGTTGAAGCCATTCCCACTTTTTTAGTCCGATGGAGAAACCGCCACTCTCTTCCTATTCAATCAAGTCATCTGTCATTTCGGTGTACTCGCCTCAATCGTCACAAATCATGGTTCACACTTTCGAGACCAAATGATGACAGCAGTTAACTTCCATGCTATATTTTCGACAATATTATTCTTCGTCATACTATCTACAAGCTAATGGTCAAGTTGAAGTCATAAAAAACGTCCTCAAGACCATGATTCGCTCGGTTAGTTGGAAATCATAAAATCACATGGCATCGGAAAAAATACTCGTGTTATGGGCATACCAAATGTCATTGAAAATTTCTACGGAGCTTCACACCATTCCAACTAGCATTCTATCCCGAAGCAGTTCTTCCAATCGAGTGTGAGATTTCATCGCTTAATCTAGTCGTTGAGCTCCTATGATGCAGGGGTATTAGACACTAGCCAACAATGTAGGAGGTTTTTTCCACATGTTGTGGCTAGGAGGGTTCGAAATCATTCGAATTGTAACATCAAGGTGTCAATCCATTAGCTACCTCTTTCATTTAGATCGGTTAGGATTAGTAGAAGTCGAATAGTTAGGGTTCAACCATCCGTCATGTTTTTGTTATTTGAATAAATTGTAATTAGGCTTTTGGTTTACCGAAAATAGTCCTCACGAAAGAGGAACCAAAGAGAAAAAATGTTGATGTATAAATGTAACCCCTCGATGGATTGAAAAGGGGAGATTCTCACGGTGAAGATTGTGTATGTGTTAAGCCTCTTTGCTCTTTTTTGAATATAATTCGATGTTTTGATCATCTTTGTGGAATGGTAGATATACCGTCTCGCGTGTGCATTAGTTTGATTCCGATGTATTTGAGCTTCCAACTTTGTGATATTCGATGTTTGATGAAGAATTTGCTTTCGTGTTGAACCCCCGAAAGGTTCTCTCTCGTCCATGATTGAGCATATTCTATATTAAGTCCTCGAGTGTTTATTGATGCGCACCCCTCGTGAGAAACTAAGCTGATTTTTTGTAACCTCGATACGGGCCTAGAATTGTGTGGCCGAAACGTTGGAATTCCGCAACACGGTGAGCCATCGAAGTGAAACCCCCACCGAAAAGAAATAGTTGTTCTAAAGTTCGAACTCTGAGTTGAGAACTAGAGTGAATCGAAAGGATAGTGTAAACCCAACGTAAACCAGATGGGTCACATACTATTTGAAAGCGGGATGTGGTATTGATCACACCGCTATTTGTGAGATAAGTTTAATTTTTCCAATTTGGAGCGATTCCATAGATTGGAGGACACGTAGCATAAGGTGGGACCCCGAAAACCGCATTTTCGCGTGCCATCGCATGTTAACGTTCGACCGAGGAGGGTAGTGCGATATCGACGAATGCCATCAATATAGAGGAAGTCTAATTGAATGGTGATCGCACTCGAAAGTAGCACGAAGGATAACCAAAGGTATAGTGCATGTATTTGATTGGGCCATTGATTATATATGTGGGCTCATGTACAAAGGTCCATTATAAGGGGTTTAGTCAAATTAAAGCTCGGGATACATATTTTTTCCAAGGTTTGAACATTCGAATGAGCATAAGAAGATAATTATATTTATATGACTGTGTGCGTGTGATAAAAGAACATAAGTGACAATATATATATAGAATTTTCACTAAGGCAACGTGGAAAGAGTCCAATAAAGAACCAGCTCTCCTGGGGGCCCGAAAGACCTTATTGTTGTCAATTGTGGTAGCAGGAGTCGTTGTTTTTAAGTTGTTTTTGCGGTGAGCTGACATAGCAATTCGAGTTGGTAGAGGTGTTGGTAGAAGGAGACCGTTACGATGCATTAGTGTTGGATACCTTACAGAGGTTTGAAGCTAGAATGGATGCCATGGAGCGAAGATAGCCTAGAGATCTCGAAGACATCGATGAACTTGAAATAGAAGAAGATCTGAAGAAAATGTCGAGATTCCTCTTGACTTGAGGCTCCTCGCAAATTTTCACGGGGGTCTCAGATTAAGGCCAATATTGAAGTATCAAGTTTTGCGGAGAGGAGTGAACCCGGAAGGAGCACGGTGGACTAGATTAATGAAATGAACAAGTGCTTTGACTATGAAGAAATGAGCGAAGATAAGAAGGTCAAGTTTGTAGTAACAAAGTCTGAAGGACATGTCCCGCGCTTTGGTGGGATGGAGTGAAAGCAAAAAGAAGGAGAGTTGGAAAACAACCTATCAAAAAGCTAGACTAGAATGATGGCTAAGTTAAAAGGTAAATTCTTGGCTAGTGATTATCAAACTAACATTGTTTAGGAAAATGCGAACACGAGACAGGGAGGTTGCTCGACAGTAAAGGAATACACGAGAGGAATTCTACAGAGTAAGAATAAGAGTTGGGAAATTTCAAGACACTCCGTGAGAAGATTTTCGAATATGTAAATGGTCTCAAGTCGGAGATCCAAGATGAGATTGGTCTCCTCGTCTCTAAGATAGTGGAAGAGGCGTACCGTATGGCCTTGAAAGCAGAGGAGAAACTCCCGAGGAAGTAGTACGCCAAAGGGAAAGGTAATTTCCGTGAAAAGTGAAGTCGGGTGATAGAGGAAAGTCTACTACACCCGAGGATGGAGCTAATAGTAGCTCACCTCAAATGCATCTACGAAAGAGGATGATGCAAGAGCGAGAAGGGGTTCTTATAGAGGAACAGGAGGCAAAGTCGGAGGGTAGAGGTAGAGAATTGAGGTGCTATAGATGTCGAAAGTGGGACATAAGAACTATGAGTGTCCGGAGAATGTGGGTGCTAGTCGAAAGAAATGATGTTGTTGCCCGGGTCAGAGAAGAGGCGAGAAATTGAAGAAGAAATTCTACCATAGAGGGGAGATTCCTTGGTGGTTAATAAGGTTCAGTTGAAAACAAGTCAAGGAGGCTCACTCGAGCCTCGCACAAAGGAAGAATTTGTTTAGGAGCATATGTAAAGTCCAAGGGAAATGCTACCAGCCTGAGTCAGCTGATAGTGGCGTGACCGACAATTTGGTTTCCACCGAGGTGATAGAGAAGTTGAGGTTGAAAGACAAGGGAGCATCCAACTCCCTACAAGGTAGTCCTAGCCGCATAAAGGGCATCAAATCGATTATAAAAGAATAGTGTGAGATAGAGTTGCAATGGGCAACTACAAAGACAAAGTTTTGTGTGATGTGATGCCCATGGATGTGTGTCACATCATCGCTGGGTAGACTCTGGCGCTTGATAGAGTAGCATAGCATGATGGCAAGAAGAACACTTACAAGTTCTTCAAGGACTGGGGTACATCATCACATTGATACCCATGGGACGAAGGAGAGCCATCAAGCGTAGTGGTTGATCCAAAGACCTTGTTGTTGAGCGGAAGGAATATTCGATGATTTAAGAAGAAGAGGTAAGATTTTATTTAGTTTGCAAGCCTAAGGTAGTTCTTACTTCTACAATGATTTCCGATTTTCCAATATAAATCCAATAGATGTTAGACAATTATTGTGACATTGTTGTGGATGATTTACCTAATGAGCTACCACACGTGAGAAATATTATCCCTCGGATCAGATTTTATCCCCTGGTTCAAATATGCCAAATAAGGTAGCCTATGGGAACGACTCCCCATGCGTAAAATGAGGAAATCAGGGAAGACCAGAGGACAAGAGTACTTTCGAGCACTTAATCAAATGGAAGGACCAGCTAGAAGAAGATGCCACATGGATGACTTAAGGAATGTTGCAAAAAGATAGCCACATCAATGGAAGAGCTCATGGACAGGAGTCCATGAAGAAAAATTTCCTTGGGAGTCCGATGCGAGGGCATTAGAAAATAGCCAGAAAATGTAGGAGGTTTTGTCCACATGTTGTGGCTAGGAGGGTTCGAAATCATTCGAATTGTAAGAAAGAAGTGTCAATCCCTTAGCTTCCTATTGCATTTAGATCAGTTAGGATTAGTAGAAGATGAATAGTTAGGTTCAACCATCTTTCATGTTTCGTTATTCGAATAAATTGTAATTAGGCTTTTGTTTTACCGAAAACGGTCCTCACGGAGGAACCGAAGAGACAAATGTTGATGTATAAATGTAACCCTGGATGCATTGAAAAGGGGGAGATTCTCGCTGGTGAATATTGTGTATGTGTTAAGAATTTTTTGCTCTTTGTTGAATATAATTCGATGTTTTGATCAACTTTGTGGAATGATAGACATACTCTTGTCTCGTGTGTGCATTGGTTTGAGTCTGATGTATGTTGAGCTTCTAGCTTTGTGATATTCGATGAATAATTTGTTGTGTTGAACCCCCGAAAGCTTCTCTCTCGTCCATGATTGAGCGTATTGTATATTGATTCCCCCGAGTGTTTATTGAGCGCGCACCCACTAGTGAGAAACTAATTTTGTTTTTGTGAAAAACCCTTGATACGGGCCTAGAATTGTGTGGGCGAAACGTTGGAATTCCGCAACACGAGCTGAGCCAACCGAAGTGAAACCCCGTCTGAAAAGAAATAGTTGTTTTAAAGTTCGAACTCAGGTTTATAACTAGAGTGAATTGAAAGGATAATGTAAACCCAATGTAAACGAGTAGTCACGTATTGTTCGAAAGTGGGAAGTGGTATTGATCGCACCATTTCATGAGATAAGTGGTATTTTCCAATTCGGAGTGATTCCATAGACTCAGAGGACACGTAGCATAAGGTGGGACCCCGAAAACCACCTTTTTCGCGTGTCGCATCGCACGTTAACGTTCGATTGAGGAGATAGTGCAATATCGACGAATGCCGTCAATCTAGAGGAAGGCTAATCGAATGGTGATCGCATTCGGAAGTAGCACGAAGGATAACCCAAGCGTACTGTGCATGTATTTGATTGGGCCATTGATTATGTATGTGGGCTCGGAGCCAAAGGTCCACTATAAGGGGTTTGAGTCAAATTAAAGCTCGGGATACATATTTTTTTCCAAGGTTTGAACATTCAAATGAGCATAAGAAGACAGTTATAATTATATGACGTGTGTGTGTGATTAGAGAACATAAGTGACGATATATATATATATAGAATTTTCACTAAGGCAACGTGGACAGAGTCCAATAAAGATCCAGCTCTCCTTGGGGGCTCGAAATACCTTTGTTGTCTGTCATCCTACTACAATGCCACTATCGAAGAAGAGCGCTTTATCTAGCTCGATAAATTGGAGGAAACTCGTCGAGATGCCACACTAGCACTCGAAGCTCACAAGCGTCGAGTAAAAAGTCTCAATACAAAAATCTATCAAGCCTTATTCTTTCCAAGAAGGCTGATCTCGTTCTACTCTATGATCAAAAGACACAACCTCTGTTGAGGGCAGGAACACTTCAGCCATTGTGGCTTGATCCTTACATTTTCATGAAAGTCCTTTTGAAAGCGATTATTAACTTTAGGACCGTAATGGGATTCTACACGCGAGCCCTACGATGGGACTCTATCCGAAAATGATTTCGCCTAGTGTTCCACTTCAGGCATATGCTTTGTAATTTTATGTATATAAGTGTGTGTGTGTCATGGATATTTTGGGTTTTTTGAGTGTTTTTTCTCATGTAGGGCTCTCTTATTTTACACATATGTCTTCATCATCCTTACCATGTTGTGATATGACGGATGGTGCCGGTCGTCAAACACGACACATTGCACTCGCACTACTTGGGTCCTCTATGCACCTCGAGTCAAAACTACTTGGTTCTCGGGGGAATCTTTCTTAAGTGATGCCACCAACAATATTGTTGAGTACATTTTGGTGATAACACTCCTCATGGAAGCTACATCTCACCGCATCTCGAATCCGATGGGGAGGTTATATTACATGCTAGTTGTTATGCATTTGAACAATTGTTATCGTGTCTTGTCTATCTCAGTCTTATTACATCATTATTTAAGGGTACAACTTCTATAACATCAATTTCAATACATTAAGTTTGAGCACATTCCTAGAGAATATAATACATTAGCTGATTCATTGGTGAATTATGTGTTAGATTGGCATTTATCGCATTTATTATAGAAAGAGTCATGCATGATTGTATATTTTTCCATCATAAAAAATACGTAAAAAATAAAAGAATGCAAGCTAAAAATTAGAAAAATATGTATATGTATATATATATATGTCATTTCAAATCAGTTACATCAAAAAAAATCTTTAAAAGCTTAGGTGTTTTTACAAAAAATTGGCTCGCTAAGCCTCTCTATGACATCTATACATCTATCAACTAATCCTCCTGAGTTTTCTGCTCATGGTAGCAAATAACTCCCTTCCTGGCTAACCCCTTAGAGAGGGACCAATAACTCTCCAAAGACACCTCATCGTGTGCTTGTGAGGTGAACGAGGATCTCCTCATGGGAAGAGGTGGCATGACCATGCTGAACCTTCGAGGTTCCTAGAAACCTCATGAAAAATCCATGCATCATCAACCTCTTCTGGCTATTGCCATGACCTCTATTGCTACTCCGACCCAAGGGTAGCTAAATTCCTTTGCATGCATAGCAAGGGGCTCCAGATGGACTGATGGGTGCCACATATATGTCAAGCAATAAAATTCATGTTAGTATGAATCTTAATTCCAAGCGTACGGAAAAAAACCATTTTAGCTACGCATAACAAGCAACCCTAACATCAAATATAGCCGCTAAATATCCTCAAATCTGCAAGTTAGGTGATCAAGATAAATGCTACAAAAATTTAGATCTATGCATTAGAAGACATTAAGCAGAAAGAGAAAAAATAGGATTTACTCCATGCATCCAATAGACAAGAAAATAATATGTTGAATGAATTTTGTATTAATGGCACTCGGGAGGAAAACACAAGAGGGTGCTTTCATGTTCTCCTCAATGGGATGGGTTCTTGTAAGTCCTCAGCAACTTAGATCTAAAACTCTGCTCTCTTGATGGTGTAGAAAACCCATGGTAGAAAAATATGACTATGATAGTGGATCAATTGTCAAACCAAAAGTATACATCTAGAGTGATATTTAGGCAACAAAAGGTGGTAAATGAATGGGAAAAACCCTTCTATTTATTACAAAATATTGAGTTCGTCTAGATATTGGTGCATAGTTAAAATTTTATTAACCAAATCAAGATCCAAATTTTATGGAATATTTTATTATATTTGTTGGAGGGAAAAGGAATTTGACTTGGGTCAAATCCCTTTTATTTGTAAATAATAAATAAATAAATGATTTATTTATCATTTTAAGGATGTGGTTGAGTAATAATTAAATAAACAATGATTTATTTAATTATTTAAGGGTGATTTAGTCATATTCAACAAAGAATATTATTTAAATAAGGTTTAATTAATTATTCTTACTGAAATAGTAACATAAATAATGATTTATCTAGTTAATTTCCCTGTTTTGGGTTAAATATAACAGGAATATTAATTAAATTTCTATTTAACTAACTATTCCTTGAGTAAAATCAAATAAATGTAGATTTATTTAATATTTCCTCATGGGGTTTTCTTGTTTCTATGATAAACAACTTAATAAATATGGTTTACTAAGTTATTTTTATAGTGAATGCAATTTTACTTAGGGTAAAATTGGTGTTATATAGTGTACTTGGGTCCATCTAATAACAATAGGTTAGATGACCAAAAAAATAGTGTAACGTATTGCCCTTAGTATGCGAGCATTAGGAGCTAATCGTATGACCGAAGTAAGTTGTAAGAACTCAATCACTAGACATCGAAGGGGAAGTCAAAAAAGAGAGAAGTATAAGGTAGACCCTAAGTGTCTAAGAACTAGACCTTGAGGAGGCGATATTTACGAGTGCAACAAGTCTCTTTGATGAGTGATTACCTATGCTATAGGCGGCGGGGGGAGGCATACCTATGCCCTCCGAGGAAAAAGTACAAAAAAATAAAGCATCCGGTAAACAAATGTACTAAACAATATAGTACATGCCGGCATAAACATGAACCCGGATAAACAACATGATAATGAAACTCACATACATATTATGCCTGGGATAACAACCAATATTTGTACAATAATATCCGAGTACATGAGATATAAATACAACCCGATGCCCTACCCGTAAACAAGAAAGGACTCGAAAATATGACTCGATACATGCAATTAAAAAGGTATTGCAGTGGCAGGCGCCCATATCATCAAATCTATGGAGATGCATCTAAGGCTGCAAGGAAGAGGTCATCTACACATGTGGGGGGCTACCTATAGGGCCACCCCCTCATGAGGGCCGAGATATCTCAGCACACACCCAGAGAATCACCAGTCCCAATCTATGCATTACTTGAACCATCGAAAGTACTACGGATCTCGATCATGCTAAAAGGAGTTGGAGCTAAGAAACAACTGAAGTCAAAGGGCTATAAGGAGTCTCTTTGCCTCAATATGAGGCACCTAGAACAAGAGTAGAAGCTAGAACCAAGGTACAATCGCCCTCTAGACCTAGCTTCTAGAATAAATGATCTCATATGTCAACGAAGGAGGTCCGCCATAGGTGAGGTAATAAGGGACCCTCAAATATGGCACGAGAGAAAATAGTAGAGCGACCTGAGCAGACGAACGCTAGGGGTGATGATGAAATGTGGGGATTGAGTAGTGGATGGAAAACTCGCTTGTTAGAGCATAAAGGGCATGGATGACCTAGTAGCGATTGACATGATATCATGGGGGATATGGGATAGTGGGATCGGAGGCCATAATGTCCGACACTAGAGAGGGACCAAGAAATGAAGGATGGAGGACTATAGTGAGATACAAAGGGACCTCGAGATAGACCCATGAATGACATGATGAATCAACTCGGATGCTCTAAACAAGGGTGACTCAATGGTGCTACCACACAAAGTGAAGGTCCAATGGGGAACCATAAAAACATGAATACAAAATGGTAACTCACGATGAAAATCGACATGTGTGTGGACAAGTATGGAGGCAAAGTGGTGCCCTCAGATGACAGTGTTGCAAGTGAAAGAAATTCAATTTTAAGGAGGGTGAAGTGATGCTTCCTAGATAAAATGTGTCTTGTTGAAGTATAAAGTCACTAAAAACAAATACAGATACCCATTTGAGGGCTTGGTGAGAGCTTTCCAATGGTATATACGAAATCATCAATCCGAGCTACGCTTGGTCATGAGGTGAAATAAAAAATCAGGGGTTTCCTTTTTAATAAGGCATTTTTCCCTCCAAATTCAGTCATTTGCATGTGGAGTTGTGGTGAATTTGAGAGAGGAGAAAAGGCCCGTAGATCGTGCGGCGTAGCATAAAAACCAACCATTAGAATCGAGATTCAGTACTATTGCGTGATAAGAGACCTAACCCTACTCTTTCATTTCGTAGTGGATTGAAAGTTCAGCTTAGGTCCTTAGAGCTCTATAGAATAGCCGGTGTCGCACTTTTAGGAGTCACGTTCGCAACCTCGGGTAGGTGTACTGGTAGAAAACTACAATCTATCCCAATAAATGACCCGAAATGTGCGACCTATTAAAGAAAGGGGGGTTTCGTGTTGTTTTTGGTCGTAGATATCAGATTTTTATGGTTGAGGGGGATATGTGCCCCCATGCATGTTATGGTCATGCCAAAATGTATTTAGAAAGGGGGAATATAAACACATTTTAATGATCCCAGTTCGCCATTTGTTTTCATTATGGTTATGCAGTTCGAGAAAGGGAATAGAGGATTACCAATCTCTTTTGGAGCCCGTATATATGCGATAAATGGACTTAAGTTTATGGGTTTGCATACATGGTGTCACTATCCCAAAAAGAGGATTTGGAGATAATGAAATGATGTCCTCTTATAAAACTACAGGTTGGTCAACAACAATGTCGAAGGGACCGGGTTGTTGATGTACAATGAAGGAATGATAACGGGTATCATCTCTAGAGTGATCCGAAGTGATATGGTACTCTAGAGGTCTTCTAAATGTGGAAGAATAATGATACTAGAGTTTACATCACTAGATACACTAGGAGGGTTGTGGAGAATTGCTTCTCTTTGTCTCTCAAATATGGGGGCCCCCTTACCCAAACATTGGGTGAAAATGTAATGGCCACAAGGTGTATGTGGTTCGAATGCATGGGTTCGATGTAAGGGGGAATGGATAAAGTCGGGATGTGACTACTTCCATAATGTCGTCATCATAATAGAAGATGGGGTGACCTCGTGGAAGAAATACCACCCCGACGCAATGAAGCTACTCGACTCATCATCATGAGAAGAGAGGTTCACATGAACATCATCACAATGGGTGACAGAATAGTAAGCAGATAAAGGATATACTAATGTTGACCCTAGGGTGATTGCCTTTGAAGGGAGGTCGAGCAAAACATCGGGGAATTCTCCAAGGGGGACTTCCTCCAAGTGTCTCATGGATGATGATAGGTAGAAAATGGTGGACGAAGGCTCCATCATCTCGACATCAGGGAGGGTAATTTCAATGGGATAATTTGTGTCCTCTGGTTTTGTCAAGCAAAATGCACAAATAAGGGAGCGGTGGACTCATTGTGCTTGGCCTCGAATTGGAAAACTCGCCACTATAGAGGTGCGGGAGTCCTCGAGGCAGGGACATAGGTGGGTATAATGGCCATGGAAATCACACAAAAGCACGAGGGGTGGTTTGTATGAATAGGCTTGGGGTTCTTGGCTGCGCCCGAGGGAAGGAACAGAGGTTTCTAGGACCATAGACCTCGGGGAATGGGACACTAAACATGGGCTTGAGATGAGGCAACTCCAGCAACTATGGGTGGCATGATCTTAGGGTCACACAAAGCACACCGGGATGGTGTGCTTTGGAGGCCATGTGAGGGGTAGGGGTTTGTCAAGACATCCTTGTCTTTGGTTTCCTCCTCGCGAGCTTTGCCCTTACGCGAAGCAGCTCGAAACAAGAGGTCTCTCCGTTGAGGTGGTTGAGGAAGTCGGAGCCATGGGAGAAGCCATGGGGATTAGTTGAACCGGGGTCAAAGCAAGATAAGGTTTGGGTTACCCAGGTGGGGTAGTAGCCGGAGGATCAAGGTACCGGGACGAGAATCCCAAAGGTCGGGTTAGGAAGAGAGAGGTAGCACATGACAGCACGTGTGCACTCCCCGGGAGGAGCTAGGAACGGTATCCGATCTGAGGGGGCAATGGCTAGGTGGGATGGCTCCTCAAATGGTTAAGGCCTCGGAGGAAATGTTCCGGGAGGGTAAAGAGGCTCATGGATACCAGCTGAAGGGCCGGGAGGAGGAGCTCTAGAAGGTTGAATCAAAGGGCTAGGGAGTACGCCTGTCGAGGGCGAGGAGGTTGCTCACTAGCTGAGGTGGGCCACTTGAGGGTAGCCTAAGACGATTGCATCATGCAAAAAATGTGATGAGCTGGGATCGGAGACAGGAGGAGGAAGACCGAGTAAAGTACCAAGCAATGAGGAATCTTTTTTACACTCAGAGTGAGACACCGTTTCAAAGGATCGGGCAGTTTTTCTTATTGGCCACCAGAAGAGATGATGGACTCGGGAGAGGTTTCGATACTTCGGTTCATAATATTTTCAACTGGGTCAATGGTGACTATATTTCCGTTATGAGGAAGGAAATCTTGCGTGGAGCCCGAGATGGGACAAAAAACATTGCATAAGTGTAGCTATCTACCCAATAGAATGTTGTAATCTAAGGGGGCATCTATGACTTCTATGTCAATGCAAACAGATGTCCCTAAGAGTAATAGGAAATTTCATGGAAAAGGCGCAATGGCGGTGGGAGGCATGGACATCCCACGCTTGGACATTGATCATGGAAGGAGACAACTCAAGTGATCCGAGTTTCTTCCAAACCGAAGTGGACATCACACGAGGGTGGATGCCCCCTCATCAATAATGCACAAGGAAATGTTGGCGTTCCGCATCTTTAATTGGGATTTGGAAGGCGACGGAAGTAGGGAGGAGAGGAGGATGTTCTAACCGTACTAAGATCAAACACAATCAATCGATCTTTGGAAGGATATATAGCAGCCCATGGCAGATAGTAGAGCTTTACGTTGTGAAGGGGAACAACGGAGGAGTTCCAAAGCATTGAAATGGCGACAAGAGATTGCGCCAAATCATCTACTATGTTATATGAATGAGCAGATTTGATAGAAGTGGTATTTCAGCATAGTGGTCCTTTAGGGATCTTCGTATGAACCTCGCTCTAGCTTGAGGGATATGCAAGGGACCATTAGGTGTCGAAAGAGGTCTGCAGAGACGAAGGAGGTTGTTCAGGGACAAACGTAGCAAGAGGCTTATTGTACCGATGGGATGGAGATTAAAGATTGATGTCTACGGTTAGAGGTTGAGGAGTAGTTCATCATGAGAATCTAGTAATCGAAGGTACCGTATGGAAGAGGTTGAGTGGCCACCAATCCTTTAGGTGGTTGGGCAGCCACAAATCTTCTGCGAGGAAAGGATTAGTATAGCACGTACCAGTTGAATAGGCACAACATTGGGAGGGACGGAAGGGTAGGCTTGTTGTCCTCACAATGTTTCTTGAGACTCCCACATCTACTTCATCTATTGTAAAAGATGACAATCGTGCGTGTAATGACCATAAACACCACAACAAGAACAAGAGCAAATGGTTCATGGGAACATGCCTTTCCTACTTGGGATGAGTGCCCTGTTTCTAGTTAGCAGTGTTAGGTGCATTATTTTGAGGATTAGATCTAGGATTACGGGAGTAGATTGATTTTGAGTGCCTTTCTCGTCTCTTTGGGAGGGGAGGAGGATTAGTCGCGCCCTACCCTGGGCATGACATCCGCCCTTGAGGGCGGTGGCTACTATTGGCGGGGTGAGAAGGCAAGGTAGGTGGAGGTGCTAATGATGGAGGATTTGGAGCACAGTGCTATGGATCACGAATAATAAGGAGGTTGGGTAACGAGTGGTAAATAAGAGGTTGGGAAAAAAAGGGGAGGCATGTCCTATCCTGGATACGTACCACTCGGGGAGGGAGAAAAGTGCAGGAGGTGCTCTGCACGAGGAAAACCATAGCCCATGGGAGGTTGAGCATATGGATTAGAGAGAGCATCCAATGATACTCGTCGAGGGCATGAGATGCCCGGTGCGTTGAAACCACTTTGGGTCTAAGAAGATCGGGTAGAACGATATAAACATAACCCGACCGAGCGTAGATCAGGTCATATTTTACATCTAATTTTGAGAGAGAATTCTTCGGTTTGAGGAAAGTACGATGCGACATCATTCCCGATAGGTGGCAAGAGAGATCTAAGGAACCAGTCCATGAGACATGGTCTTCGAATTTAGGGGCACGACATAGGCTCTTTCTTCTCCCTCGCCATTCCCCGGACATGGTCGATAGGCGGGTCGTAGACGATTGATAGAAAGAAGTCAAAGAGTTTGGGTACCCGCATTTACAACGAAAGGGAAGCCGAAAGTAAGATAGAAAAGCTAGGGCAAGAGTTGTAAAGGTAGAATGAGAGGAAGGGGCCCGATCAATATACCACTTAGAAGCTTCACCTGTAAGTGTTCGTTGGAATAACCGAAGATGGAGCGAGTCATACCCGGGTAATGGAGTTAGACGAACACCACATGTGGAAAGATCGAACATGATTTGAAGGATCTTATCCGGAAAGGCCTTCAAACTTTGGGATGTCGAAGGGGAGCTTTTGTCAGCATAGCGTGCCAACTAGCATCATGGTGTGATAGGTTCGTTTATGAACCGGTCAAAATTGGGGAGGTTGAGGCACTCGCCATGAAGGGGAGCAAGGGTGCAGCTTTGGGTAGTGTCCATCGCGGTCCCACTAGTGGTATTCCTAGGATGAGGGCCAAGGTTACCACCAACATTAGGTCCTGCACCGTACATGGTGAAGGTGTCGAGGGAGAAGCCGAAGGCGGAATGAGAAGGAGAACCCAAAGGACCGAAGAAGAGTCGATGTGTGGAATCGGTAGAGGACTAGCTCGAATCCTATGTGGAGGAGTAAGTATTCCTACCGTAAACCGAGGATGAAGTCCAAGAAGTATCCAGGATAAATGCCTTGGTGGCACAATGATGACGACACAAACACCGCACAAAGGAAAAAGAGACCAACAAGGGTAGGGAGGTGCGAGATCAACTTATTACAATGTCGAAACAAGGGCGATAGAGGTGCGAGGGGTCAATTGATTTCAATGTCTTAGAGTCTTTGCTTGGCGAGTGTTAACCAAGCCCTTTTTCACTTAGGGTGTGTGTGAAGTCCGTAAATTTTAATTTTAAGCTCGTATGTTTGTAGAGAAAAAAAGAAAAGTGAGCATGTATAGTTGTAAATAAACCTCACAATGATAGTATATATGCATACAAAAAGAGAAAATAAACAACTAATAATGCAATAATCTAAACCCAAGGAAGCGGGTCTCTCAACAATCTAGTCTATAGGTGAGTAAAAAAACTAATCAAAACACACTAAAAAATCCAATATATCTAAGGTGAGGAGGAAAAGGGATCTAAAGCACAAAATAAGTCGGAAAGTGGTGTAGAAAATAGCAACAAATCAAAGGAAAAATTGCCGTAAAAGGAGGTGGTGGAAGGCTATCTCTGAGGGAAATGGAGTTAACGCTAGAGGAAAACCCAAAAAAAGCTAAATGAGGTGATTTGGATGGATAACAAGCCGATCTGAAGTAGATCCGAAGGCTAGGTATCGTATCCGAAAAAAAATTGAAGACTCTAAAATTTCGGACAACCTACAACAACTAAAACTCTTCCGGAAAAACGTGGAGGGTATTGAAGCCCTGGGGGATAGGTTCACTTAGTTGAGAAAAAAGCAGACAAGTACGGGTCCAAAATGGTTGGAGATGGAGGTTAGAAAACCCTTAACAAAGGCTTAGACAAACCCGGAAAACTTTCGAAAAAATCCCCTAAAAAATCCGGGTCGCCATTTCGACTCTGTTTTCAATAGAGGTCACAATTTTTGGGCTGATTCCCTACTTCCGAACCCTCTAGGTCGTATTTTTTGGGCCAAAAAGTGTGACCTACACTTTTCGGCACTTTTCGATGGTAGATTTCAGCACAAATTTGTCGTCTCAGCCGTGGCCGATGTCCGTCACCTGCACAATAGGTCCGAAAATATGCGAAGTTATAATTTTTATTATTTTAGGGTTTTTATAGGTTAAAAATAACATCAAGAAAAAGAAAAAAATAAGGGGTTGAAGAGAAATACTAGGGTTTGAAGTAGTCGGGATATGCAAGGATCAGGAAAAATGACCTCGTCACAATCGTAAACCCGAGTGGAGTCACCGCTGTTAGTATGAACCTTAATTCCAAGCGTACAAAAAAATACCACTTAAATTCGTGCAAAACAAAAAAACCCCAATAGCAAATATGGCTACCAATGTCCTCGGATCCGTAGTTAGGGTGATCAAGATAAATGCTGCAGAAAAATCTAGATCTATGCATTAGAAGATGTTAAGCTAGAGAAAAACAGGATTTACTCCATGCATCCAATTTACAAGACAATAATATGTTGAATGAATTTTGTATTAATGGCACTCTGGGAGGAAAACACAAGAGGATGTTCCCTATTCTCCTCAATGGGATGGGTTCTTGAAAGGTCCTCAGACTTGAGATCTAAAATTTCTCTCTCTTGATGGTGTAGAAAACCTAGACAAAAATGGCAGCAAAATATGACTATGATGGTGGATCAATAGTCGTACCAAAAGTATAGATCCAAAGTGATATTTAGGCAACAAAAAGGTGGTAAATGAATGAGAAAAACCTTCTATTTATAACAAAATATTGAGTTTGTCTTGATATTGGTGCATAATTAAAATATTATTAACCAAATCAAGATCCAAATTTTATGGAATATTTTATTATATTTGTTGGAGGGAAAATGAATTTGACTTGGGTCAAATCCCTTTATTTGTAAATAATAAATAAATAAATGATTTATTTATCATTTTAAGGATGTGGTTGCATAATAATTAAATAAACAATTATTTATTTATTTATTTAAGGGGTGATTTAGCCATATTAAACAAAGAATATTGTTTAAATAAGGTTTAAATAATTATTCTTAGAAATAATAAGATAAATAATGATTTATCTAGTCAATTTCCTGTTTTGGGTTAAATATAACCAGGGAATATTAATTAAAATATTGTTTAACTAACTATTCCTTGAGGAAAATCAAACAAATGTAGATTTATTTAATATTTGCTCATGGGTTTCCTCGTTTAGACCATAAACAACTTTAATAAAGGTTGTTTACTAGTGTTATTTTTCATAGTGAATGCAATTTTACTTAGGGTAAAATTGGTCTTAGATGGTGTATTTGGGTCCATCTAATAACAATAGGTTAGATGACCAAAAAAATGGGGTAACACTTCATGTCAAAAAAATTTTCACCCATTAAACAAAAAAATGCATAAACATTCAAAAGACAAAAAATACTTAAAACTCGTATTGTTTTCCTTCTTACCATCTCAACCCCACCTAAGTTCCTCTTGACAATATCAACTCCGCATCTCCTATGTATTTCATCCTTGCATAGTATAATCTTTCGATCATCAAGATCCGGCCATCTAGCTACTCGAAGAATGCATCATAAAAAAAGTGACGAATTGGACCCTCTCCAAATCAGCGACATCAAAGTAGACTAGCGACCTTGTCTAGGCTCTCGCGGTCCCATCACATCCATGATCATCCTCAGCTCTCATAACGGGCACCTTCTCTAGTATGAATGAAACTATGAGTGTTCCAAATCCAAACTCTCATTGGGACCATGTCCCAGCATGCCATCAGTTCTTCTCAAACCCGAGCAGACAACACCTTCACACCAACAAATCTCGCGGATGCATACAATCCATACGCCAATAATACTTCGGGCCTTGGTGACCACATGTCGACTCTTGGCCCCCACCAAGTGAAATATCATCCACAAAAGATACCCTCTACCGCCTTGAGGCCACCTCTTTCTTGGAATCCCGTTTACTGCTATACAATGTTGTTCGTGCAGCTAACTGGATCAATGCCACCATAGTGTGGGGATCACTCAAACTCGTCGATTGGGCCTTGGTCCTCGTATATGATAGGCCAATCATAAAGTATATGTCATCCTTATCAATTTAGAGTTCATGACCCCCCGATGTGAAAGGCATGTCATGCTCATCCCACTGCGAGATTATCTAGCAGAAGGTCTTCCTTCCCTCATCATCTCTAATTGAGCATACTTCGATAAACCCCACCTTCAGAGAACAAGAAAAGTAGTTGGACCAATGATCATTGCGCTGTTCTTCCAGCTTTGTGCCCTTTCTCACGCCAAATACTCATGGTAACAGCCTTTTCCAAAAACTACACAAAACAAGCCTAGGCGGATCCGTTTCAGCAAAACCACTATTAGGATTGGGCAAACCATGTTTAAAATTTCTTTGGGCAAGATAACGGGGGCTCGAGTACAAAAATGGGTGTGCTTTGTAATGCTGAAACTAAACCTGGCACTTAGCGTCGCCCAAATAAATTTTTTTAGGGCCTGCTAAAAATCAAATTTTTAGCCATTAAGAACAATCGAAATAATAATGGAAATATAGATTAAGGCTTAAGATCCTATCTAGAACTCTCGTAATCCAAAAATTTTGTTTGGATCGCCCACAATTGATATGAGAATTTTCACTCTCTCTCTTTTCGCAGAGCTCTTTCACAACACTCAAACAATAAAAATGAAGGTCTATTGCCTTCTTATAGAAATTCTCGAGGTATGAATCACCGAGCTAGTCTATTAAAATTGGTAAATTCTCGTTATTTTTTGTTGCAACTATTGGTTTTGGAAAGTCACCGATGCTCTAATGAGTTGTTAGTGTTCATGTGCATATTTGACCGTGTTCGACCCGAACGAGCCTTCTTTTTTAGGGACTTTTTTCTAGCTCGTTAAAAAACCGAAAAAGTAACCGAGTTTTTTCTCCGTAGGACTCGTTAAAATTTCAGGGAGAGGATCTAGTTTTTCTTCATCCTGACCTCGTTAAAACTTCATAAATAATATTCACTTTTACTTCCGTCTCTTGTACTCATAAAAAATTAGGCAAATGTCCATTGAACATAAGTTATTCGGATTCAGACGAATAACTTGCTGAAAAAGGAACCGTGTTGGGCTTACTATTCTCCCTTTGTCATGCTCCTGTTACCAAACATGACAAAAGGTACCCGCTTGGATTTGTCCTTTATGATTTTTTTAGACTCATAAATATGAAAAAATCACCGATATTACCTGTCCGGGACTCGTTAAACTTAATCATATGGGGAAAATTTTGGACAAACTAGATACTTATTTTGTTATGCTTTGAAAGTCGATTTTGAAGCAAAACATCTTGAACATGGCACTTCCCAAAAAAATTCACTCTACAATTAGCTAAACCCTACCATTCTATGAATTTAGCCTTTGTATGCCAATGATCCCGCATTGGTGAATCCTCGACACTCTTTGGTGTTCATAAGCCTAATCTTCCTAGTACCCTACATCGTGCCTTCTATTGTTTAAGAAGATCTCGCTATATACCGCTTACTATATCAGCTAGCCATTATATGCCAAAAATCATTTGTTGTCATCGAGTTACTACCATTTTCTCTTAACTATCATTTAAAAAATCTTTTCCTCGTTTCAGTCATCGACGAGGACGCTCGTGCCTACCTTTCTAAAGATCTCCACGTATCAACTTCAACATGTTATCTAGAAGTTGATCAAGCTACTACCGCACTGCGAGTACTTGTAGACCTCGGTGGCATGTTACCTTGTGTTTTATTGGGTGTTCTCATTATTGGCTCCGAAATAGATGATTCTACGAGTGTTCGTCATCAACACCTTTTATTCACACCGCTAGATCTGTATTGTGCATCTTGGGGACCATCGTCCTTCTCGATGGCCACCCTCACGTCTCGTTAACATTTTTCACCATTGATTGGTCATCATAAAATTTCCCACATGTTCAAATACAACTCCTTTCCATTCACATGTACGGAAATATGCGCGATCAAGGCCGATCAAGACATTGGGTTGAGGCTTACATCATTTCAATCGCTTTCTCTCCCAAGTCACGATATTATTTTTGGAGATAGGTTATTATATTGATCCTATCATGACACAAGCTTCACGTTGTGCTTATGTGGTGGATATACCAGTCAGATATTTTTCTAGAGAAATCACTTTGATACAAATACCGAGCATGGGAATGATTGACCCAGGACGACTACTTATATTTATGACATATGTTGTTGTTTTAGATTTTCCTCGATCCTCCAACTCCCCTTTCTCTACTAAAAATATTAAAAAGTATTTCAATCCATCGTATTTTTCCTCTAAACCTCAAAATTTAGGGGGGCATATGTTACAAGACAAATGACCTCCTCATCATCTTAGATGAGAAGGAAAATGAAGAAGAAGGGACCCGTACAGAGACCTATTTTTCCAAGGTAATGCACCCTAGAGACAAACATGAGGTCAAGTTATAGCACATTCGACTCATTAAAAGGGAGAGTTATTTTCTAGGTTAACACTTTGTCTTGCCTAGAGGACATTTTTTACCATGTTTTCATGAAGAAAGGACAAATTCGTTGAAACTGAATGGAATTTCCCTATTTTTTCCGAAAATGAGTCGGCTTCAAAAATTAGAAACTTGTGCTACAAACTGATTATATGCTTCTAAACATAACTAAACACCTATAGAGGGAAAAAACCAAGGAAAGGCAGAGAACATCAAGATTTTTCCCCATTCAAAATGGTTAAAAGGATTGGCCGATCGGAAGATCATGAATTTTTCTCAAAATTGTAAGTGCTTCAAATTGTATCGAACCTAAAGTGACCATAGATCTCATCGTTATAATTTCGGCTAGTGAACTGTTCAAAAAACCGATGTCATATGAGGGAGATGTCAGCGTTCGATCGATTTCCCAAAGCAACTAAAATTTTGTGACGAGCCTTTGACTAGGATGCCCAGTTAGCATAGAGGTAGTACAGTTGACAAAAGAGGAATATTCTCGGTGTAATATTCTCCTTTCGTAAATATCACAAGTCCGTTCTAGAGATAGATCTGTGGGGAATTTTTTCGGATATGTCACCTCTAAAGAGAGGGTTAGATCTAGAGGCTACTACTCGCCCTTCATAGACTCGCTTTCTATATCTATGTGAGATTTCTATTAGGAACAAGCTACTTTAGTTGAGAATATCTAAAGATAGAGCTACAACAATAAGAAAATACACCAATTGAAAAATAGTAGTGACACATACTCATAAAATGAGGGGAATCCATAGCTATCTCATTATAATAATAGAAGCAACACATGTATACAAAAATCTTGGGGTAAATGATACTCAACATGTACAATGCCAAGCCTCAAGAGAAGAGTACATAAATCATGAAAAGAAACTCGCTACACTTATAAACCCTAGATATGACAACGCAGCTTTAAAGAGAAATCGCATGCTACAAATTCCAAATGCATAGATATACAACGATATGGTACAAAATAACATTAGATGAAGACATCGACTCCCAAAGGCTACCTCCCATCAATCCCGGGAGGACTGACAATAGAACCCAAAATCGCAATGCTCGGAGCTGTCAGTGGGCACTACAACTAAGAAATAGAACTAGATGGAGATGACTCGTAGACGATGCGCAATCTAAATATGCCTCCTCCAATGGATATTTTGAATGAAACACCGTATCCCTTCATCAAAGATATCTCCTCCAACAATCTGCAGAGCCCCACTACAAATGCTCTCAAGAAAATAACGCAACGACTCGTGTGAATTTTGTTGTTCTGAGAAAGGAATGAGATGGCCTTAGCACAAAGTCCGCAACAAATGTTCTAAAATCTCCCTCACTAAATCCTCAAGGGATAGGGACTCCCTTCCTCTCGAAAACTAGCTCCGGAAGTGGTGTAGATGTCCTCCACTACAACTATCTTCAATGTAGCAAAGACTCTTGAACAAGAATAACGTTGTCACCAGAGATAGTATCTTTGGCCTTGAGCCATGAAATGTGGAGAATGAAGAACAACACTTCAAGAGGCCTTTCAAGAAGGGGAAGGAATCCTAACAGAAATTCCTCCAGCACTCGTTTGTAACCCGCAAGAAGTTGCCGTAAGTCCACCGTACTCAAAGATGGATAATAATCAACATGATCTCCAATGGCTACCTTGCCCTCATTTTTAACAATGTGAGCTCCATCTCAATGGACCCCAGTCATTAGTGTGCCCTTCTCTCTAGAATCTTCCCTCCTTATCCGACCCATGTGTGGCCCACAATGTGCTCTCCACCTCATGCTACCAGTGCAGCCTGACTTTGGTCAAACTTGGCTTTTCCTTCTTGCATAAGCCTTTCACATATGGAGGTGTGAAATAAAGTCTCCAAAAGTGATCCTCCTTCATACCAAGAGGATTTTAATTACCTATTCATTAAATGAATGGGTCTCCTACCCATTTTATTTATCTTCTATACAAAAATTAATGTTCCATAAAAATTGGGAACATTACTAGTCTCTCCTCTCAAAGATTGCTTGTCCTCAAGAAAGTACAAGGGATAGACTGATTTATTTCTCTACTTCCCCTGTAGCATCCATTCATGATAAACTCTCTCCAAGAAAAGGATGCCATATCATCAATCAAGTGTTGAAGTTGTCCCTCCAACATATGCAATCTAGCCTTTGGTGAACACTCCCCAAATAGTCTGCTCATGTAGAAGTAAATATACATGAAGGAAACAATGGGTTGTTCTAAGGTCTCCTTGAGGCACGAGATCTTATGTATAATGGGACTCATCTGTCCCCATATGAATCTCCCATCCCTGACAATCATCCATACAACATAAGTTCCTCCCAACATGGCAACTCACACAAATCTCCCTCCCACCTTGAGCTCCCGAAATGAAGGTGGGCTACGAATCAAAATATTTCAAGCCTTATAGATTGCCTCATGCTATCCTCCTCTCCACTCATGACAAGTGTAGAGTGTGATGTTGATCATGGGCTATGAAAAATATTGCCCTCAATTGGCAAAATGAAGAACAATCCTCCAAGGATCTCTCCTCCACTAATGATAACTGCCTGGCCCAATACATTTCATCCATGATGAGTAGGACATGATCATCATAGAATACCCCAATTACATGTTTTGTTGTAGGTTATACCATGTGCATCAAGGTACAAACAATGTCTCATAGTGCTACAATGCAATCTCATCCACTACAGCCTACGTAAAAATAACATCATAAAAGCATTGTATAGAAAATATAACTCTACTACCTAATAGTAAATAGATGAGTGAATCAGCAATACAAAATTATATACATGCCGAAATGTATACAATGGATGTATATCATCATCAAGCTCATGGCCCACCTCCAAAGAAGGGAAAATAACTAACCGTGGTGGCCATGTCTCTCCTCATGTTCCCACTAGAACATGCAATGCAAAAAGCTACTGGGAATCTCCTCCCTCAAAGATACATTCAACTCATGTGTCATTTCGAAAAATCATGCCCCAAATAATGACATGGAAACATATCATCAAATGGAAAGCATGCTACTCATAAAAATAGAGGAAGTATCGATGGTTTCATATGGTGCGGAAAGTACCAACAGCTTTCAAGAGTGCATAACGCAAAGCTTTATGAAAACTACTAGCTTAAGAAATGTACAAGGAAATTAAAGTACAATACGAATTATATGAATTAGCTTATCATGTATAATGGAAAACATTTTCCCAAGGCCATGTGAAAGATGGTTGTCTCCATCATATGGTTTGGCCCAACTTTTGCTCATGGAGCAACATGAAAATTTTGCCCTTTTTGAGGAGCCATGCACTGCAACATAATGATAAGAGCATGTAGATCAGAAAATATAAACACAAGAATCTTACCATAAGCCGGAAGTAAGATGATATATGGATCTATGTATATGATCCTCCTCCCAAGTATCAGCCTGGTGAGCTCTGCAGTAGCGTCTTGCCCATGCCAATCTTTGTTTTCGACATGCTCTTTGTCATGAACATCTCCGATGATGTTGCCGCAAATGTGAAGCTCTTCCCAAGATGGAAATTCCTCCTGATCAGTCCAAGCCAAAGAGTAATCCATTTTCACTATGAGAGTGTCCCTCCTCCACTCTTGCAACACCATAAATATTATGAGAGAAAATCTTCTTGTGTTCTCTCCAAGATAGCTCAAGAAACCCAAGTGCTTGTCGCCTCTCATGCTCACATCATGTAACTCATGTGATGAAGGGTACCATGACTGATATATATTCCATATCAGTTCCATTTATCCATTCTCTCCGACTACCAATGATGCAAACATCCTACCACCTCTCCTCTACTCCCATCCTCCCGGAAAAAGAGTACTCCAAGTGATGGCCAAACCCCTTCAAGAGGAGCCAGCCACAGTCCAAGCCTCTGTCGCCCTAGTATCATATATTTGCAAAGTGGAAAATCAGCCCCTTGCTTCTCATCCACACCCACTCATCTCCTTGTGGATGTCTTCTCTTTTTCCTCCTTTGGTACTCCTCCCATGAGGGCTACCATTCTCCCAAGAAATATCTTTCCCTTTGCATTTCATGGAAGGTTGAAATGCAGCTCTCCTTGGAGACCTATTAGAAAATATGTCTCACCCATGGCTATGTTGGATCCATGAGGACCCAATTGCGATGGAGGTAATATCTCCTCTTCACCCCGATCCGACAGCACTTCTAATTCCCTCCAATAGTGTAGCACTGCTTTCATCCTCGCGCCCAAGGTTTGTTCCCCGATTTATCATGGAGGTGCCATGGTTTATTTCATCCTCCAAAGGTTCACATCCCAACACTCAAGGGCCGAATGGGACTCATCAAAGTGCTTGAGGATGAGGGTTTATCTCTTCCTTAAACCCTTTGCATATAGGCAAAGGCATCATGGTGCTCGTGAATAGCAAAAGATGTAGATCCCGGGACCTTTAAAGATGAATTTCCACAATCCTTTAAGTTTTTTGCATGAAATGAAAAGTGGAACTTCACCATACCTTGCTGGATCCGGGGTCTTCTTATATGGCTGCACAGTTTGCCTCCTCTAATGCCATAGCTACCTCCTTCATAGCCTGAAAAGGCTACTCTTCTCCTTTGTCTCCTTTCTCCATCAAAGGTTTGAATCAACCTTTTGAGAAAATTCTTCAAAAGAGCTTACCCTTGAATGGACCAAGGGTTTGAACCACCAAAAAGAGGATTCACCCTCCATGTGCAGCGCTACAACATCCATCCATTCTTCCTTTCCGCCATCGGATGTAGCCGTAAAAAGGCTTCTAGATTTTTCACCCAAGCTTTTAGCCGAATTGTCCCCATCAAATGGAGACAATAGAAACCTATTGCCTCCGATTTCTCGTTTTACCATAGGGCCTTCTCTCCTCCTTTTGTTGAATAAAATCGGGAAACGTTGTAAGCTTCCCGAATTCCGTAGAATGGAATTTATATTCATCCGTGTATTGATTTAGAACCGATGATCCAAAGCATCTCTCATTCTTGCTTCCTTTTGGGAGAGACAGGGCATGGACCTTGCTCTTTCTCTTCTTGCTTCTCATCCTTGGGAGGTTCTTCTTTGTTCTGAAAATAGACGAGATCAAGCTCGTATTCTTCATCATCATCTTCTTCCTCGTTTCTTGGGCTTGAAGGCCACAGCCGCAGCCAAGAAAGGCACTTTGATACCACTCGTAATATTCCTTTTCGTAAATATCGCAAGTCTATTCCGTAGATAGACTATGGAGGAATTTTCTGATATTTCACCTCTAAAGAGAGGGTGAGATCCAAAGGCTACTTGGCCCTTCACAAACTTTCCGTCTATATCTATGTGAGATTTCCTATTAGGAACAAGCTACTCTATTGAGAATATCTCAAGATAGAGCTATATAGAAAATACACCAATTGACAAATAGCAAGATACATCTTTATAAAATTTGAGAGGAATCCATAGCTATTCTATTATAATAATATTAGCAAAAAATGTATACAAAATCTTGAGGGAAATGATACTCAAGATGTAAATGCTCAAGCTCTCAAGAGAAGAGTACATAAATCGCGAAAGAAACTCCGCTTGTTACATAAACCCTAGCTATGACAAATACGTTAGTTTTAAAGAGAAAATGCATGCTAAAAGTGAAAAATGCATAGTATATACAATGTATATGGTACAAAATAACATTAGGAGTGAAGATATCGACCCTGAGGCTGCCTCCATCAATCCTAGGAGGATTGATCATAGAACCCAAAACTGCGAAAATGCCGGTAAATGTCATAGCAGGCTAGCAACTTAGAAATAGAACCGGATGAGATGGATGATGATGCCCAATCTAAATATTCCTCTCCAATGGATCTTTTGAATGAAAGGGCTGATCCCTATCGAGATCTCTCCACGCAACCGTCAAGAGCCCCAATACAAAATGTTCTCAAGAAAATACAGCTTTCAACGTGGTGAATCAGCACCGTGGGGCAAGAAATGAGATGGCCTTAAAGTGAAAAATTTGCAAAAATGTTCAAATCTCCTCACATCCTCGCAGGGATAGGGACTCCCTTCCTCCGAAAACTAGCTCCGGAAGTGCGTGTAGATGGGGCGCCGACCGCAACTTTTCTTCAATGCAACAAAACTCTCTGAACAAGAATAATGCCGTCACCGGAGATAGCTAGCTTGGCCTTGAGCCATGAAATGTGGAGAATTAAGAACAAACTCAAGAGGCCTCTCAAGAAGGGAGGAAGCTGCTACATGAATCGAGCAATTGCTAACCGTAAACTGAAGTTAGGTTATAAGTCCACCCACCAAAGATGAATAATACCTCAACATGATCTCCAATGGCTACCTCGCTCCTTTTTAAAAATGTGAGCTTCCATCTCAATCGATCGCTCTACTCATTATGGTTTCTCTTTCTCTACAAGGCCTACCTTCTGATCCATCAGTACTGCCCACAATGTGCTTCCACCTCATCCTCACCGCACACACCTGACTCGGGTCAAACCTCGGGCCTCGCCTTTCTTGCATAAGCTCTCACACATGGAGGTGTGAAATAAAGCTCCAAAAGTGATCCTCCTTCATACCAAGAGTGATTTTTATTACTTCTATTAATCAAATGAATGGGTCTCCTCACCCATTTTATTTATCTTCTATACGAAAATTAATGTTCCATAAAAATTGGGAACATTACACTCGTGCATATTCCCATTCTCTAGACCAATGTTATTTTGCCACATGGTGTCTTTTTGGGTCGTGTTGATGTGTTGTACATTAGATTTTGAGGAACCACAATGATTGGGTGACACAGTAGCCACGTAGGGCCGCCACATTCCCCTTTGCGCATATAGTGGTGTAAAATTATTGTTAGAGCTTTTCGGGTCCACCCTACATGACCTCCACGTGCAATTCGTAATACTTTTTGACCCAACTCCACCATAATTTGTTTCTCATCGTCTACAGAGTTGTCTCGCTATTTGAAGGTTTCAAACCTCAGCATGGGAACCATTGGAGGTCCCAATGGTTCATGGCCCGTCGTGTGCCTCACACATGATTATAACTAAAATCGCGTACAATAAATGAAATGATGACAACAAATTGCAACCACTTCACATTTAACCATATCACATGGCAAGTGTGTTTTGTTCCGCCGAGTTAAGTCAATGGTTTAAATTATAGAAACCACAACATTTAACACCATAATCCTTATCACATGCATGCGTGACCACTGTGTTATATGATGGCATTTTCTGTGAATGCCGCCTGCCACAATTTTAAGCTACAATAATGAATGTGAAATGTCATGACGTGCTCAAGCTTGGTCTTAAGATGTGGCAAACCCGCTTTAACCTTTAAATTTAATGTGAATGGTTAGCATGGCAAAGTTGATTTAAGCTGCGCCACTACTGGTGTAACGTAGGTTTCCACCAAGCAGAACACGTGGATAAGTGTAGTTCTCCACAATTAGTGGGAGGTTTTATAGCCGCTGGCTGGGAAAATGGCTAGGGAGGGTCTCTTTTTGACCACTTTGTGAAACAAGAGGCTACTCACACCTAATTGGAGCATTTTGGAGCCATTGTGAGAGGAAAAATATCCATCTGGAGTCTACTATGCATATTTGGAATTCTGAGCATAGTGGAAAGCAGGGATATGCCACTGGGAGTTGGACCAGATGCATAGCCTGTGAAGGGTGAAGTGCTTCATCACAGTTCGCTGCGTAAATCTTATGTGTGATGTTATTTTCCGTTACACACTATTTTTTAAGTGTTATTTAGGCTTATTTACATGCTTAAAAAATTATAATTTCATCTATGTTTCATGCGTTAAATCCCTCAATCCTTAAGAAAACAAATGGAGACAAATATTTACATGTTTTATAAACTCGAAAGAGACACTTAGTGCAACAAACCACATGCTGCACTTTCAGACATACTGGTATCGCAGACTAGAGTCTATTCTCCGGTGTTTTATTATGCAAATATTTGTTTAATTTTGGCAAGTTTTCACATGCGTTTACTAGGCTCAAGCTTTAAGAGAGGAGAAGGAAAAATTGGTGGAAGCAAGAGGGTCTCAAAGTGAGCCACAACAAAGGAGGGAAAGATTTCCACATTGTCCACTACCTCATTTCACCTCCAAAAGAAGCAGGCATGGCATCAGCATGCCTCCAGAGAGAAGGAGAAATCCATGAAGAGGTAGATCCCAAAGAAGAAGAAAGGCGTTTAGGAAATCATTCTCTGACAAGGACTCGAGATGGTGAGAATCCTTTAACAAGAAAGGAATAAAGAGATTAGACGAGAAGGATCCAAAATTCACAAGGAAGGACATGACCATCGCAGAGGTTAAAAATGATGAAGATAAACTCGAAGAAGGGAAATGGAGGAAATGGAGGCGTGGAAATTCACCATCCTCACCCTCATCATCATCATCCTCTCACTTCATCTTTAGTACACTCGTGCACACAAGTCAAATAACACCGGTAAAATTCCTTTTCTAAAACTTGAGTTACAGTGCTAGGATGAATTTCTGAATCGCAAGTGTATGAAAAGCTCAATTTAGTTGTTCATAACAAACAACCCTAATATCAAAGATGGCTGCTTACCCTCTTAGATCCGTGCAATTTAAACGACCAAAATAAATGCGTAAAAATCTAGATCTCATGAAATATATTAATTAGTGAATAAAAGGAAGAGTTGTTCCATGCATCCAATAGATAATAAAGAGAATGTTTTTAAAAAGAATTTGTGTATTTTTTTACACTTTCTGGGAAGCGAAACAGCAGAAAGATGTTACCGCTAGCCTTCACATGTGATGGGTTTTTGGTAAGTCCTCAACACTTCAGCATCTAAGATCTCTCTTTGATGTCGACAAAAGCAAAGACAAAAAATGGAAACTCAAAGCGAGCCTCACAAGAAAAGTGGTACCAGTATGACAATGATGGAGGACGAAAACCAGAAAAAGAAGTTACAGATCCAAAGTGATCTTTAGGCAAAAAAATGCAGTGAGTGAATGAGAAAACCCTTGTATTTATAACAAAATATTGAGTTAGCTCCAGATATTGTGCATAAATTGAAATATTATTAACCAAACTCAATATCCAAATTTTTATAGAACATATTATTATATCGAGGGAAAAAGAAATTAACTTTGGTCAAATCCCTTTATTTGTAAATAACAGATAAATAAATGATTTATTTATTATTTTAAGGATGTAATGGAGTAACAATTAAACAAATAATGATTTATTCAATTATTTATAAATTATTTAGTCGAATTTGATAGGAATATTATTTAAATAAAGTCTGAAATGATCATTCACGAGATAATAAGATAAAGTAATGATTTATCTAATTAATTTTCATGTTTTGGGTTAAAGTGTGACCAGGAAATATTAATTAAAATGTTGTTTAACTAATTATTCCTTTGAGCAGCCAAACAAATGTAGACTTTATTCAATATTTTCCTTGGGGTCTCTGCTGGGACCAGCACAACTTAATAAATGCAAGGAACACTAAGTTATTTTTCACATAGAGAGTGCCACCTTACCTAGGTAAAACTGGTCTTTACATGGCACTTTGTGTCCATCTAATAGCACAAAGTTAGATGTGACCCAAAAATGGTGCACATATTTTCTCAGCCAGGTGAGCATTAGGAGCTAATCGATATCGTACCGAAGTACGTTGTAGTAAATCAATCACTAGACACCGAAGTGCAAGTCGGGACACAGAACATATAAGGTAGACCAAACTCACTAGAGCACTAGACGAGGAGGTGAGAGTCACAAGTGTGAGTAAGTCTTTTATGAGTGAATAGTCATGTGCTATAGAGTGAGGAGGCACACCTCATGCCTAATGAGACAAAGTACAAATGAATAAAGCATCCAATAAACAAGGGATTGAACTACATAATACACATGCTAGCATAAAACATGACTTAGGTAGCACATGATGCTGAATCCCACATACATATTGTAACCTAGAATAACGCACAGACCGTCAAAGGCAGGTTGAAGACGCTGGAGTACGTTGAGATATAAGTACATTAAAAGTGCCCCTACAAATAGGAAAGGGCTTCTTGGTAACCGACCGATCACATGCAAACCAAAAGGCAGCTGAAAGCGCTGAGGCCGACATCATAAAATTCTATGGAGCTTCACCGAAGCTGCACATGAAAGTAGGCTCATCCAAGCATGTGGGGGCCACCTCAGCAGAGGTCCGAAGCATCTCACAAAAACTCGGGAATCACTAGCCTCACTCTTCAACATCACTAAACCATCACAGTATATAGCTGTCGATCATGTTGCAGGAGCTAGCCGAGAAAACCAAGGCAAAAGGTACAAGGAGTCACTTTTCCTAACTGTATCCAACAAGAGTGGAAGGACGAACCAAGGTACACTACCCTCCCAGATTTGTCTTCTGAATGAAATTGGGATCCGATTCCCACGTGAGTGAGGAATCCGTGCGTAGGGTGAGGAACATAAGGATCCCTCAACTAAGTGCAGTGAAAGAAAGTGCAGAGCAGCCTACGACGCGTAGGGATGATGATGAAATGTCACCGAGTAGCATGGCATACGACTTCCCTCGTAGAGACAGATGGCAATGGATGACTCGCAACAATGACTGAACATCAAAGGGGGATAGAAAGTAGGACTGAAGGCCTGTACAAAGTAGCGACACGAGAGAGAGAACACGAATGAAGGACGGAGTGACCAGGTATCCGGATACAAAGGGACTCGTGATAGGCTCCATGGATGCGACGATGACTCAAACTCAAATGCTCTAAACACAGGGTGAACTCAGTGATGTCGCCACATAGAAAAGGTCTAGTTGGGACCATAAAAACATGAGTACAGGGATGGTTATTGCAAACTAAAATCGACATGACGCATGGACCAGTGCGGAGGCAAAGGTAGCCCAAGTGCAAGTGTTTCAAGTGACAAATTTGATTTTGAGGAAATGGTGCAAGTGATGCTTCTTGGACAAAATGCTGACAAGGTGAAGTATAAAACTCGCAGCATGATCGCATGTATACCGCATCTGAGAGCTCCTGTAAGAGCCTTTCCGACGGTACAACGCAAGGGCGTCAATTTGAGCTTGCGCTGTGCGCACGCAGTAAGGCGAGAAAACTGTTTCTCTTTATTTAGTAAGGCATTTTTCCCTGCAAAATTCACTCATTTCAAGCGTAGCCATGGTGAATGTACGAGAGGAGAGAAGGCCCTCATCCTTTTAGCTGATCATAGTGGAGCAAAGTTCGACCACTGGAATCGATATCCGTCGCACAGTAGGTAAGAGGCATAACCGTGCTCTTTCATTTCAAAGGACTGAAAGTTCATTTTAGGTGCCCAAAGCCCGAAACAGACTACTCCTCTTTGAGTGGATGGACTGCACTTTGGGCAAATATCTATGACCTCGGGTAGCAAGTTTTGGGCAAAGTGTGTGACTCCGGGACCAGGATTTTTCCTGAAAAATTTTGACCAAATATCAAGTCCGTGTACTGTCTTTTGGCTAAGAGATTGGTTTTTATGGTTGAATGTCAGCTGTCTCTTTCAGTACGACAAATGTGACGTTTTGTGCAGTATATGGTAGAATTACGTTAATCAACTACAGAGTGAGAGACCTGGATACAGGTCAAGTTTGGAGATCCTGTAGGACCAGCATGCACCGTAGTGCAGGCAAGGCGTTTGGGGTTCTCGACTTTTGTGGAGAACCATCGGATGAGAGTTTGAGAGCCTTTTTGATGCCCACATTGTCGCTTATCGGGATCTCAACCATGAGAGCTGATAAGCAAGGCGCCACCGGACTGAGTTGAAGGTCTAGTGGTATATGTTTTCCAAGACTAGTCTCCCACCAATGGGGATGGCGTGAACACAGCAGCAAGCGAGGCCACAAGGGTTGAACATCATGGATTTTGGGAGTAGTCAACCAAGGACTCCGGAGTCAAGCGGTGACATGGACACCGAGCTCAGGGACTCCAGAGAGTCTAGGAGACCTGTGTGCTGTGTGCCGGGCCAGCGGTGTTGGGCGGATCCCTTGGAAACGTAGACACTCCACCACACGTCGGAGGGCGGAGTGGGATGCTTGTTGAGAGTGTATGAGACCTGATCACGTGCGCGATGATGATTGCTCGTCCTTGAAATGATAGCTGTCACTATGCAGTAGCAATTGAACGGCCATGACTATAGCATATGGCACACAGGTCTATTTCGCCTTTCTTCGCAGCTGTCCCGACACTTCGACCTCGCATACACCTCGATGGATGGGGCGAGGGAGCCCACATGAGCTTTCGTGAGACGACTTCCGTAAAGGAGGAGGTGGGGGAGTACGCATTCGCATCTCGACCCAGGTTATTTTCTCATTGGGATTAGATGCCACCGCACATAGATGGACTACTCCCTATAGTGGGATGAGTTATCATGTGACCCGGACTTGCCACTACCGCCCTGGCCGAGAAATCGGGGCTTGATGGTATGACAAGTTGCCAATATTTTATGTGCACTGTAAAGTTTTAGAATATTTTATATGGTACAAATTGCTTTCACTCTTTGGAATGCAGACAAACACCGGTGAAACCGTCAGCGGCATGGGATGACCTTGCACATCAAGAGCCATGAGACCTAGTGGACCCAGAGAGACCACGAAAATAAGGATGTAGCGCTTCTTTGTGGAGGACATCCTTCATACATGTGAGAGGCTTCGACCGGTGTTTCAAAGAGCGCCTACCAAGACTCAAGGACTGATCGCACACAGAGCCATGTATTTTTCACCTCACAAAGAAGCCAAGGCGTCATGCGCGCATGGCGATAGTACAGATAAGGACACGATGACCACGAGTTGTGCGTGAGGAGAGCCATTAGCCTCGGGATCCTCTAGACAGTGATTTGGATGAAAGGTGGTGCCTCAGCTTTGATTTCTTTTGTAACATGCTATGTGACATGTCACATGCACGTAGTTAGTTGGACTCCTACATGTTATGCGTACAAATATTATGGGTATGCACCATTTTGTTGATTTATGTTACTTTTATCGTGTTAAACGAAAGCTAAGTGCCAATCTAGAATATTGTTTCCACTCATCTACATAGTCATTTCATGCTCTAGCCACGTGACCGAATGTAACAGATTTCATAAATTCACACATCAAAAGATCTCACTCCGTAAATATCTTCTAAAAGGATAGGACTATGCACATGATGTACACCATTCAATTGCATGAAGGGAATCTAAATGAACATGAATATGGAGGATGCGATGTGGAAGGGAATCGGCTAATAAACCTCACACCGCATCATATTCGCGATTATTGTCGTAGACACTACCAATGCATACACAATTCTAGAGAAATGCAAGCGAATGTAAGTAAAAATGGCCCATATTATCAAGGCTAGACTTCAGTGAGTAGTGATCAGTAGCACCATCGTACATAACCGACATAAGATGTGGATGGGGGGTCCATCTCGAGAGGTGCCACAATAAAACAAATGAGAGTAGGAATAAAATTATCTGGAAACCCGAGCACAGTTAGTAAATCAAACAAACACTACCAGAGATGTGACTGGGTAGCATTTCTACCACCGCACATTGATGGTAAGAGATGGTGTGTGGAGTCACTCTGGCGATGGTTGGCCCGGATAAATCGTTCTTGCGGACAAGACCGATCTCCCTAGTGTCAGAAGACAATCTAGCAACAAACGAACAACTAAGTTTGTCCTTCTCTAGATATATTCGTTTTACAAATAAATGTTATGAAGGTGTCGATCCTACCTTAGATCCAAATGCTTATTTGCGGTCGCAGTGCTTCCGTTGCATCAATAATCCTTCGTCGCAACAAGGGCCCTTTTGTCACAAGAAAGTATCATCTTTCGTTGATCTGCAATCAAAAACAAGAAAATATCAATAGCACCTGTATAACAAATAATTATAAAACATACCTATCATAGTGATCAAGGAATCTATGAAATAAACGATCAAACGACAGCTCATTGAAGTAAACAATCGAACGACAATTTATTGAGAAAAACAGAACTTGATTGTATTAATCTTAAAATATACAGAAGAACCTTACAACCTTAGCCTTGATGTTCGAAAGGCCTTCCCGGGGTCCGAAGCAGGAGTCTCCTCTACTCTGATAAGTCTTGCACTCTTCCTCCAGAAGCATAAAGAGGTATGTGATCTTTCCTCTCAAAAGCTCAGCAGAAGGAAATCTAAATCTCAACAGCACTTCAACTCAAATATTTTACCCATCAAAATATTCTTCAATCCTCCATTAGTTTCCTTAACATAAAAACTTTCTTAACTTCTTGAACTTCTAATCCTCCATCTCCAAAATCTACCGATTCATTTTTTAATGAGGTTGACACAGAAAGAACTCGGTCCTCATACCTACCTTATTTTTTAATGAGGTTGACTCAAAGAATGTGAACTATCCCTCCGACCAACCGATTCATTTTTTAACGAGGTTGACACAGAAAGTCCTCGTCCTCATACCTCGATTGGCAGAAAAGCCATGTTGACTCAAAGTAACAGAACTCTCCTCACACTCACTGATTCATTTTTTAACGAGGTTGACACAGTACAGGGAACTCTCCTCACGAAGCTTGTTTCATTTTTTAAACGAGCTTGACACAAGAAAATGAACTATGCTCTCGACTAACTGATTCATTTTTTAATGAGGTTGACACAGGAAAAGAACTATCCTCAGACACAGTGATTCATTTTTTAACGAGGTTGACACAGTACAAGGAACTCTCCTCGGCTCACTGATTCATTTTTTAACGAGGTTGACACAGTACAAGGAACTCTCCTCACACTACTCTATTTCTACAGCCTGTTGGAGGTTTCCTCAACACAACTAACATTTACAACCATGGTTGGTTGGTTGACTTCTTTCTTATCCTGCTTCTTCTTCTTCTTCTTCTTCCCTTTCTTCTTCTTCGCCACCTGGTTACTAGCGTCAAGGCTTTTACCAGGTGAAGAGGAAGAAATGGAGGAAGAAATATTAGACGAAGAAGGTAAAGGGTCAACAGAAGGTTGGTGATGTTGAGATGGTGAACTCTGTTTAGGTGAAGCATCCGGTTGAGGTGGAACAATTGGAGTATCAGGGCCATCGAAGTTGAAAATAACCATATCTGTAAACCTATTGTAAATCCAGGTAATGACAATGTAGCCATATAAGGAGGACCAACATTTCCAAAGCAAGGAAAAGTACTAGGATTCTCGTTAAGAGGGATTCCTTGGTTGGTAAATTCCGGAACAGTTGCCATTATATTCAACTTCAGTGAATTTTATTAACAATTTAAAACTAAAATTAACAATTAACAATTCACACCTAACTATTAAAATTCACAATTCACACCTATGGTCTCTAAAAGTAAAAACAAACAAATTAACACGCGCTATCAAATCTAGGAGTCAAACCACACACAAACAGTAACTTCCCGTACTAAAAACACTAGTTGGTGATGAAATCCAACATCGTAGGATTTAATACAGAAAGGGCGGTTGGAACAGTTACCCCGACAACCTGCTTAATGAAACAGACTGGCACAAGTTTCTTCACAAAACCATCTCGAGTGAAGATAACCCCCCAGAGAGTCCAAGTGAGTCTAGTCGACGTCTGCTCCAGGTACAGTGGGACCTTCCCTCCACCGTCACCTTAAGGAAGAATCCTAAAGATTATGGTCACTAAGGTTACCAACTGAAACAAATATACCTGGGGGAACAGTCTACGATCCGATACACACGCAAGGGCAGAGTAACAAAGCTCAATCCCCTTGAAGGCTCCTTGAACAGAATCCAAGGTTTACCGACAAGTGACCCCTGGCTCCTCGACAATGGTCTATCCGAGGCTTACCGTTTTTAATACGTGTATATCTTCTATCGTTCCCAATGAGGAAGGATTGATTACCCCACTGGTTCAGATATGATCTCGTGCTTAACTCCTTTAAGAGGAGCTTCCCAGAGCATACATGCAACAATTGGAATTCTTCCTACCGCAAGATTTGTCTACTTGTTTGCTTTAGCTATCTTGGAGAGTTAATTACTCCCTACTCCAAGATACTAGCCTAAGCTATGTTGGTGATAAGAGCCCTAGAAATAAAAAGATTACTAGATGAATTTTAATTAAGTGCCGTGTTATTTAGGCTGTTATTACTCAAAAGGGTAAATGGATATGAAACCAATGGTGTTATGACCCGACCCAAAACTGAATGCAATCGAATATGATAATGTAATCTTTTCAATTCGATGAATCCTAAATAAAATAGGGAGAGAGTTTCCACCACTTCCAACAATGCAAAGATTGATAAATAAGAGAAAATATAACAAATTCTCTAATGCACTAATTTCATCAAGAAAAACTAATGCAAATCAATCCCAAAACAATATATATATTTTTTTTAAACAAACATAAAAACATCTAAATTAAAATCAAAGAAAAAATCTAAATCTACAATTGATTTTTCAGAATGTAAACTATGCAGTTGTGATCTATGCACAATTCTCTTGAAAAGTATGCAAATGTAATCTATGCACATTTTTCATTCATATTCTGAAAATGAGAATTCTAATTATGCAAATGTGATCTATGCAAGAGAATTCTCAAACACAAGATGATTCTAATGTAATCTAAGAACCAATCAAGTGGAAGTCAAGAAAATTGGGTGAGAGTTCCAAAGATCAAAAAACACTCAAAGGCGATTAACACTCATACACAATTTAGCCCCCCCAAAAACAAAAGCAAAAAGATGCAAAATTGTGAAAAGACTGAGACAAACCTTCAATTAATGACCAAAGGAAATCAAATTAAGAATTTCTCAAAAAAGAGACTCAAAACACCCAATTAACTTAATGGAGATTGATGAGATGAAGAATTGTTGAAAGAAATTCAGAAACAAGAGATTTTTGACAGAAAAATACAGATCTGGGTAGATGCTAAGAATCCTAAATTAAATCTAAACTAAACTAAAAGAAGAAATCAGAAGTTTTTCAAAAATTTTAACAGGGTCCGCAGGCTCCCAGAAGTAACAGGTGCGGTCCCGCACTGTTTACTTAAGGAAAGTGCGGAGATGCCCGCACTGTGTGTGAAGACAAAGTGCGGTCCCCTGAAAACTTCAAGAAAAACATAAAAGATTTCAAAATTTTTAAAAAAAGAAGAAAAAATAAGCTACCCAGGCAGATATCCATCAATCAAAAACCAGGAAAAACTTTTCCTCAAATCAAAATAAAAGAGAACCAAAAACAACAAGTTCTTTCCCCAGCGGAGTCGCCAATTTGTTGGCCGGATAAATCGTTCTTGCGAACAAGACCGATCTCCCTAGTGTCAGAAGACAATCTAGCAACAAACGAACAACTAAGTTTGTCTTTCTCTAGATATATTCGTTTTACAAATAAATGTTATGAAGGTGTCGATCCTACCTTAGATCCAAATGCTTATTTGCGGTCGCAGTGCTTCCATTGCATCAATAATCCTTCGTTGCAACAAGGGCCCTTTTGTCACAGGAAAGTATCATCTTTCGTTGATCTGCAATCACAAACAAGAAAATATCAATAGCACCTATATAACAAATAATTATAAAACATACCTATCATAGTGATCAAGGAATCTATGAAATAAATGATCAAACGACAGCTTATTGAAATAAACAATCGAACGAAAATTTATTGAGAAAAACAGAACTTGATTGTATTAATATTAAAATATACAGAAGAACCTTACAACCTTAGCCTTGATGTTTGAAAGGCCTTCCCGGGGTCCGAAGCAGGAGTCTCCTCTACTTTGATAAGTCTTACACTCTTCCTCCAGGAGCACAAAGAGGTATGTGATCTTTCCTCTCAAAAGCTCAACAGAAAGAAGTCTAAATCTCAACAGCACTTCAGCTCAATCACACATAAAGCTTCAACTCTAATCCTCAATCTCCAAAATCTCCATCAAAACTTAACCCCCTTTAGGCTACCCAAAGCCTCCTTTTATAGAGCAGATGAGGAGGTTAGGATTCCACCTTTAAAGGGATAGAACCCTCCTTCAAAGGGATAGGCTCCTCACATCAAGGGATTAGTTCCTTAAGGTGTGGGATACATGCACCTTACCAAAGCGTACTCATCCCCAAAAAATCTCATCGAAAACCTTCTAGAATTGACCAAAATTCAACTTTTTCAGTTTTCTTTCACGCTTTTTTGACTTTACAGGGGTACCGCAGGAATTACACTAGAAAAATGCGTTCTAGAACGCAATTTCTCTTCTCATTACCTGCGTACCCTAGGATTTTTTGAGTTTTAAGGGTTTTTCCTCCATTTTTAGGAACTTTTCTCTGATTTTCAAGGTTTGGAATGAGGAACAAAGGTTGTAAGACTTGCAAAGGAGGCATGTATGAGTGTCAATGAGCTCATACAGTCAACATAATGTCAAGGTGAAATTTTTAGTGTAACAGATTGCCCCCTAAAGTGCGAAGTCTGGAATAGATGAAGATGAAGTCTGTCATATATGAAGAGTGAAGTACTTTATCATTTCAAGGATCATCTTGTGGACACCCCAGTCGGAACCTGTAAAAACATTCAATGCAAAATATATATATATGTAATCATATCATCGCTGAGGTAGGCATTCCCATACTCAGATCAAAAACTAACTAGAAACTAACTCTAAATTGTTCTGATACAGGAATGATTTTGAATACATCACAGTATAGACATATGTCGACACAGCATGGACGCAGCCATCTTTTTATAGATAGTCTATTGTATGAATGATAACAAAATTCCTCGCAGCCTGGATGGTGGAAACTAGATCCAGGGTCTTGATTTCCGCATCTCGAACTAGTACGATTCTATCCATGTGATTAAATGTGTTGAAGTCGAACATGGTAGAAACCACTTGATTACCAGTCAATAATGTAAACTGTTAACAAGTGTGAGAGAAACCACCAGTAATGTCAATGGCTCTCAAAGTACTCAGTACAATCCATGAAATATGAATGAATGAGCTGAAGTCGAACATGTCACGGAATCATTCGATCGAAGGTCAATGATGCAACCTGTCGTCGAAGGCGAGAAACCTGCCATTGAGGCATGCAGATTTCAAGGTACTGATGATTTCTAGATCAACTTCCTAGATAATGAGCTGTCGTCGATAGAAAGTGATCCGTCATAGGCAAGCCCACAACACGAAATCATAGATCAAGTTTTGAAAATATATCGGCAAGGACTGACTCAGGGATGGTCAAAATGGATGACATATATTTTGCAGATGAATGGTTTATTTGAACTATCCTCTTGAACACATAACGACACTGCAGATGGCTTGGTGACAATTGACCCAAAGCTAATACCCAGAAACCGGCTGAAGACTTTCAATATGGTTTGATTAACTGTTGGACAAAGGATTTCCCAACCCAGGTGAACAAAAAGTGTCGTGTTCAAGAGTGGTTAACGGTTTTCCGAATAATCAAAATGTAACAAACAGGTTCGTTTTTCTCTCTTTTCCCCCACCATTTCTGGCAAGTACCTCTTTATTTTTGACAAGCTTGATGAGGATAACATTTGCTTGTTTATAAGCTCATCCTTCAGATGAGTCCAACTTAGTTTAAAATTGAACCCTAAGAAGGAGTGGTTTGTTCCTGTTTGAAATTGACAGGTCCTTTACTGTTAACTCTTAATGAGTCCAGTATAGGAGAAACTTGATGTTTTTCATTTTTAGGGAGTCGGAAGAAAAACTTAAGAAAACCCCATGGGTGTACTTTTTCATAAATTTAGTTGTGTTGAGGAAACCTCCAACATGCATCGTAAACCCAAATACCCTTGCGGGCTTTGTAAGGGTGACCACTTCCTTATCAATTGTCCTGGTATTCAAAAGGTCTTGGAAGTATGGTCAGAAAAATCTCATCAACTTTCCATTGATCCATCAACCAGTGATAGTCAGGTTCCTGGGAAAAAGGGTAAAGTTAGGTTTCCTTGTAAGTTATGCAAAGGGAGTCATCAAACTCACATTTGCCCTCACATGGATGAAGCCTCAAAATTGTTGGAAAAACTTACTGTTCCACAGCAAGAATTTCCAACTGGTTACCGTAAACTTTCTCCCAACCTACCGTCAACTGACGGAGTGATTGATCTAATTTCAAGTATAGTCGATCCCACTCTTCCATTGGAGAGTGAAACTCATATCACTCAGGTTGATGATCCATTAGTCGATCAAGTGGTCGATTCGATTTCACATTCGGTCGATCCCATTCTCCCTATAGAGAGTGAACTTCATATCACTCAGGTTCTTCTTGTTACATCAGATTCTTCTACGCGAGGGGGAATTTCACATGTTTCTATAGAACCCCCTCCAAGTACTGAGGTCTTTTCCTTTGATTGGAATAGACTGACAGAACCTCATCTTCCTTCCTCCATCCCTTTCCAAATCATTGTGAAGTTGGGTGGTAGGGACATACACCGCACACAGGTAGATGAAGGTGCTTATGTTAGTATTTTATCCTCAACTGCTTGGAAAGCTTTGGGTTCCCCTCAGCTTGTGCCTATTACGCAGAATCTGAAAGCTTTTAACAGAACCATTAGTGAACCTTTAGGGATCCTTCCTAAGTTTTCTATTACTTTGGAAGGTAAAACTGTCTGTATTGATCTCATGGTAGTTCGAGGCCCCTTGGATTTCAATTTACTCCTTGGGCGAGACTATGTTTATGCAATGAAAGCTGTGTTGTGAACTGCTCTTTTCGTGTCTTTCCTCACAATGGAAATATTGTGACTGTAGACTAGGTTTTGTTCCCTATTCTTGATTCGACTACCAATAATCCGACATCCCTGAATGTTCCTCATACGGAAGTCGTATCTACCCCGCCATGGGTCAATTATGTGGCAACCAATCCCATGTTTTTAGTTACCGATGCAAGCGAGCCTCTCACTGTTTTCTCGTCTTCCTTTGACTTAGATCTAGTAATTGACATGGAAAACTTTATGGGATTATTTGAACATGATGTTCTTATCCCTTTGAGTCTTGACATGTGTTCTTTCGAGAGAACTATTCTTCCATACGATGAAGACCTCTTGGAAGCCATGATCAAAGGTGTGTCCATTGACATGTGTTTCTTCCGGTTGGAAAAAATGAATCAGTGTGTGTGAGGAGAGTTCCTTGTACTGTGTCAACCTCGTTAAAAAATGAAACAAGTGTGTGAGGATAGTTCCTGTTACTGTGTCAACCTCGTTAAAAAATGAAACATGTAGGTGAGGATAGTTCCTTGTACTGTGTCAACCTCCTTAAAAAATGAATCAGTGAGTCCGAGGACGGTTCCTTTTACTGTGTCAACCTCGTTAAAAAATGAATCAGTTAGGGTGAGGAGAGTTCCTTGTACTGTGTCAACCTCGTTAAAAAATGAAACAGTGAAGGTGAGGATAGTTCCTTGTACTGTGTCAACCTCGTTAAAAAATGAATCAGTGAGTGTGAGGAGAGTTCCTTTTATTGTGTCAACCTCATTAAAAAATGAATCAGTGTGTCTGAGGATGGTTCTTTTCCTGTGTCAACCTCATTAAAAAATGAATCAGTTAGCGAGAGCATAGTTCCTTTTCTTGTGTCAAGCTCGTTTAAAAAATGAAACATGTGGAAGTGAATGAATTCCTTTTCTTTGTGTCAGCCTCGTTAAAATGAATCATTCGGCGATGAGGGCAGTTCTTTTCTTGTGTCGGCCTCATTAAAATAGATAGTAGGTAGATTGTAGAATAGATTAATAGACTAGATATAAGTAGTTTCGAAAACGATTCTTTTCTGGCTGTCAGCCTCATTAAAAAATGAACAGTTAGTGAGCATAGTTCCTTTTTTTGTGTCATTCGTTTAAAAATGAAACAAGCTTACGAGGATAGTTCTTTCTGTCGACCTGGATTAAAAAATGAATCAGGTGGTCAGATAATAGTTCCTTTTACTGAGTCAACCTCATCAAAAAATGAATCAGGTACGAGGATAGTTCTTTTCCTGTGTCAACCTCGTTAAAAAATGAATCAGTAGGTTATGTAGGTAGATTAGAAATAAGTAGTTAGCCGAGGATAGTTCCTTTTACTGTGTCAACCTCGTTAAAAAATGAAACATGTTGCCATGAGCATAGTTCTTTTCCTGTGTCAAGCTCGTTAAAAAATGAAACAAATCCTCCCCTAATTGAGTCGAGTCTTTGAATAGACCTCGTAAATGTTAAGTAGTATATTTAGGTTAGTTTTTAGGTCGGGTCTTTCATATGATCTCGTAAATGAACCTTCATTCCATCCAGCTAATTACTAGCTAGTATACTTAGTTGAATGAAATGAAGCTGGGGGGCATGCGCTCTAGAAGTTACGCTTAGGGGGCATCAAGCACAGTTTTTCTCTGTTTCAAGCTTGTGTAAAAATGAAACCTATCTGGAGTCAATTTCGGTATTTTCGAGACTCGTTAAACTCATGAAAATCCCGAGATTATTTTGCTATCTTTCATTCTCGTAAAACACATGAAAATGCCGAGTTCTTTCCGTCTTTTCCTGCTCGTAAATTAAATTGAAATTCGGTCATAGGAGTACATTTTTATCCCTTTTTCGAACTCGTTAAAACTTACGAAAAAGTGAAAACCCTGAGTACATTTTTATCCCTTTTTCGAACTCGTTAAAACTTACGAAAAAAGTGAAAACCATGAGTACATTTTTATCCTTTTTTCGAACTCGTTAAAACTTACAAAAAAGCGAAACCCTGGAGTTCTCTTTTAAGCCCTTTTCAGACTCTTTAAAAATGAAAAGATTGTTGAGTACTTGACTATTCGAACTCGTTAAAATAAATGAATGATCGCCCTTACAGTATAGGTTTACCCCTTTTACGGACAAAATAGACTATTCTGAAAAAGTATACGTTGACTTAATACGGTCAATAGAGTTCTCTCCAGCATTATTTTATCTTAGTCTTTGGACTCGAGGGAATAAATTTACGAAAAAGTACACCCATGAGTTTTCTTAAGTTTTTTCTTTTGACTCCCTAAAAATGAAAAACACTGAGTTTCTCCTATACTGGACTCATTAAAATTTAACAGTAAAGGACCTGTCAATTGCAAACAGGAACAAATCACTCCTTCTTAGGGTTAGATTTTAAACTAAGTTGGACTCATCCGAAGGATGAGCTTATAAACAAGCAAATGTTATCCTCCTCAAGCTTGTCAAAAATAAAGAGGTACTTGCCAGAAATGGTGGGGGAAAAGAGAGAAAAACGAACATGTTTGTTACATTTTGATTATTCGGAAAACCGTTAACCACTCTTGAACACGACACTTTTTGTTCACCTGGGTTGGGAAATCCTTTGCCTAACAGTTAATCAAACCACATTGAAAGTCTTCAGCCGGTTTCTGGGTATTAGCTTTGGGTCAATTGTCACCAAGACATCTGCAGTGTCGTTATGTGTTCAAGAGGATAGTTCAAATAAACCATTCATCTGCAAAATATCTGTCATCCATTTTGACCATCCCTGAGTCAGTCCTTGCCGATATATTTCTTCAAAACTTGATCTATGATTTCGTGTTGTGGGTTTGCCTACGACAGATCACTTTCTATCGACATCAGCACATTATCTAGGAAGTTGATCCAGAAATCGTCAGTACCTTGAAATATGCATGCCTTAATGGCAGGTTTCTCGCCTTCGACGACAGGTTGCATCATTGACCTTCGATCGAATGATTCCGTGACATGTTCGACTTCAGCTCATTGATTCACATTTCATGGATTGTACTGAGTACTTTGAGAGCCATTGACATTACTGGTGGTTACTCTCACACTTGTTAACAGTTTACATCATTGACTGGTAATCAAGTGGTTTCTACCATGTTCGACTTCAACACATTCATTCACATGGATAGAATCGTACTAGTTCGAGATACGGAAATCAAGACCCTGGATCTAGTTTCTATCATCCAGGCTGCGAGGAATTTTATTGTCATTTATACAGTGGACTATTTATAAACAGATGGCTGCGCCCATACTGTGTTCACACATGTATATATTGTGATGTACTCAAAATCATTCCTGTATCAGAAAACTCAAGTCAGTTTCTAGTTAGTTTTGATCTGAATATGGGAATGCCTACCTCAGTGATGATATGTTTACATATATATGTTTTGCATTGAATGTTTTTACAGGTTCCGACTGGGGTATCCACGGGATGATCCTTGAAATGATAAAGTACTTCACTCTTCATATATGACAGACTTCATCTTCATCTATTCCAGACTTCGCACTTTAGGGGGCAATCTGTTACACTAAAAATGTCACCTTGACATTCTGCTGACTGTATGAGCTCATTAAACACTCATACATGCCTCCTTTGCAAGTCTTACAACCTTTGTTCCTCATTCCATGCCCTGAAACTGGAGAAAAAACCCTAAAAAGCTCAAAAAACCTTGGGTACGCAGTTAATATGAAGCCTACCTGCGTTTTTAGCTAGGGTACGCAGGTAATGTGAAGATAAACTGCGTTCTAGAACGCACTTTTCCAGTGTAATGCATGCGGTACCCCTGTAAAGTCAAAAATGTGCGAAATTAAACTAAAAAAGTTGAATTTTGGTCAATTCTAGAAGGTTCTGGATGAGATTTTTTGGGGATGAGTACGCTTTGGTAAGGTGCATGTATCCCACACCTCAAGGAACTAATCCCTTGATGTGAGGAGCCTATCCCTTTGAAGGAGGGTTCTATCCCTTTAAAGGTGGAATCCTAACCTCCTCATCTGCTCTATAAAAGGAGGCATTGGGTAGCCTTTTGGGGTGAAGTCAAGTTCAAGAAGTTAAGTTAAGTGGAGATTGAGTTGAAGTGCTGTTGAGATTTAGATTTCCTTCTGCTGAGCTTTTGAGAGGAAAGATCACATACCTCTTTATGCTTCTGGAGGAAGAGTGCAAGACTTATCAGAGTAGAGGAGATTCCTGCTTCGGACCCCAGGAAGGCCTTTCGAACATCAAGGCTAAGGTTGTAAGGTTCTTCTGTATATTTTAAGATTAATACAATCAAGTTCTGTTTTTCTCAATAAATTGTCATTCAATTGTTTATTTCAATAAGCTGTCGTTTGATCGTTTATTTCATAGATTCCTTGATCACTATGATAGGTATGTTTTATGATTATTTGTTATACAGGTGCTATTGATATTTTCTTGTTTGTGATTGCAGATCAACGAAAGATGATACTTTCTTGTAACAAAAGGGCCCTTGTTCTGACGAAGGATTATTGATGCAATGGAAGCACTGCGACCACAAATAAGCATTTGGATCTAAGGTAGGATCGACACCTTCATAACATTTATTTGTAAAATTAATATACTTAGAGAAAGACAAACTTAGTTGTTCGTTTGTTGCTAGATTGTCTTCTGACACTAGGGAGATCGGTCTTGTGCCAGAACGATTTATCACAAACAACCAAATTT